>OU452225.1:3164159-3195436 GCA_911728455.2 Marthasterias glacialis | reverse complement strand
CACCGACGCCACGAAGTATCACCTTGTGTACAAAACCATATTTTCTTTTTTCAGTTTTCAGTTTTTTACGTTTTTATACAACATTCGTCATGCCCTACAATTTCATGAAGTTTCAAAACATCACTTGCTTTCCTTTTTTAATTATAATAATTATGTATGCCAACATTTGCCCGAATTTGACAATCTTTGTTTTCACGAACCAGCAAACAAGTAACATTTACCATTGAAATGCACGGCGCGCACCTTACTCAAATGTGAACAAAACGATTTCACAAAGCAGCACTGTCCTTGTGCGCGAAGAGTGTTACTTCGTGAAATCGGAAATAGTTTATTTTGCTTCTTTTTCGGTTTCAAAAAAAGCACGCACCTTTTTTTCCCCTTTATTGCTTGTTAATTTAGAATGCAAAGCGGACAAAAGCAGTATATTTATCAAGTTCAAAGCATCCAGAATCCACAATGAGAAAACCAATTGAAAACACTCTGAAATTCTAAAGGATAGTGGCGTTTTAAAAAGCGTTCAGCTTTAGACGCCGTTTTCCCCGATTGCTACTTTTTACTGGTATGTACGCGTGTGCTACTTCGTGGTGTCAGTGACGAAATATTGTAGTTTTGTAGCATGACCAAACAAGCGTTGTCAAATTCGAACTGAAGTTAGACGTACTATTATAAGGGAATGGTACAAAACTGCTTAATTTTTTTAAAGGTTGATATAATTACAGTTTTAAGATTTTTAGTTTCAAATTAAGGTTTATAAGAAAACAAGACAGAAAAAAATAAGTATTTTAAGACACACATTGATTAGTCAAGAATAAATTAATGTGTTTTATTCCTCATTTTGCAGTATAATAGTCACTTTAAATTACTCGTACTCGAAATGACCCTTTGCACTGACGTCACACGCGGTTACTGTCTGTCTTTGGTCTGCCATTTACGGAGTCAATTGCGTGTAAAGATATGGTAAGCGTGTAAACGTGCTCTTCAGTCTAACAGACGGGTTACTGACTCACAAGTAGCGCAACAAAAACAATATTCTGTGGCAATAAAGTAAAGTCTTGTGAATTGGATAAATACTCGTACTCGGTGATTCAATTATGCCTACTTTTAATACGCTATTTCAGATTGTATTCTGATGGTAGAGTACGTTTCGTGGAACTCGGATACCTGTACTCGTCCAAAAAAAAAAAATTGACTACCACACAACATAGTGAGAAGCAAAGATTTGTTCTGAAACAATGGGAAGATCATCGCCACGCTACTAGGTCACATGCACACGCGCAGCAGGCGATATATTTACCAGAAGGCCAAATTTCATAGAGCTGCTTGAGCACAAAAAGTAACTAAGCACAAAATAATGATGCTTTCAGAACAAGGTTATCAACAAACATACCATATTATAGATACAAAGACAAATGACCTGTTAACACCATACATGGCTTACGTAGAAATGTTTGTTTGATGCTGATGAATCTTTCAGGTAGTGGGGCAGATAGGAAAATATAGGAAGGGGGGAATTTTGCGTTTGATGATACAAACATGGAATTTGGCACACAGTCAGAATTTGTCATTTTGGCTAAAGAGAAATCGTAGATTTGTCTTGTGAAAAAAAATAGATAGAAAAAACAAACAATTTTCTACCATGGCTTGTTACTCTTCCTTTATTTTTTTCAAAAGGACAAAATGCACCGCCCAACTGCTAAAAACTGCGATGACACCACTTGCATTATTTGGTTAGCCATCGATAGGCTGTATCAGGGTCAAATACATTTTCTTTCTCGTGACATGGTTTGATTGTGTTCGAAATTGCATTCTTGCATCATCAAAAGTACAATCCCATCACTTACCTGACATACGGTAAGCAATGCATTAATTCATATGTTTAATACATTCTCGTTTTTATTATTTTCAACTAAATGAAACCAACAAACTACAGGAAATATCGCCTCTCTTTGGACAATTCTTGGTGATGCACTGTATGCCCCCATTATGCTCAATATGTGGCGAACGCCAAATAAGTATGTGGTGGCCGCTATAAAACTGTATGGTAACCGCTGCGTAAAAATATCCACCACTTCTGGCCATTCATCGATAAACATGTATAACTACCTTGGTATCAACCGATCATCGCACAATACAGTAGAATTTAATTATGACCGAAAGTTTATTTCCTGCTCCGCCATTTTATACATAACAAAAATATCTACCTACCGTTATTGAGATTGAAATAAATCAATAGAAGCATTGAATACACAAGGTGGTTGCAGAATGGTAACGACATGGTGATTGTGTGCAAAATCCTCTACATCTCAGTCTGGAAACGCTAGTCCTAAAAAAGACTTTTGTGCTCAACACAATGTGTTGCCTTTTCTCAAAAGGAATTCATAAAACCCTTTTATTGTTCAATTCGGTGTTTACTTTACACATATTATTACTCATCAGCACCGATTTGATGTACACAACTTCCGTCTTTTAGCACTATGCTGCTTTGCACAGGTATAAACGTTGGTGCCTCACGGACGAAAAATACAATAAAATTAAACCCAAACATCGACGTAGAACATATTCGTGTTAAAATTTGTTATCCAGCGGAAACTTGTCGAGTCCTGTCTTTCAGTTTTTCTTTCCCACGCTGCAATCATTCGATCTCGAACAGAAAGCTAAGTTAAAGAGTCACTCGTATATAATGTAAACATCAAACCGTTTCCAAACTGGTTTAAACAAAGGACTTTTATACGGTATTGTATATTGTAGTTGTGTAAAATGCTGGGCAATGTTTGCGGATGAATGAATCGGGGCCAAGGTAGTGCCGTAGTTTCTTTTGGGGAATTCCCTTTTATTGCGAGCTTTGTGTATGGGCAATGAATCCATTTAATTGATACACAAGCTTAGTTTGGAAGTGTATATTCAAACATATGTACTAATAAATACTTTCCTTATTGGAATAACACTCAAAATAACCTTCCACTAACGGACTATCAATAATTAGTACGAACCGAAGCCATCTAATTCAACCATACCGTCTACAAATCAGACACGAAATATACGGATTCTCTTAGAATCAACTGATAAGTGCCTGTACTCAAGGCATGTACTGGAGGCATGAGATAATTGTTTTGCTACTCGAGGATCTGTAAATTTATCCACAGTCTCACTGCCCCGAGTTAAAAATCATTGACTCAATTTGTCGTGCAAGTTCCTCTGGTCATTTTTTTTTTTTGGTCATAAGAAATAACCCTCGTCAATACGATAACAAAGTATGAATTTATTTCTTGGTAATGGACCCCACCAATAAAACATGTCAAACTTTTTTTGTTCTTCTTTAGGTCAACAGTTTTGGAGTGTCACTGAATTGGACAGCACCATTTGGTTTATCAATCGTATTTAACTACTAGTGTACATGTACAAACCATGTGTGCTGCCGTTGTAGTCTTGTTTCTAGACTGTATTCAATCACGGTTCAATGTGAAATCCGACGACTGAACCACAGACACTGACTAGTAACAGAATCAAGACAGTCAAGCGCACAAACAGCCCCCTCTAGCGACCGCAGAAAAAAATAAGGAATGTCTTGCAGCAAGACTATTATCTCCAACGTACGACTTAATTACCTCGTACCTACGACTTATTATCTCGTACGTACGACTTAATTAGGATGACAATTTATTTTTACTTAAGCTGACATCTAAATTGCTCATTTTTTGTTAACATATCAAAATAAAACAAAACAAACAAACAAACAAACAAACAAACAAACAAACAAACAAAAAACTTTGGTAAATGCGAAGTAAAAATTGCTGATTGTCTGAATGCAGATACGCAACTCGGAGTAAACTTCATTATTTTCATGAAAGTCAGTGGCTGTAATTACCTTGAGGGAGATTGTATTTTTGTTGAAAAAAAAACAGGTTTCTCTTATTCCGAATTGAAGTTCGGTTAGAAAATTCCTTTAATGATATATATTTTGCATTTTATTGTACAGAATGGCTTCGGCCAAGCTCGTTGTGTTTACCATAAGGGAGATTGTATTTCTATGTAAAAACAGCGAGCATTGTGAAATTATATAGTGTGCTTTCACGTAATTAAGAACTTTACCCTTGTTTTGCTGTTCAAATGGATTAACAAGGCTTTTTAGCGTTTGTATAATTAGCCATCTGAAGAACTGTTAAGGTTCAAGCCCGACGCTGGTTACGCCACTTCTGTGCGGGTTATCAGCAAAGGACCTGCATGAGGGTTTCTCAAGACAATTGGGTTGAAAAAATCTGTAGGCGGCATTGATACAATAGCCAGAGCGCATTTTCCTGCCTAGGGTAAACACTATTCATCAAGCAATTAACAACTAATACAAAATCTAAGTCAAAAAATAACACAATTTTATTGTTCATGTCTGATCACTTCAGCCAATATCTATTACCTTTTATAGCGGCCCTTCCAATGTAGACTTCTTTAAAGTTAAAAGAAACAGCATACATATTGTTGTTAATGAAGGTAGCATATAGCTCTTGGATATCAAAACAGTTTTTAACCCTATCAGGACCGGGGGGGGGGGCACAAGGTGCCCCTACCGATTTTCCCCGTAACTTTATAAGTAAAAATGGTTACTAACGCCGTGAAGGATATGTCCATGCCCTCCTGTGTATACTATTATGTGTGATGAACCGTGCAGGTCTTGGATATATTTACAGAAATCATTCAAATCAGGTGTATACAAATATGTATACGTCATTGTTAGAGACGTCTGAGCAAATATACATTTCTGTATACAAATTCCTTCTGCACGAACACACTGTGTTTCAATGCAAAGTGGAAGAGCCAAACGTTGATCCAAAATCATTAATAATGAACAATAACAAAGAGTTTGAATCTCTAGGTACTGACTATTTTATTTTGAGGCTTTTTCTTACCTATAAAGGAAACATCTCGAGCCCTTCTCTTCCAGATTTTGTCTACCAAACTGGGAACAGAAAACTTCAGTTTATGTTGCCTATCATACCAAAATGACTTGTTCAATAAAATGAGTTGATCACCGTTTCAACACTGGTTTAGGTAAAAGATGAGTAGATTTCCACCAGTAACTGTTTGGTATATGCCTATAAAATATAGTTGCAGGGCTGTGTCTGAGAGTTGTGCATTGAAACGATGCAGGGGTCACTTGGTGAGTTTCTTAAGAGCAATGTCCTGTTACTGCAAGCTTTGTGTATGGACAAAGAATCGATTGAACGAAATGGTTTCATGATACAATGGTGACACATCACCTCAGAGTTTGGAATGCAAATAATTTTGAAGAGGTTACAACTATTTATACAGTGGATACACCATTGTTAATTAAACCGTACATGTGTTAACGGTTCACAATTAATAGGATATCCTTCTATAAAATGAGCAGATTGCAAAAAAGACGTAGGCCAATGTTTGCATTGTTTGGGATGCCGCACAATTACACTAATCTTCATTAAGTTACATATCTTTGAAATGTCATCAATTTGGGTTTCCATTTCCTTATTCCATGCAACAACGACAACTAATTGATGTTGTTTGTTTCATTTTGATAAAATGACCTATTACGCTACTCCTCTATTCACAACTTCTCAGTGTGAATCAATATCCTGTCGGTAACTGATGACGTTTTTGAGCAGGAAGTGCACTTTTTTTGGGCAACATATTACTAGATAAATGTTGGGAAAAGACAGAAAATTACGTGGTGATCGGACTAAACCTTAAAAAGTTACGGACACAAATTTGGTAGAGTAACGATAGGGTTAAATTCCCTTGCAAGTTGACAACAAAACAACTTGAAGCAACGATACAGCTATCCACTTAGTAGGCCACCAGGTTGGGTTAATGTACAACATATGTAATTGCAAGCCAACAGTAAACACTGTACTCTTTCTGCACCGTGCACAACTTTTTGTACGAGAGTGAACGAAATATTATTGTTTAGATTGAGTGAAATAATTCGAGGGACGAAATATTAATTCGAGGGAATTAAATATTTGTGTTTTTACCATTTCTCTTTTTTTACGTGTGCCTTTAGGGGATACGTACTTTTGAATATCAGAAACAATTTCATTTGCCCGAAATTTGTTTTTCTGCAAATTACTGTATACTACTACCCTTCTATGGAATTTCATAAATCCCCATACTTTTGTTTTTAAATCTTATTAATACTTCCAGTATTTCGAATCAAAAAGCATGTATGTACATTATTTAATAATACAAATGCATATGCCTAATGTCATGAACGTAATCTAGTCTAATGTAGCAGCTGTGGAATACAAAACAAATACGCAGTATGTAATACGTTTGTATAAACCATTCTTTCCTCCGAAGACAAGTGAGAGGACAAGATGGCACGTATCTTCATTGTACTTTTTGACAAATCAAATAAGCCCAAACTAACAAACACTGCTGGCCGTGCACAAACTTAGGGCAACACCAAAGATGGGCAAGACCCACTAAGTCGTTGACTCACCGTTGGCATTAAATTGATAAAATAACCTATTGTATACGTAGTTATATAATCATTTAGGCAAATCTAATCATATGGGCAACCTGTACATTAATTTTTATAACCCAAGTTCTTCAGTTACCTTTATAACTGTATAATCATCTCAATCTACGAAATTATTTGTGTAGAATGATAAACATAATACAATATACACCTCCTAATCTACCTTAAAGTTTTTTTTTTTTCTTTTTTAAAAATTAATCAAATTGAATGGTTGACGAGCCTTTTGCTGTAGGGCGACGCTATGAATATCTATGATATTTTATGACTAAAGTGAATGCTACACTGTTGGAATTGAATTATTCGTTTTGACTGTGACCGTTGATGCAAGGGAGCATTCCTTTTTAAACCAAACCAAATTGAATGAGCCAGGTGTTAAATTGAACAAAAAATATATGTTCAAATTGGCCGGGAAAACGTTATACCAAAAAGACTGTCACATCAGTTTCAGGATAAACCACTTTATCCAGCATGCATCTAGTTATCGTCAAACTCTGGCTCGATGACGCTGAAATTCTCATAAATTGTTTGCGATGCTTGTGTCTGGAAAACAAAGAGCGAAAAGAAAGAAGTAAAGCGAACCGACGTCCAATACAAAACTAGGCATAGTGAATATAATCGTTCGTGTCATTTATATGTATTTAACAAATATCTAACAGCAGACCATAAAAGAGCAGTTTCAGGCCGGTCTTAATCACTTGCTTCATTGGAAGTTTGAGCCTTTGTCTTTAACTAATCTTGCCATTTGTTAAATTGACCAAACAATGAAACGTAGAACAAAGTGAATAAGAACATTTACATTGATGGCCGGGACTTGTCGTATTTTCTCCAGAGCTTCAGTGATTTCTTCGAAACCTGGGCGCTTTCTCCCAACACTTCAACATCAAGTTGTAGCTGCAAACAAATGATTCAAGAGTAAGACGTTTACAACAGCATATCAGCATCCACGAGCCCTATATTGTGATCAATATAGACTAGAAAGCACTTTATTGTACCATCAGCTTTTAGGATGATTGCTACTATTTAATAGAAATAACAGAATTGTAGCTAAGCAAATGGCGGCGTGATTTGGTTTATCTTACTCCGATATACGATTATATACTCCGAGTCACATTGGTGGTGTATGTTATGTAAAGTTATGGTTCTGTGTTTATAGCAAAGCCACAGTATCTCGGCAGGTCAGTGATCTGGTGTTGAATGTTGAATGTTGCTTACATATCGTCCGGGCAGTTTTCTGGTTGAGGCATTCTGTATCCATCGAGTAATTTATCAGCCAGTTCCCTGCTCTGAATACCTGGGTAAGGAGTTCCTCCTAGAGATTTTAACATGAAATTGTTTCAGTATTGTACACAATTGTTTCAATGTAATGTAAAACCCTTGTCGACGTTTTGAAGAAGCAATAAAATCAAACTTCACGATGGATTTTTTTTTTTATAAAGTCTCCCCCCCCCCCCCCGAAAAAAGAAGAGGAAGAAAATGTAACTGAAACAATTTAAACAAGTATTCAAACATGTGAACTTCGTTAGATTGAGTTTAAAGTACTCACCAAATGTCGCAATTTCCCAAAGTAAAACTCCGAAAGACCATCTAAGTGTTAACCACAATATAAACTTATTTCAAATGAAATGGATGACGTTGATTTATGTGGTAATGACATAGTGGTTCAGTGTCACTTATGTGAAGTCGTTATATTTTATTTATTTTATTATTTGTTTTTTATTATTATTATTTTGTTTAATCTCCTTGACCCCAACAGTTGTTACAGTTTTGTTCAAACGAAAAAGTCAAAGGCTGTTTTATCCACAATTGATGCTTAATAATTATACATAACTCAAACATCTACGGGGCCTCAATTAAGAAAAACAAAAATAACTGGAGTTCTTCTGTTCATGCTTTCGAAACAATTTCGTTCCCTCGAAATGACTTCGAACGCACAAAATAACTTCGAGCAAACAAAACAATTTCAAAGCAAATAAATGATTTTCTTCGAGCGCGCGAAATCATTTCGTGCACTAAAAATATGATACTTCGTACATTTAACACTATAAATCATTTGTTCGCACTCGAAACAAGTTCAAAATTATTTCGAGCGCACGCTCGAAAAAAGGTATTTCGTGTACTCAAAATAACTTATTTGGCGTGTACGAAATGATTCGTGAGCACGAAATAAAGAATGCAACTTATTTCTTGTTACATGTATTAGCGTTTTCTTCGTTTGTCCTTTTAGGGGCCCCATAGTTATTTGACTTGTACTTTTAACTACACCAAACACCCACGATGTAGTTAATGACTTACACGTCACTTTTGGAGACATATCGGCGATGCGTCAAAGATTCAATGGCCAACCAGCGCAGGGGAATCCGGGTCTAAGAACAAAAATGAGTGTAATAATGAGCGTTGATAATCGAAACGGTCATTATTAATTATTCAGATTTATAAATGGTAGGTTTTAGAAAAAGAAAAATAGTTTTGCCATAGTGATTTACGTCTGAAATATGTAGAACTTAATTTTCCAATCAAACAAAAATGAAACAGACGTATATTCAAAATATTTCTTGAAAATTGTTTGATTTAAGTGAATGCACTTGGCTTTGTTGTGGAGGTAAATACAATAGAAAATGGCTGGTGTCAAGCATGGCTTGTAATCAATATTTAACTCAGTTTAATAAATCCTTAGAAATGCTCTAATTGAATTGTTGAGTCAATGTAGGCTTATACCTTAGATTCCTGTACATAGACGTCTTCTCCTCTGGACAGTCCAAAATCAGAAACCTTAGCAATCAACTCTTCCCCAAGAAGTATGTTCCGCGAGGCCAAGTCACGGTGAATTATCTTCAACAGGCAAAAAGACACTGGTATAGTTTATCACTAGTGTGACACACCACTTATACCATTTATGAGTATGGTTAGTTTCAAACGATGTGATAATTAGCATAATTCAGTTCGAAAACACGCTTGGGTCATGTTCCAAAAATAGAAGGGGGAACAAATGCTGAAACAAAACAATTGTTCACTACTGATTGCCCCCTGCATTGAATCGTTCTAATTAACACTTAGAAAAAAAAAAAAACATCTTTATGACATGCTGCTAAATGCTTCCTTAATACCTGGCAGCATTAACTGGTGCCAAACAATTACCGTAAAAATTAGGGGTTTCATCTTTGACAAAAAGCATTAACCGTAACTATCTTGAATCAACCGTAAATATATCACCCTGATATAACCAGCTTTAAATAGAGACAGCACATTACCAAACTGCTTTTTGGTGTAAAGGCAACTTTTACGGTAACAGTTGTGCACCCTTGCCGCCTTGTCAAAAATCAATATAAATTACTCTAAACTTGTATTAGGGTAAACATTGCCTACCCCAGCTTCAGCAAGGTGTTGCATTCCTCTTGAAACATCCACACCGAACTTCAACAACTGTGACAATGTAACAAGAGACGCTTTGTTTTTAGAGCGTTGATCTTGGAGCTGTTTTTGCCGATTTTTCCGTAGATATTTACGTAGGTTATCTCCTGGTAGGAATTCCAAGGCAACATACAACGTTCCTGTAAACAAGAGAGAAAATTATAAGCATACAGCTGCTTTGAGCTTCTTTTTGTCATTTTCAAGATCCCACAGGACTCGGGAAAGTATTGAGTATAGAGTAACATGCATAGGTGTATGGGTTAAGCACGAAAAATAGTATTGATTCTGTATTAACTCTTCGAGCAGCCACGAGGATAAAAAATAATCCAATGGTTACCAAATATGGTCATAATTTTTTTTCAATGGGCCAATAAGGCCAAGATTCCATGTAATCCTCACCCCTGGTACACCCCACAAGCCTGTAGACTCCCATTGGACAGACCCTAACCAGTGCGGAGTAAGGAGTGTTGAAAGACAGCAGCCACCTGTCTCAGTGTAGTAATTGATTGACCTTGTGTCAAGTATTCCCTTGGGACAGGGTGGTATGCACTTTGTGAAAACAACTTGCGCCGCATACTGGTCGTAAATAACATAAATAACACAAGTCTAAGTCTTGACTGGCACTCCAATTCACTAATTATATAGATTAAAATAGGTTTGGGCTTGCTGTTGGGGGTTTTACGTAAAAAAAACTGGGTGGATAAAAAAAAAGACTTATGGATGAACCGCGTGATTTTTTTTTTGTGGCTGCTCGGAGGGTTAAAAGTTAACATCTATTGAGATATTCCACCTTTTTGCAGTCTAGATTAGTCGTGCTTACTTTGATGGGAAGTTGAAAATGTGTCAGATAAATGTATGGTTAAAAACGAAAGGTGCTATCATTCGTAAAGACAACCAACCAGCAACATTAACATGAGCTTTTCAGACAAAGAGTTAACTAATTCTTCAAGTAACCTATCAGCATGTATAATTATTTAACAAACCTACCTGCATTAAAACAAGCACCCAATAGCCCGACAACATTGGGATGTAGTCCGATTACAGTCATTGTCTGAAACTCCTTCAGGAAGTCATCAGCAGCATCTTGAGAAGCACCACCTGGAAAGCAATTGATTTTGTAATAATTAATTGATAAACTTGTGACGTGGTTAGATCCCAAGCTGACAACATGGCATATCCGAACGGTTAATACATTCATACGTACAGATGCAATGGTTGATTTGTATACCTATTTCATTAAAAGTTACTACGAAACATAAACAAGGAATAACAAATGATTGGTTGTTTTCTGACCTTTGAGCATTTTCACAGCTGCTTTAGTGACCTTTCCTCTTGTTTTGACGCCACCGAGATGCACTTCTCCGAAGTTTCCTTTTCCAAGTATTGTATCTTCCACAATCAGATGTTTCCATTTAATTTCCCAGTCGATCGCCCACTTGGGGAGACCAATGTCCTCGTAGATGTCTTTATCCTCGGTCAGATGTGCTGCTTTTGACGGTTGCATTTCTATTACAGGTTGGTTCTGATCAGTAGCGATCTCCTATAGGGAAACATTTCAAGTAAATTAAAGGTTAAATGTAGGAGTGGCCATGCTGATTTTGTGATCAAATGAAAGCAATAAAAAAAATAAAAAAATAAATAAATAAATAATTAAATAAATATGTAAATTTGGACTCAATCAGTTGTCCAATTCAGGAGAAAATAGTGAAAGACAGGACACACTTTTAAGCATGTAAACACAATGTCCTTAATTTCGACTGTTACAACCGACAATAAAGTAGGGGTCTTGATATTATAGAAAATCTACTTTGACAGCAATCCAGACAAATGTTTTTGGATGGAAGATTGGTACTGATATGAACTGTATAACCAGTAAGCTTTCAGACTGATACTAAGAAATACAACAGAAGAACCTGTATTTTACCTTAAGTTTACTATTTATTATTGATTAACAATTGAAACAAACCGGAATGAGATTTTCATTCCCCGAACAGCCTGCTTGGCCGTGAAGATTAACGTAATTTTTACACATTCTATACAGTTTTGCAAAGTTTAGTTATCAAGCCAAACAATGTCCAACGAATGGGACACAAATAACGAAAGTGTTACTTGCTGTTGTTTCCATCTAAATTTAACAGAATTTTGTCACAGATGGTAACACGAATTTATGTCATTTCTCAGTTTGATAAAACATAATTATTCGGGAACATAAAAATTATTAACTTTTGTGAAAGAAGTAAAATTTAGAAATGTTTGAAATACGCTAACGGTCACACTCATCTGTTTAAGTGTGATAATGATTTCTTGTTTCATCTCATACCAATACTCTCTTTGGTCTAGTGGAGCCTTCCAAACGATCGTTGCGAGCTTTTCTCAGCCTGAAGTAAAGGACGATAACAACTGGAACAAGAATTAGGACAATGAGTCCAAACAGGATCACTGGAGCAATCAAAGGGCTGCTTCCACTCATCTGCTTTCCGGCTGGAATATAGCGTAAATAATTACATCAAAATACTGAAATTCGTTTGGGAGCGCGAATGAACAAACCACCCAGTCCCTTCCCATTTAGTAATAAAGACAGTGGGCATGGATCGGTAATCATCTTGGAATAACAAATTTAAATCTATAAACGCATTATTAAGTCCATACCAGTACAAATCTTTTAACACAGTCACAGTTCGGTCTGAAATACTGTCAAAGACCCACACAGAATCTCACTTTAAACCATGGTCTTTCATTTCTCCTGTAGGCCTGTACATAGAACCTTACTTGTATATAAGCTGAACATAAATGTATGTTTCCTAAAAACAGTCATGTGATATATAAGTAAAAATGCACCGAAGGAGGTTTACACAAATTATAAATACAAATCTGTCTCAACAGTAGTATAGAGTGAGTATGTTGCTTCTTTTGGTGCGGAGGGTGGGGGTTCGTGGAGGGTCAAGCGGTGGAAGGTCGCCCCCTCCACCGTCAACAGCCAACCTAACCGCCTGCCCCGATCCTACACCACAGTCGGGTTGTGTGGAATATTAAGATAGAGAGGGGGTTGTATGAGTTGAACAAATGGGGTTTACGGTCGGGTGTGCACTGGGAATGTACGATGGATGGACATGGGCGTACAAAGGGCACTAATACCGTGCAGATGGAGTACACAATATTTGAAAAAAAAAAGAAAGAAAAAAGTTTTCGAAGCCATTGTTGTTGAGGATTCTTTTGTGAGAAACAATTGATGACCTGTCATGTACACTAACCCTCCCCCAAACCCCACCCTCCACCCCCAAAAGGTGCAAGACATTCATTCTTTTATCTTTTCTAAATAGATAACACTAAAATTTGCAAATGACTGCAAGACCAAATAACAGCCACAGCAACTTATCGGCATGTTTGTAATATTAAAATTTGTTCGTGTCAAAAAACAAACAAACAAATAATTCTTTTAATTAGGAATCTCGTTTTACTATGCAATTTAAAATACATAATATTGACTAGAGAGAACTACCTTTTGTAATGAAACTAAACAGATTTACTCACTTATTGGTTTGGTGTATACATCAAGTATTGATGCATTGCCTGTGTACATTTGGTTTTTAGCTGAAACTTTGAATTCATATTTTGTGGTCGGTTCGAGATCATTGATCGTGACTCGTGTAATCGACCAAAGGTCTATCCTCTTGTGCTCATTCTCTGCACTGAAATCCGCCTGGTGAAGTTTCTCTACAGCTCTGTACTCAACCTAGACAGTAAAACGTGATTAGATGTCTATTTGAAGAACGATTTAAGAAAGTGTGTCCGGACCATTACACTGTCAGTTTCATTTTAGCTTCTTAATAATAACTGCTCTTTTTTAATTTACTTTTCCAAAACAATGATTAATTTACCTTTGACGATATAATAATAACCACGCGTAACGACTTTGGAAAATTAAAAAGTTAATAAATAAAATAAAGCAAAACCAACACATACTATGTATTTTTCGATAACTCCATTAGGACTAAGTGGTTGATCCCACTCCAAGGTAATTGACATTTCAGTTTGATCTGCAGAGCGAAAATTCAAAACTGGACCAGATACTGAAAAGAAAAAAGAAAGAAAAAAAAGTACAGATGCTACGGTATCGGTCAAGATCGTCCCAGATCAACGTCAAGTCAGATACAATTGTTATGTAATGTATTAAAATAAAATATGAAACTGTTTGATAAATGATAAAATGTATTCTTTCATCATTAATTGTGTGTACCATGTAATGTATTACACAAGAATTGCACTTTTTTAAGAACAAAAAGAAAAAAGGCCTAAACCAAATAATAAAGGTATATCCTTACTTCCTACAAGTGTTCTCACATCAACAGCATCACTGAATGGTCCGATACCTGCACTGGTGCTGGCTGCGACCTGGAACCTGTAATCTGTATATGGTATTAATCCATCGATTGTTACCATTGAACTTGCCGTACTAGACTGCGTTACTACACTGTCATCCATTGAGCCTACTTGAGCCAGCTTGTACGTGTACTCTGTGATGGGTCCACCTCGACTTACACACGGTGGCTCACTCCAGGAGAAACTCAGACTCCGTTGATCCATTGAGGTTGACGTGACGTCACTCGGGAAAGCTGTAGGGGCTGCAACTTAACATGGTAATGTTGTAAACAGAATATTAAAAGAATGGCTGATGTAATTATGGCTTTGGTAAAGACACGAACATAGACACTGGTGACAAAATCCACGACTTGTGCCCCATGTCGTGAATATTGACACCAATACTGGTAA
Source organism: Marthasterias glacialis (assembly GCA_911728455.2). Lineage (NCBI taxonomy): Eukaryota > Metazoa > Echinodermata > Asteroidea > Forcipulatida > Asteriidae > Marthasterias > Marthasterias glacialis. The sequence goes on along the minus strand of OU452225.1, from coordinate 3,180,753 downwards.
CCAAACTTACAGCCTATGGCCCACAGTCATAAATCTTGACGTCACGGCCTAACTTACAACATGTCATAATAACAAGAGGAAATTTATCGTAGTTTCTCAGTTGTTTCGTAATTACCTGTTAGTGATATCCTTGAGACTGACGATTCAGGTCCCTCGGTCCCATTATAGAGAGGTTTAATATAAACATTGTACGTTGAGGTTGTCACCAGACCGGTAATGTTAACACTAGTAGCTTGTCTACTGAGAGTTTCTTGTATTCTTATTCTCTGTGGTGATGAAATGTCCTCACACTGATCCATATTCGTGTTGATTAATTCATATTCCACGACGTAACCAGATGGACACAAGTCAGGTTGCCAGGTGACGCTCAGTGAAGTAGGATCCCAAACAAGTACCTTGAGACCTCTTACTTTATTTTCAGTTGAATTGGGAGCAGTAAAGAAAAGCAAAACCTCAGAATAAAATACTTTAAACTACTAATACTCTCTAAAATGATAATGATTTCAATGCTAACTTCATTAACTGCTGAATGAAACCAAAACAACAAAGATGGTCTTAATGCAGTTCTCGGCGTTTGTAAGTCATAAATTTAATATAAACGAATCACTCCAAATCATTAGAGTTATAGTTTGTCCCTCTTAAAGTGATAACTCACGGCAAATAATCGTTTAGGTTAAGTCCTGAGTCAGCTAAACCTACTTGTAGGACAAGAGTTTAAGAACCCCTTTGCGGTTCGCATTAGGTATTCGATGTGAGCCTCAACAAAAATCCCCTACATCTAAACGTTATGCAGTGTATTGAAATATTTATAAAACAAATAATACACACAAAAAAAAACAAGAAAAAAAAAACGTATCTATAGGGTGGTATCTTACTTGAACACTGACAGTTTCCCCCATAATACGAAGATTCACATCCTGGAAAACAAAAAAAATATTCAAACAAATTAGAGTTCCTTTAAATCCAGACATGAACTTTTAACGGGGATGCTTGTGGGAAAACCATACGACCATTTGCCAAATCAAACAAGCATTGAATATACTGAAAATATAACAACTTTTATAGGTCTAACACAGCCATTTTATTTTTATTTATTTTTTTATAAACAACAATTTAATTTTACAATAAACAAATTGACCACTTCTGTTTATTTGTTTATTATTTTGGTTTCATTATCGTCTTCCAAATCTTTTAGATGCGTGCAATTTGCTTGTTCTGACGTCCGCTGCATTTTATTTATGGACTTAAAAAAATATTATTATATATTATAAGAGGAAATGGAATATTGCATGCAGGATATTGGAGTAATACAGTAGATTTGACCTACCCTGGCCTCCTCCATTGTTGCACTCTCCCGTATCCTTAAGACAAGTCCCATGATCTTGACAGTGACATGTCTGCTTACAGTCTGCACCGTACATCCCCATACTGCAGCCTTACAAAAAAAAAAAAAAAAAAAAAAAAAAAGGAATACATACAATCAACTGCATTAACTTCACAACATTATAACAAATCAGTGTATATTTCATCATATTCTGTGGTCACGGCATCAGTAAACAATGAGGAATTGTTTGAATAGGTCTAAATGATTTACTGCACGTTCATCATGAACAAATAAAGCAACTGCCTTTTTGTCTTAGTCTTATTATTCCTTTCACATAATTTCGGACATTGACCTCGTTGGAAGATTTGTAATTGTAGAGCTTTTTATCCATGAGTTCCAAGAGCTGCAATACTTATCATTCTTGTATTTTATTCTTGTGTCTTGTATGTAAGTATTAATTATCTCAAATCACGTGTAATGTTTTGCTGAAGTTTGTCTCTGTCAATACGTTTTACTTCTTCTTACTTGTCATACAGTCCAGTCCCGTGTAGCCGGCAGCACATGAGCATCCATAAGGATCAGGAAGACAGAACAGAAGACCCTGGCAGGCAGTGTTGTGAGGATCGTGACTATCAGAGCAGCTGTATTGAGCGTCCTTACCAAACACATGGCCACCATAAACTTAAACAATTAAATAAGATTTTTTTTAATGAAAACTGGGTCTCTTGTTTCATTAGATATTATTAACAGATAGAAGACTTAAATTGGTGGTAGAATAGTTTTGTCTAAAGCTGACAAAAACAAACAAATAACTTTTACTTAGATACAATTTATATTTTACATAATGCTTTGTACCTTTTTCACAAACTTCACCACTAGATCCTGGAGCACAGACGCAAGATCCCGTCTTGTCATCACATATACCTCCATTGTAGCACGTAGGGCATGTATTTAAGCACATCGGACCCCACATTCCTGATGGACAATCTTTTACAACAGAAAGGTAACAAATAAATATATATTTATAAATTTATTAAAACCCTGGCGTCAGCGGAAAGGTGAAAAAAATGTTCCACATGTTACCAAATATGGTCATATTTCATTTCAATGGGCCAATAAGGCCCAAATTCCATGTAATCCTCACCCCTGGTATACCCCACAAGCCTGTATACCCCACAAGAGTAAGGAGTGTTGAAAGACAGCAGCCACCTGTCTCAGTGCAGTAATTGATTGACCCCTGTGCTAAGGATCTTTGGCACAGGGTGGTATGCAATTTGTAATAACAGCTTGGTTGTGCGGCACGTGGATCGTAAATAACACAAGTCTAAGTCTTAGCCGGCACTCCAATTCACCCCACAGTGATTTATAATAGCTTTGGGCTGGCAGGGTGGGTTATTGACCTTAAAGACAGGGTGGTGAAAAAAAAAATGTTCCTCGTGGGTCCAGCAAAGTAAAAAACAAAAATTGTGGCTGCTCCAAGGGTAACAAAAGAAAAAAAAAGTCAATTAAATCGTGAGTTCAAACCTTAAGTCTCCGTTAGTCATTATAGTCTATAGTAAAAGTAGAACAAACCTCGTACTATGAGTCTCATTATGCCATGAAGTTGCTGAGGTTCTTGGCCGTCTACGAAGCAGCTGTAAATCCCTCCATCAGCTTTGACAACACTTGAAATAGTCACAGTGAGCTGATTGTTCCATTCATCTTTTGCATCTCCATTATGCTTCCACCTGTAGTCACCGGTCGGTGAATTCTTGTTGATCATACGAAGTGTGATTGATTCTCCTACATTCACTGTTAATGTTCGCTGTTCAGGGCGAATATGAACAGCAGTATCTGAAAGTAGAGTTAGAATGGAAACATGCTACTGTATTACCAGTATGCTGAGAAGTTTGGTGCAATAAGTGACCAACGTTAATACCAACTTCAATTAATTTTGAATATGTGTGTCTTCTTGTCAGTTTGGATTTAGAGTCGTGGTCTGGCACAAACATCACACATATCTTTAATAGCATGACATCATTAGTTTTGGGAAGAATAAACTTTTCTGCAGTACTCTATTTAAAAACAAGTACGCGCCATTCAACCAATCTGCACAATGTCATCAAATCCAAATTTTCAAGTTAAGTGAAAAACAGTTTTTGTTACGTAATAAAACAGAAAACAAAACATTGCCTTTTTCTAGAAAAGGGGAGAAAGGAAAATTAACAATCGTTGCTGGTGATTGCAAAAGCCGAGGAAGTTACCAAACCTGCGACTCGTGGTAAACCAAAGCTAACTGTTTGTTTTCGTTTCTCACCCTTCCCTAAAATCAATTTAGGAACCAGTCAATCACATAAGCCAGGAATAATTTCATTTTCTAATTTTGAATTTTGCAGCACACAATATTATAATTTTTTTATTATACTTTGTCGGTTGTTATTCAGCTGTTTCGCCGCGAAGCGCAGCGAAACAGCTCTTGTTCTCGTTAGAGTTTTGTTTTATTTTTCTATTATTTTTATTGTTTTTTTTAGCTGTTCCGCAGCGAAGCGCAGCGAAACAGCTCGTTTTCGTTAAAGTTTTTTTTTTATTATTATTATTATTTAGCTGTTACGCAGCGAAGCGCAGCGAAGCGCAGCGAAACAGCTCTTGTTTTCGTAAAAGTTTTTTTTTTTTTTCAACGAAGTTTTAGGTTGATGACTTCATCAGCGGTCACGTGACGTACAATGAAAGATGCACTTTTTGAAATGGTATATCTCCAACAGTGTTGGTCCGATCACGTTAAAACTTGGCATGTTGTTAGATACTGGTATGTTCTTGATTATTGCGAAGTGACGTCTGGATAACGTCATCACGTGATTTTTAAAGATTTTTTTTCAGTTTTTGCCCTTTGGAGTTATTGCTCACGGAATATGCTATGATCAAAATTCCTTTTTAAACAGGCTCGATATGTCATAAATGCTCTGAAAACGAATTGACGTCATCATGACGTCAAAATTTGTCAGGTTATGTTACCTTAAATGTACAGTTCCACAATATATATATATAATATACAGAATGGATTCGATCTCACAAGGCATTAATTTTTGCACTATTAACTTCTTCATGCACACAATTTCAGACTTTCATATTAAGATGAGTATTATTTGAAAATGTTTTCGGCGAAACAGCTGGGCATTCGTTCACGAATGCAGTTATGTCTATTTTTTTATTTTTATTTTTATTTTTCAGCGTCCCGGAAGTGTAATGCAATAGCGCATGTTTCGTTCTGAGCGCTATTTTGCAATGTTCCCGATGAGCTATTGCAATGAAACATTAAGTGATGAAAGGTATTAGTGCAATGCATTATTATGATATTGACGTCATGATGACGTCATTACCTGTCACGTGACGTCATCAGATTTATAGCTTAAATATTTGAAAATTCATATCAAACCAGCAACAAGAGACCGTAGGTTTCTGTTTGCAGGATTGGATAGAAATAAATTGGGTCTTCGTTTTATTCAGTGTGCGTGACCTCTGCTTCAAGTCGAAACCGGAAGTGGCCTCGTAATTCAAAAGTGGTAAAAGTTACGAAGTTGTTTGTAACGATGTTACTGTCTGGCCAGGGTGTGCTTTAAAAAAAATACCGATGACGTCAAATCAAACAAGAGGGCCCTCTAGCGGCAGGTTGAAAACTGTTCAAAATGCATTTGAGAAGAGATGTGTGGCGAAATTTTTCGTAATCACCTTCAAACTGATACATATAATGATCGTCAGGCAACCAACATATGTGTGAAGTTTTAGGTTGATGACGTCATCAGCGGTCACGTGACGTACCATTAAAGGTGCACTTTTTGAAGTTGCATATCTCCAAAAGTATAGAATTATGAAATGACGTCTTGATGACGTCAACACATGATTTGTTTATGATTTATTTTTCATTTTTTTGCCCCTTTACGTCATAAGTTGCTAACGGAACATGCTACAATCATTTTTTAAACAGGTTAGATAGGTCAGAAATGCTCTGAAAACGAATTGACGTCATTACGACATCATCATTTGTCAGGTTATATTACCTTAAAAGTACAGTTTAACAACATATGATACAAAATTAGTTCGATCTCACAAGGCAATCATTCTTGCATTTTTAACTTGATTATGGACACAATGCAAGACTTTCATATTCAGATGAGTAGTTTTGTATTGGCTGTTTCGCAGCGAAGCGCAGCGAAACAGCTCTTGTTTTCGTTAAAAAAAATATTATAGGTTTTCCCGGCCAATTCAACAAAATTTCAATCAATTTAACGCCAGGTTCATTCAATTTAGATCGAAGTTGAAATATCACGCAGATAGTAATTCAAAAATTAAAAAGAATCGTTCAATTTTATTATCCGAGCATTCTACCATCTCTTAGCTTCACTTGCTTTCATAAGAGATGCATTCAAGTTAAAAAATTGCAGTGATCATTCAATTTCGCCTGAAGCAGTTGCAAGGGTTAGTGGTGCATTCATTTTCATCAATGGGCAAACATTTTTCACATTTTTCCCAGCATTTTCTTACATGTATCTGCATGTCTTATTGTCTTCATTCCTATAGAAGCTTGAGCATCTCAGAGTTAGCTAAAACTGACGTTTTCAATCCGTGGATGAACACCTTGCTTTCTCAGATATATTTCTGTACAAGTTTTTAGACCAATACGATGGCGGCCCGTGGGCATTACAACCGAGTAACAAATGTAGACAGGGTAAGATTGATCGAGGCTTTTGAGAGCAACGTTACCGTTCAATTTCGCCTGAAGCAGTTGCAAGGGTTAGTGGTGCATTCATTTTCATCAATGGGCAAACATTTTTCACATTTTTCCCAGCATTTTCTTACATGTATCTGCATGTCTTATTGTCTTCATTCCTATAGAAGCTTGAGCATCTCAGAGTTAGCTAAAACTGACGTTTTCAATCCGTGGATGAACACCTTGCTTTCTCAGATATATTTCTGTACAAGTTTTTAGACCAATACGATGGCGGCCCGTGGGCATTACAACCGAGTAACAAATGTAGACAGGGTAAGATTGATCGAGGCTTTTGAGAGCAACGTTACCGATTATCTAGAGTTAGCAGATACTCTTGGAATTAAAAGAGCAACTGCAAGATCCATTGTGGTCAACTATATACGCACTGGTCGTCAGCACAGGCTTCCAAAAGGAGGAACGCGCAACACCAAGATTGACGAAGACATGAGGACTGAGCTTCAACGTCTAATAGACCTAAACCCACTTCTGACTCTGAAGCAAATGAAAGAAGACCTAGAACATGCCCTGCCTGACAAGCCACAGGTTTCTTCCAGTACCATTGCTCGAACCCTGGACGGCATGTTGATGACACTGAAGATGGCGGAGGATGTGCCTGAAGTTAGGAACTCACCATGAGTACTTAACACGCGGGCTGAATATGCACAGTGGTTTCTACGTCATGGTTTATTAGCCCAATGTGTCTTCATCGATGAGACAGGTGACAACATCTGGACGAGACTTTCTTTCGGACGAGCCCCTCGTGGAGTCCCAGCAAGAAGAGTGGTCCATGGGCAACGTGGTCGGAACTGCAACTTGACATTTGCTGTATCCAGTGAGATCGGGTTGGTTCACCATTGCATTGCATGTGAGACCGTCACCAGAGAGAGGTTTGAGGAGTTCCTAGCGGCAACAGCACACGAGTGCGAGAATGTCTTTCCCCTGGATGAGCCAATTTTCCTAATCTACGATAACGCTCGCCCACATGTGAACGCACACCTGCCCCCTGATGTCCATCCCCATATCCAGTTGAAGCGACTTCCTCCATACTCACCGTTCCTAAACATGACAGAAATGGTTCACTCTGCCTTCAAAGCAGGAGTGAAGAGACAACTGGCCCTTCCAGAATGGCAGGCACGAGTAGGGGACCGAGACGCCGCTCAAGAAGCAGGACTGAACCTACAGGAGTGGAGATGTGAGCATGTGATGGAGGTGGCGCAGGAAAAAAAATGGAGAAATTACCCAAGAGAAGTGTGTCCGATGGTACAACTATTCCCAAACATGTATGCCCCGATGTCTAGCACGTGAAGAGATCGAAGGGTGATTTCAGCAAAAACGTATCCCCAAATCACCGCCCCGAAATGGAACAGTTAATAAAAAGATCTGAACGTCAGACCCTTGTATCTTTTTTTGTTGAAAGTTTTAAACAAATGTAATGATAAAATGAACAAAACAAATCATTAATCCAGATCCAAGATTCGGATAATGATGCGATAACGTGTGGACGCACTTACATTGAGCTCTCATAAATTTCATGTTTTAAGCTCAAAATCCTACCTTCCGACCTGCTGAACCCATCCAATCTTGTTAAATATCATCATCGAACAGCAGTGAGCCTACATCCAGAACCAATAATGCCTGGTGGACGAAGAAAATCGCCAAAGTCTACATCACCGGATCGGGAGACACCCATTTTGTCACCCCAGTCGGGCCCCTCAACTGAGCCCCTGGAACCCCATGGGGACTTCCAGCAGTTTGTCCGGAGTGCCCTGCAAGAGATCCGTCGGGGACAAGTCGACCTTAATAGGCGCATCGACACCATTGAGGCAAGCTTCAATACAGCCATTGAATACCAAACTAAACGCGTGGATGAACTTGAAGTAAAGATCAACGAGCTTGAGAAAATGGCTACCAAGTGGGCTCAAGCTGATGAACAGTTAGCTGAACATGCTGAAAAACTTAACAAGTTGGAGCGGTTTAGCCGTCGGAGCAACATCCGAGTAATTGGTTTCCCTCAAAACAAGGATGAAGACTGCCTGGACATCTGCAAGCAGATGCTCAAGGACAAGTTTGGTCTCCATGACGTCAAGCTTGAAAGAGCCCATCGGGATGGCCCCAAAACACCGGGTCGTCCACAACATCTCTTGTTTAAACTTAACTGTTACCAGGACAAAGTTACCATTCTTCGTCAACAGCGACAGGTCTTAGCCGACACCCCCTACTTTTGCACCGAGGATCTGACCCGGCAAGACCTGCAAGAGAAACGCCGTTGGAGTTTGGAGGTGTCCAAGGCCTACAAGGAAGGACACAAGTACAGGTTTGTTGCTGGCAAGTGGCGGAACAACACAGGGGGTCTCGCTGCATTCTACCGAGTTTGATACTCCCCCTGCCCGCACCAGTAGCAACGCCAGACTCTTTTCATCACGCTTCCATCTCATTACACCTTCATCAACATTCCATTTCTTTGCTGTCTTCACCTACCGGATAACACTGTGCTTGCTACCTCCATGTTGCTAGTAATTATCACTTTCATTTGGTTCTCCATTGGACAGTTTCGTTTAAACTCAGTTGTTTGTTTGAGGTTCCATTGCCAGAATTGTACTCATTTATTTGAGTGTGATTTAACATGTATATGTTTTGCTTTTCTTGCTTGCATTTGCTCTATTTCATTTCTGCTTTTGATTTTATATTATTTTGAGCTTTATAGTTATTTATTTAGTTAATTGTCTTCATTTCTTATATATTCTATTATTTTTATATAGGTTCTTATGGTTGGAGGGAGACATATGTGTGGATTCATGAAATAATCTCTTATTGAATGAATTTACTTGTGTGTTTCCCTGTAATTATGAGAATTTATATTTGTTCATTTTTTTTCTTTCTGTGCTCCATGTAATTTGATGTACGTTCATTGATACTCAATCTCCTTTGTTCGTACTTCATTTGCGACTAAGTTTTCTGTTGTTTTTGTTTATATTTGTTTGCATTTATGTTCGCTAATTTAACCACTGATAACTCATTTGTTGCTGATGATGCTAGCTACAATACCTGTTCTTACTTTGATCGCAATGATTTTTGTAATCTAAAGGTTTCTACCCCTGATAATTTCTCAATTTTTTATATGAATTCCAGGAGCCTCTGTAGACATTTTTACGATATTCATGACTTCGTGCTCTCACTCAATCATTCTTTTTCTATCTACGGCTTTTCAGAAACATGGTTTAAAGAAGCTCCTCCTCAATATGTCCACATGGACAATTACCAACTCATTCATTCCTCTCGTTCCGATAAAACAGGGGGAGGAGCTGCCATGTTTGTGAAAAACTCGCTCAATTTCCACGTTTGTGAGGACCTCATGTCATCTTGTGAAGATTTTGAATGTGTCTTCATAGAAATTGAACGAGTCCACGCTGTTAATTTGATTGTCGGTAATGTCTACAGGGCTCCTGGGGCTTCCCCGGATAACTTTATCAGGTCGTTTGATTCTTGTCTCAATACTGTCACCAACGAAAACAAGCTTTGTTACATAATGGGAGACTTCAATCTAAATTTGCTTAATTGCTCTAACCATCGACCTACAGATGATTTTGTGAATACCTCTTACGCTTATGGCTTCCGCCCTTTGTTTGACAAACCGAACCGTATCACCCCTCACAGTGCCACTCTAATAGACAACATCCTTACTAACAATGATCAAGATATGTCTGCAGGGATCCTTTATTCGGATATCACCGATCACCTACCACTTTTTCAGGTGACTCCCTTTTGTCTTGACAACTCGGCCTCTGCTCGAAATACCTATGTCACAAGGGACATTAATGCAACTACAATCCGTTCTTTCACTGCAGACATTGTCAATTTGAACTGGGGCGAAGTCTATGCGGCGGACCAAGCCGATTCTGCCTACAATGCTTTTCTTTCTACCTTTAACTCTCTTTACAATATTCATTTCCCCTTTTCAGTAAAATCTAGGGGTCGTTCTGTGAGAAATCAGCCTTGGATTAATCACTCTATTGCCAACTCTGCTGATCACAAAAACAGGTTGTACCGACGTTTCTTACGTAATCCAAGTGCTGCTAACGAGCGTCTGTATAAGGATTACCGTATTCGTCTCACCTCAGTCATTCGTGCTGCTAAAAAGAATTACTTTGCCCAGAAGCTGGATCACAACAAAGCAAGCTTAAAAAATATCTGGCGTGAAATTAACAGCATACTGGGCAAAAATAAAAGGGCTGACCTCCCTTGTGAATTCACCAACGGCGAAGAAACTCTTCGAGACCCTCCTGAAATCGCTAACTCGTTTAACACACATTTCTCTAACATTGGTGCTTCATTGGCTAATAACATCCCTAGTACTAACTCACACTATACAGACTTTCTTCATAACCCGAACAGCTTTTCTTTTTTTCTGACTCCTACTAACTTTCTTGAAGTCATTAAAATAAGCAATGATTTAAAAAGCAGCTCCAGCTGCGGATTCGATGGCATAAATTCTTCTGTGATTAAATCTGTCATTTCCTTTATATCTCGCCCTCTTGCTTACATATTCAACCTTACTTTTACTACTGGTTCCTTTCCTGCTAATCTAAAGGTTGCTAAAGTCATTCCCGTCTTCAAAAACGGTGATAAACATAACATCAGCAATTACAGACCTATCTCCATTCTTCCTTGCTTTTCTAAAATTCTTGAGAGACTTCTCTACAACAGACTCAATACTTTTATTTCTCGCTTCCATCTTCTTTCTGACTCTCAGTTCGGGTTTCGAGCTAAACACTCTACAGACATGGCGCTTATTCAATTTGTTGATAAAGTGTCCACTGCTCTAAATAATAAATTGAGCACTGTCGGTGTTTTTGTTGATCTTTCGAAAGCATTTGACACCATTGATCACTCCATTCTCCTTGACAAACTTAATTTCTACGGCATAAGAGGTGTTGCTCTCAAATGGCTTTCTTCGTATCTTGACAATAGACAACAGTTCACTTCTTTTAAAAATCACAACTCTCCTTGGCAAGAAATTCATCATGGCGTTCCACAGGGTTCTATTCTTGGCCCACTCCTCTTTCTGCTCTATATTAATGATCTGCATTCTTCTTCTTCCCTTCTGTCTTTTACGCTCTTTGCAGATGACACAACTATTGCCTTCTCTGACTCCAATCCGGCTAAATCCTTAAATATTATGAATGCCGAACTTCTTAAAGTCTCTTCCTGGTTTAAAACAAACAAACTTTCCCTCAATGAACACAAAACTAAGTTCATGCTCTTCAGTAAATCCTCTCATCTCTCAGAAGATATTCCTATTCTTCGTATCGACAATAATCCTATCCTTCAAGTTCATTCCACTAATTTTCTAGGTGTCATTATTGATGATCAACTATCCTGGTCTGAACACATCTCTTCCATTACTAAAACCATTTCCCGCAACACTGGTGTTATGTCTAAACTTCGTGCTTTTCTTCCTCCCAAATCTTTGGTATTACTTTATAATACCCTCATTCTTCCATATCTTAACTATTGTAATATCATCTGGGCACAAGTTTCTAAAAACAAACTCCATTCACTATTAACCACTCAAAAAAGGGCCATCAGGATATGCACCTTATCGCATCCCCGGGAGCACACCGCACCTCTTTTCGCACAGTTACACTCACTAGCACTTGCAGACATTAATAAACTTCATACGGGTATCTTCATGTACAAATTCACCCACAACCTTTTACCCACCTCCTTTCGTTCATTCTTTACCTTTGTCCGTGACACTCATGGGTACTCTACCAGATCACATAACAAATCACACCTTTATGTGCCATTCACCCGCTCATCATTCCACCTAAACACACTTCGTTTCTTTGGGCCGCGTCTTTGGAATGGTTTAAGCCAATCGATTAGATCACAATCATCTGTGGGTCGATTTAAACGCGCATATAAAAGAGCTCTCCTCTCCCAATATTTGACATAGTTTGCCTTCTCGCTCTCATTTTACTTTTGCCTAAGTCGTCAGCAAACGCTTTTTTATTATTTCTCGATTTCTTATTCTTATTGTTATTATTGGTATTATTATCATTATTATTATTATTGTTATTATTATTGTGCAATTAGTGTTCTCATTATTGTTGTCTTCTTCATGTCTGTCTTTGTTCGTTTTGTCAGTCCGTTCGTTCTTGTCCCCGTTTATTGTCTGTCCCCAGGCATCCCTACATAAGCCTCGGCTTCCAGATGATGCCTCCATACTCTATGTATTTATTTTTCTCACCCTCATTAAATAGCTTTGTTTATTGGTTATTCCTTAAAAACATTGTTTGTACTCTGTTTTCATGAAGTATGTAAATAAATATCAGTTTTGAATGAGTTAAGTTTTTATGCTTTGTGATCCAGCTTAATTACTTTGTTACTTTCAAGTTTTCAACCAGTACATGTATATAATGAAATGGGACCCTAGATGAAATTACAGACCATTTAAATTTGAATTATCACTTCATGAAAATGACTGCCCATAAACGAATAAGAAAGGAAAAACACGGTCGCACATCTTGTGCGCTCCACCGCTCGCTAATTTGAATGCTATAAAAGTGAATGAAAGGACTCGAAAAACGTCATGCAATAATGCAAACATTTAAGATTTGAATGCACCAAATCCAAATAGAACTAGACATTATGTGTTTGTGGACAAACACGTAGCTGTTCCGAAGTTGTTTGTCCTTTGATTAAATACTCAAGACCTTGAAAATGGTCCTACACGGTACAACGATAATGACTTTGACAATTGGCTCAGGACATATGATTTTTTTTTAATTAAGAGCTTCTTTTTTCGACCGGAAGTAAAGGTCAAAGTGGGGTCATGTGTGCTATCAAAATGTCACCTTCGATGTGAGCTACAAATGTACAAAGATTATAACTCTACGACATTTGGCACATGATATTTGTTTTTTTTTATTTAGAGCTTCCTGTCTGGACCGGAAGTAAAGGTCAAAGTGAGGTCTTGCCTAGTAACCAAATGTCACATGTGATGTAAGCTACAAATGGTACAAAGATAATGACTAGTACATTTGACACAGGAGATATGCTTTTTGAAATTTAGAGCTTCCTGTTTGGACCGGAAGTAAAGGTCAAAGTGGGGTCATTCAAATAACCAAATGTCACACATGGTGTAAGCTACAAATGGAACAAAGATTATGACTCTAGGACATTTGGCACATGAGATATGCTGTTATGAAATTTATAGCTTCCTGTTTGTTAGTTATTAAAAGCCAAACTAGCATCTGATAACACAAATCAAGTTTAAAACGGTAAAAAAATTAGCGCTACCCCCCCCCCCCCCGCATTCATGTTTGCGGTTTTCCCACCAAAAACCTGTACAGGTTCGCAACACTGAGGAACATCATTGGTTTAACGTGTGAAAAACTGGCGAGTGCGTACTTGTGTACAACTTTGCTATCAACTTTGAGCGGCGAAAAGCGGCGCAATCCACACAGCGTTGTACTAATGGTGCTCAGATTGAACAATTAACGGTTAATTAAAGTGAAATACGTTGTGCTTTGATGAATTGTTATGGTCTGGGACAACTCTTGGTAAAAGCAATCATGTTTTCCAAACGATCTTTGTAATATAGCAATCTAAAATTCAATATATTTTGAAAAATTGTGGTTTTTGACCTACCAAATAGTTACACTTTTTGGGCCGTGCCTTTTGTACACAGACACAAAACGTGCCATAAATGACGTCATGATGATGTGACAGACACAAACAATCCAAATTGCACATCTACAATATTCAACAAGTCTATAACTGAAAAGAAAATTAAGATCGGTTGTAGGCTTCCTGAGATAAGCTGGAGACAAGAATGCTTAATTAATTATTCACACTGCTGTCTTATGGTTAATTAATTAATAATTATAATTTTATGATATCGTTTAGCTAAGTCAAGACACAAGCTTTAACATGATATAGAATTTAACTTATAATGATAATTCAAAGAACGGCATTTTGTGCGCAGAAAAGTCATGTGTTAAGTCAATAGGGTTTTGGTGGAAATAAAGAATAATAATAATAAAAAAAAATAAAAATCTCGACAGAATCAATAGCTGTTCCGACTGATAGTCGGAACAGCTAATAAAAAAAATAAAAAAAAAATCTCGACAGAAACAATAGCTGTTCCGACTGATAGTCGGAACAGCTAATGATCCTTAACGAAAACTATTTGCCCTGGTGCGTAAAAATCGAGTGAAATTGAATGCTTGAAAATGAAAATGAACGAAAACTTTTGGAAATTGACTGGGAAAACCTTTATTTATTTTTATTTTTTTATTTTACAAGGTACCGGAAGTAACTCCAATCACGCATGTTTCGTTCTAAGCGCTCTTTTGCAATGTTCCCAATATGCGATTGCAATGAAACTTTCAGTGATGAAATGCACTGGTGCAATAATGGTGTACATATTACAATGACGTCATGATGACGTCATCACCCGTCGCGTGACGTCATCTTAAACATTTGTATTTTAAATATTTGAAAATCCGTATCAGTTTAGCCACGAGAGACCGTAGGTTTCTGTTTGCGGGATTGGGTAGGGCTAAATTCGGTCTTCATTTTATTCAGTGTGCGTGACCTCACGTGACCTCTACATCCGGTCTAAACCGGAAGTGACTCGTAATTCAAAGGTGGTAAAAGTTATAGAGTTGCTTTCAAAGATGTGAGTGGCAGGCCAGGGTGTACCGGCCAAGTTCGTTGTAATCGCTGCAAAATTGATACACATGATGACCATCAGGCAGCCAACATAATATGTGTTAGGTTCATGACTTCATCAGCGGTCACGTGACGTACCATTAAAGATGCACTTTTTGAAGTGGTATATCTCCAAAAAGTTTTGGCTGATCACGTTAAAACTTGGCATGCTGTTAGATACTGGTAAGTTCTTGATTATTGTGAAGTGACGTCATGATGATGTCATTACGTGATTTTTTTATGATTTATTTTCATTGTTTGCCCCTTGGAGTCATAAATTGCTAACGGAATATGCTGTGATCAACATTCCATTTTAAGCAGGCTCGATAGGTCATAGATGCTCTGAAAACGAATTGACGTCACCATGACGTCATAATTTGTCAGGTTATGTTACCTTAAAGGTACAGTTTCACAATATATATACAGAATGGAATCGATCTCACAAGGCATTACTTTTTGCATTATTAACTTCTTCATGCACACAATTTCGGACTTTCATATTAAGATGAGTATTATTTGAAAATGTTTTCGGCGAAACAGCTTGGCATTCGTCCACAAATGCAATTATGTCTAGTTTTGTTTATTTTTTGTTTTTTGTTTTTTTTGTTTTTTGGGTTTTTTGCTTAGTCTTCAGCGTCCCGGAAATGCATTAACAATGCACATGTTTCGTTCTTCTAGCCATTTTGCATATTTGCATAAATGCGATTCAAATGTAACTTGGCATGACTAAAGGCATTAGTTCAATGGTTTGCATATAACATTGACGTCATGATGACGTTATCACCCGTCAAGTGACGTCGCCTTAAAGATTTATATTGAAAATATTTGAAAATCCGTATCAAACTAGCCACAAGAGAACGTAGGTTTCTGTTTGCAGGATACGATAGGGATAAATTAGGTCTTCATTTTATTCGGTGTGCATGAACTCACGTGACCTCTACTTCCGGCCGAAACCGGAAGTGCCCTCGTAATTCAAAATTGGCAAAAGTTATCAAGTTGCTTTTTTACGATGTGTGTCCGGACAGGGTGTGCTTTAAACAAAATGCCTTGACGTCATATTATACAAGAGCGCCCTCTAGCGACAGGTTGAAAACTGTTCAAAATGCACTTTGAGAAGATGTGGCGAAGCTTGTTGTAATCGCTTCAAAATTGACACAATTGATGACCATCAGGCAGCCAACATATGTGTGAAGTTTTAGATCGATGACGTCATCAGGGGTCACGTGACGTGACATTAAAAGCGCACTTTGTATTGTCGTATACCTCCAAAAGTAAAGATTTGATCACGATGAAACTTGGCATAGTGTTAAATAATGGCAAGTTCTTGTTGATTGTGATATGACGTCATGATGACATCATCACATGATTTTTTTATGATTTTTTTTTTTCATTTTTGACCTTTAAGTCATAAATTGCTAACGGAACATGCTATGATCAAAATTATCTTTTTACACAGGCTTGATAGGTCGTAAATGCTCCAAATGTCAGTTGATATTACTTTAAAGGTAAGTTATCAAGACATATAAAGAATGAATTGGATCTCGCACGGCAATCATTCTTGCATTATTAACTTGATTAAGCACACATTGTCAGACATTCATATTCAGATAAGGAACTTGGAAATTTTATCCGCGAAACAGCTTGGCATTCGTGCACGGATGCAATATGTCATATATATATATATATATATATATATATATATATATATATATATATATATATATATATATATATATATATATATATATATTACCAGGTTATTTGCATCTTAACCGGGGTAGTGATCCCTGGCTTATCGGCAGCACGGT
>OU452225.1:3116659-3159159 GCA_911728455.2 Marthasterias glacialis | reverse complement strand
GCAAAACAGCTCCTTGCATTTTATAAGCTGCAAATATAATCACAAACAAAGAACCAGCCGAATGTTATTAACGGGTGGGAAAATTATTTTTGCTATTTCATCAAATGAAATTTATTGAATAAATGGTTTTGGAGTGTTTAGCGGGATTAGTTTCAAATTATCTTGGTGACAATTTTACTAGGATAAACGAACACAATTCATATCAAAAAAGATCCTGTACTAATGGGAATGTTATTTTACCACTTCTTTAAACCAAATCTGGTAGAAAGACCTTTCAATATCGCGCTGCTCAAGCCTGGAATAACCATCCAGCAAGCTTAAAAATCCTATTCCCACATGAGTTCAAAGGTTTGTCAACCAACTCAACTCATAATCATATATTTTCTAATTGTATAGTCATTACCCTTTGACTGACCTCTTCATTGACGTTTTTCTTCTCACTGACTGATGACACCGTAATGTTTTAAACATTGACTGACTAACGTACTGACTATTTTGACTGTATGGGTGACAATGTTTTATTTTTAAAATGAATAAAAACGTTTGTCAAGTACAAATTACACTGATTTTAAACCTTACAACTGTATGCTGTAAAATGTTCAGTTGACAAATAAAACGCATCATAAGAGCCATTTTCAAGAGTAAAACACAAAAATACCGCAAACCAACAGAAAAATGACTGCAAACCTTTAAAAAATCTCGTTATTATGATTCTCATAAAAAAAAAAACACAACAACAAATCTAAATCTGGCTTTTAAAAGTCCCCTTTTTAACACCTTAGCATCACGGCATTTAAAAAATGTGATAAATATCCATACTTTATTTTCCTGAGCATGAAGGGAGCGTTTTTTTTCTCTATATACAAGGCTTGTCTATGCTGCAATTAACATGTTCATTTTTAACTGCAATTTTTCATTTTTTGTTATTTTTCAAATTTATAGCTTAAAATTATCTTTTTAGTCCAAAAATTAATAAAAAACTAAAATTTATAGCTACGAATTTTTCGTTTACTGTTTTCTCCCCCCCCAAAAAAATGTCAAAATCATGCCGCAGGTTTTACAAATAAATCTCATTTTTCAAGGCTAACAATTTCAATATGAATGAATTCCAGTTATTTGTTTGCAGTTTAATGCACATTTTCATTCGTTTTGTTTTGGTCATACAATCACCGACAAAATTTCACTAAAAGGACACTTCAATTGATTATTTTATTTATGTTTCCCATTTAATCACCACAATAATTTGGGTTTGAAGAACAAGGGATAAAAAAATCTATCCCCTCCTCTTCCCCGGCCAGGTTTGAGGAACAAGGGATAGAAAAATCTATCCCCTCCTCTTCCCCGCCCAGGTTTGAGGAACAAGGGATAGAAAAAATTATCCCTTCCTCTTCACCGGCCAGGTTTGAGGAACAAGGGATAGAAAATTCCATCCCCTCCTTAAATACTGAAATTGTTAGCACTCGATCCACAAACAGATCTGTCGGGACAACAAATTTTTCCCCGAAATTTCCCGACAATGGAGCATGCATTGTCATAAAAATGTGTGCATATGTTTTTTTCGTACATTATGATGCAATAATATTCTGGAGTAAAAAATGTGTCACATTTTGTAGCTCAGAAAAGGTATTAAATCAAGAGACTGTAAAACATATTTTATTTAAAGTGCACCATTTTCTTAATTTGTTTTTGCAGCAACACTTTATGAAGAAAAACAGCATGATTTTAACATTTTGAAAACAACTTCAAGAAATGTTCCTTTAGATTACAAAAAACAAGTGAAAACGAAAAACTGTAGTTAAAAATGAACGTGTTAATTGTAAAAAGATTACACAGGATGGGGACACAAATTGGCGTACCCTACAAGGCTTGTCTATGCTGCAATTGCAAAAAGTTTTTACAGGTATGGTAGGGGACACAAACTAAAGAAAATGGCTTACCTCAATTTTGTTTTAATAGCTTGAAATACATCATTATTTTTTAATTGTTGTAACTACACAAACAGCAAACAAAACCAAAAACAAGAGAGATAGTTCAAAAGCGTCACTTTCTTTAACTCAACATTGGTTCCCATTATACATGTATTTCTAAATTAAGGTATGTATTGGTGAACAAGGGAAGACAAGGAACCGGGATGTCACAGTAGTAACCAGCAAGGATATGATTGCAGTAGGTGACCTTGGTGGAGTTCATCTGGAAGAAAACAAGTGCAGACCCTACATTGCCACTGTCCTGAATAAGGATGAACCAACTGTTCAGGTGCAGTGGATGAGTGGATCATGGCTTAAAGAGTGGACGCCGTGGAACACGGGTGCTGGCAGGAATGCCAAACCGTACAAAGATAAATTAACATTGAACTCTGCTATTCTGTTTAGTTTTAAGTTAATTAGGAAAAGGCACTTAACAAAGGCAACAGCTATAAACTGAAACGCAAATATGATGAATTTGATAATGCCGCAGACACAGATTAACCCTTTCAGACAAATTCTTTTTACAGGTTGTTTGAGTACCCTACCATGTTGGCCTTAGCTTTATTGTATAGTATAACATACAGATTGGTTGAGTAAGGGACGCCAATTTGTGTATCTACCATGTTGGCCTTAGCTTTATTGTATAGTATAACATACAGATTGGTTGAGTAAGGGACGCCAATTTGTGTACCTACCATGTTGGCCTTAGCTTTATTGTATAGTATAACATACAGATTGGTTGAGTAAGGGACGCCAATTTGTGTACCTACCATGTTGGCCTTAGCTTTATTGTATAGTATAACATACAGATTGGTTGAGTAAGGGACGCCAATTTGTGTACCTACCATGTTGGCCTTAGCTTTATTGTATATTATAACATACAGATTGGTTGAGTAAGGGACGCCAATTTGTGTTCCTACCATGTTGGCCTTAGCTTTATTGTATAGTATAATATACAGATTGGTTGAGTAAGGGACGCCAATTTGTGTACCCTACCATGTTGGCCTTAACTTATTGTATAGTATAACATACAGATTGGTTGAGTAAGGGATTCTAATTTGTGTACCCTACCATGTTGGCCTTAGCTTTATTGTGTAGTATAACATACAGATTACTTGAGTAAGGGAATCCAATTTGTGTAAAGGCTTTACCTCCAACTGTCACTTGCTGAAATATGCTGCTTAGGTATAACTTCAACCAGGAAAGTAGTTTCCAGTGACCCCAGTAGTTATTTAAATTCGCAAGGCGATCCGTATGCAACACCCGATCAAAAGCAGTAGATATATGAAATGCGATGAGACGTTACTATTTGTTATCCTGATTTTGTTGTGTGATAAGAAGCAGAGCATCACATGTAGATATATTGGGAGGAAACCAAACTGCAGATTGGGTAAGGGTTAATTTACACAGCAGTATGCCAGAAGAGCCTGGTTAAGGATTGGTTCCACAACCTTGGAGACAACTGGAAGAAGTGCTATTCGTCTGTAGTTTGTAGAGTCACTGATGTGCCAGGTTTGGGAACAGGTGTTACATTTTAAAGGGCCACGTTGCTTTTGATTCGGTGCTTTCGGCCATAACAAAGAAAAAGACATAGTTGGAAAGATTTTTTAAAAGTGTATACAAAGTTTCACATAAATATGCCTTCAAATTGTGCGGTTTTTGTTTCAAGTTGTGACCAAAAGCGGTCCGCCATTTTTATAGGACCAAGGTTTTGACTCCACAAAACTTCGGACCGTGCTCAGCTGGTCGTCTTTCGAGTTGCTGCTGGTGGGGCTACGACTGAGCAATTATTATTACCATCTATTTTTCTATTTTTGTTTGTCAAAGAAGTATATTAGAGTTCATAAATAGACAAATAAATGATAATGAACTTGTTTTATTCCACTTGGCTTAGCCGCAAGCCTTGCAATAAGTTTGTGGAGCCAGGCCGGCTGAGGCGAAGCCTGCTTCACTTCTTGGGCCGGCCAGCCCAGCCACCGGCTCGGGGCCCGGACAGACACACAATGGACACGGTCGTCGTCGATCACAGGCCTTCTGACTGTGGATGGCCGAGAAGCAACATAGCGGCAACGGAATGTGGTGTGCAAGAAGGTCTGGTTCCAAATGTTGTTTTAGTATTCTGATAGATTTGTTGTTGGTGTGCCTCATTCGGTAGTCAGACCTCACAATTTGTTGGCAAAAAGACTAGAACTTAGGGAGACTGCGCCTAAAGTGGAGCTGAACCATGGACACAGCAGGTTAACCTTCATCATTCATGTCATCTTCAACTCCAACTAGGGGACGTCAACTGAAAATAATCTGCTGACAAGCGCAAGTTGGTGGCGGAGAAATTGCGCCCAAAATGTTTTTGTCAAAAGCAGCGGAAAAAGTGGAGTCAATTGGTGGCAACACCAACTGTAAAAGATGGATTTCGCTCGGGAATTTGTCGGGACATGGTGAAGATGAATCATTCGCAGGATTGCTGTTGGCAAGGTGAGAAATTATTGAGAGCTTTACTGTCACTAAAAGTCTTATTTGGGGTCTACATGTATTTACTGGCTAAGTGATATGCTGCGGGTGTTTTTAAAATTACATGTCGCGCTAGACACAAATTGTACCTGGCGTTCACCTGATATGTTTAACCAGGCCACTGGCTGGGTGCCAGCCTGACGACTGCTTACTTGGCATTTTGCGCATTATTTTGACACATTACTGCATCAAATACGGTATGTTTCGAGGGTCAGATGTCGGGGGTCAGTGGCCATGTGTTTTGGTTTTTAACCAATACTGACCAATTTCAACACATTATGGATGTTTATTGGGTAAACAAATTTTAAAAAGAAAAAAGACAATTTCCGAACAACAGCAATTAATTATGACATTTGAAGGCAATATGTCCCTTTAAGCATGCTTCCAGGCTGATGGTAATGTGCAACTGTAAAGATATTTGCGAAACAAACGTGTCAAGTGGACAGGCAGTTCAGGAGCTGCAACCTGAAGTTGGACAGGTGGTGGAATGTTGTCTGGACCACTTGCCTTAGGAGTGTCAAGGTTACGCAGTTCTCTTAGTATTACTTCAGTTGAAATAGCGATGTTTTTGAGTTCCTTCATTTGTTGTGGAATGAATGCTTGGAGCCGGTTCCTTGACATGTTTTTGGGATGTTTACTAATATCGTCACCGTTTTCACGAACAGCAAATTTGTTCCCCCCCAAAAAAAAAAAATTGACGTTTTTTTTGTTTTTTCAATTTTCTAAATGTATTTGGTGTCCTTGACATTTCTGCAAAATTTCATGTCTTAAAAATGATTAGTTTTCTTATTACGCTAATTTCTCAAAAGGTAAATCATTGCTACTTCTTTGATTTGCGTTTTCACGAAGTGCCAAAATTGCGCAATGTGTGTACAAATGAACGGCGGCTGTTTGGGGCAAAAAAAATTGTACTCTCCGTTTTGCGTTTTCACGAAGGGACAATTTCAGCGCGTGGTGTGTAAACAACTTCAGCGCGCGGGCGTACTTCATGTGGAAACGAATGGCGGACTAGTGGGGCAAAACTACCGCGCTCAGTATTTTGCATTTTTACGAAGTGACAATTCTTTTCTGAGCTCAGCAGCTGTTAAACAAAGCACCAAATGAAACCAAAAGGTGTCTGTTCATGTTGTTTAACTTATACACAACCGAATCACAGGAAGATATTACACACTTTCGATAAAAAGACAGGTCAAAAAACAATTTTCAAAATGCGAAAACTTCAAGAGCGCTTTTCTCAAAATGCTGTTTTGCTGCGCGTACGCCAAATTGTCTGTTCGTGAAAACGGTGACGATATAGTTCTATTAAGCGTATTAGCGTTTTGCTTTATCATCTGTGATTGGCCAGTCACATAATAGAGAGTCGGCACACCACAGGAATGATTTAAATTTAGCAATGATTTCAAGGTGCTCCATCACTGCTAGGAAGATTGATCCCATCAACAAGTGAGGCTCCCAGTTTCTTCCTAAACCTCTTTTGAGCTTGTCTGTGTGTATACACAGGAAGTGATTTCTTATATGTTTGTACCTACTGTAGTCATGTCTATGTCGTGTGATTTGTGCCATTTGTTCCAAATATTAACCATGTTTCTCTGAAATCAAGATACTAATCACAAATAAATTTACGTGTATATTAATAGTCCAAATTATTTATTTAAAGCACACAGGATGTAGACATTTTAAACGATGTGCTGTTAAACCAAACTTTGCCATGCAATGCCAATTGCTTGTTCTTTGGTGTGTAAGGGGTTTCATTGTTCAATGATACAGCAGGAGACTGCATACCGAAGGAAGACATAATGGTCAATGTGTTTGAAAAGATAAATTAAAATTCATCCTTTATTTGTTTATGCTGTCATGTTTCTGTGTGTATATTTTACTAGGCCTATAGGGCCTATGAATATTTAATTTAAATCAATTTGACGTTCACTGTCCTCGTATTATTGTTAAGTTTTGTCACCATGTAGTGTAGAAGTTTCAAAGTTTCGACTTTTCAGAGACTGATACACTTTTTGGGAAATAATAAAGTGGGTAACAATGAAGAACCTGGAGGTCTGGAAAAGGGTTTTAACAAGTTTCGATTAATGCGCGAAGCCAAAAATCATGACTCTGCTTACATTAAGCGGGAAATCCGCACCTAAATAAAATGCGCACTCATCATCAGCATATTTCACAAGTTAGCAAATATTTTGTGCTTATGCGTGTGTGTACATAACTTTATAAAATATGACCCATTCTTAAGCCGATCTTACCTTGAAAATGAATTTATTCCAGCGAATGATTTGTAGCATGTCGTGGCCGAGCGGTTTAGTGCATCGGACTCAAGATCCGGTGGCTAAGTCATCGGGATGTGGATTTGAATCCCGGTCATGACACTTGTGTCCTTGAGCAAGACCCTTTACTACAAGTGCTTCAAATAGGGGAAGAGGCAGTCATGTTTGTCTTGCAACGGATTCATTTATCCCCTCCCTGTTCTAGCGTGCCTTGAAGAGACTTGCGTTTATATCTTCCTATGTCTCGCTCTGTGCATTTCGGGCTGGTTTCTATCCCTTCAAAAAAGTAGCACACACCTCGAGTGGCATTTGGCCTTGCAATGGGCAAATTGCATTAAAAAAAACAATAAAAAACAAAACAAAACAGAACAAACAAACAAGAACGAACACAATTTAAAAGAGTTTGTTGTTTCATAACGATTAAAATTAATAACTTACGTTTTGAACTAATGGCTGTAAAAATTTAGTTTTTGAAACGATTACCCCAGCCAACCAAAATACGTGAAATTGTTTACGACGGACGAGCCCTCTATACTGGCACCCGGATGTCAGTCATATTACGACGTCATTTCGCTTGCATTTTGTCTGTGTTGTAAAGCACGTAGTTAAAATTTAGCAGACAGCGTGCCTACTTTACTTACTGCCCTCCACAATAAAAAACAAATAAACAAAAAAACAAATAAAAAAATAAATAAAAAATACATAAAAAATAAATAAATAAATAAATAAATAAATAAATGCAGTCCATGCGCAAGTCTTGTTTTCAGAGCTCCGATTATTCTTCAATTTTCTCAGCATTCCTGGAGGTGTGGTCCTCCAAAAGTGAGCCTTCTTTTCATGTAAAGTGAGTAGACAAACTTGAAACACCATATAGCTGTTAAAGGAACATTTAGGAGGCCCTTGGGCCCTTTTCTAAGTCTGTGAATTGCCGTGGCCTCGTTGGAGAGCCGGCAGCCATCTTAAAAAAGCATCATGCATCGTTCAAGCAGTATGAAAGGCAACCTGAATCGCCCCAATACAATTAAATTTAACTGACGTAATGTGAAGGGAGTTTCATCTGAAGAAGTGTACAGAGCTATATTCAAAGAAATTGGACAAGTGGAGACAATTAAATGCATAGCTCCTTTGGAGAATGGTTGGTGGAACGTGACATTCGACAATGAAAACCATTGCGAGAAAATCGCCACGCAAGGTTTGATAGTGAAGAAAGTAATGGTTCAGTGTGATAGAGCAGCAATCCAGAGCTCAGCAGTCATTTTTATTAAGGCTCCTTACGAAATGGCAGACCAAGTCATCACTAGTGCTCTTATGGAGTATGGAATTGTCGCCAACATACGCCGACAAGTCCACGATTTTGACGACATGATAGAAACGGGTGTCAGGAGCTGTCTGGTGAAAAACATTAAAAAACCAATACCAAGCTACATCAGGGTAGGCTACATAGGCTTTTTCGCTTTTAATCATTTTGTCTTGACTTGTCATATCATAATTTTTGCAGTTATGGTTCTCTCTAGCTCTCTTTCTATAGCCTCAATTAATATCAATGGTTTACGAGATCAAACAAAACGAGAAACATTTTTTAGTTAGGCCACCCGTAGGAAATTCCAAATTGTCTTGTTACAAGAAATTCATACTGATAATAGGGATGAATATTCTTGGCGTAAAGAGTGGAAAGGAGATATTATTTTCAATCATGGGAACAGATCTTCCAAAGGGGTAGCCATTCTAATTTCTGACAAAGCTGGTTTGACTTATGATAATATAAGTAAAGATAATGAAGGAAGGTGGATTAAAGTAGATATTGTGTGGGGTGAGAACAAATTTACTTTAATTTCGGTTTATGCGCCTAATCAAATTAATCCGAGAATTGATTTCTTTAAAGGCATTGGTGGTATGTTGAAGGAAAATGATTCTATCATTATGGGGGGCGATTTCAATTGCCACCTCGATAAATCTGAGGTTTATAATAGAAGTAGACTTGATCTTTTTAATATTGTCAAAAGACATGGTCTGAAAGACGTTTGGCGGACTATTCATGCTGATGTTCCTGGACACACTTTCTACCGTAAAGGTTTGAGCAGGCCAAGCAGAATAGATTACCTTTTTGTCAACACTGAAACTCTGAACATTATTGAACATGTAGGCACCAATCCAACTGGGCTTTCAGACCATGAAATTGTGTACTTAAAACTCATCAATAACAACACTCCAATAGGACCTGGTAGATGGATATGTAATAACAGTGTCTTAAATGATGATGACTGTAACTTCAGAATATGTAACTTTTGGGAGTATTGGAGAACTAAATAATATTCTGATTATCCTACTTTATTATCTTGGTGGGAGCCTGGTAATACAAAACTCAAAGAAATCATTCGTGATCTCTGTGCAGAAAGAGCTTATCTGAAAAAAAAGAAACTAATTTGTTACAAAAACGTTATGAGAACCTCATGAGCAATCCTAATCACAACTCAGATGAAATCAGTCAGGTTGAGGATAGACTTAAAGAAATTGAAGTTAACCTCTGGAAAAAAACTCAAATCCGTGTGAGAAACATTCAAAAAAACGAGGATGAAAAACCATCTAAATATTACCTTGGTCTTGAAAAACAACAAATGACCAGTCACAAAATAGACAAATTGCAAACCAGTAAAAACAATTATGTTGACCAATCAGAAGACGTTCTGGGATGTGTCAACAGTTTCTACTCTGATTTGTTCAAGCATGAAGATATTTCCATCAATCACATGAACGAAATACTGTCTAAAATAGAAGAAAAACATTTTTCGGACGATTCAGTTCATAAGTTAGAAAAAGAACTCACTGTTGAAGAACTTACCATCGCTTTAAAACAAATGAAAAAGAACAAGTCTCCGGGTATAGATATGTTAACCCTTTCAAAAAACGTCACTAGAGGGCGTTTTTCACTGTTTTTTGCCCATTTTTGGTCAAAAATCGTGTTTTTGCCATAACTTCTGTATTTTTTGTCTGAATGTTTTGAAACTTGGCATACTTGTACATTTTAACAAGATAAATATAATTTGAACCTAATTTAGTCACTTGAAATATCTTTAGGGGGCATAATAATTCACTAATTTATCCCATTTTTGGGAAAAAATGATTTTTGCGTTTTTTTCACTTAAAAATCAAAATGGCCGCCGCCAAGAGCCCAGGGAGAAATAATCAGGCTTGATTGACAAATCTGAACATTTTTGGGGTCTGAAAAGTAAGAAATTAGCAGGTTGAAAATGTTCCATTGTTAAAAAACTTGATATAATTTGACCCCCTAATTACAGGCTGAAAACACAAAATCCAAGATAGCCGCCAGAAATGGCGGCCATTTTGAATTCCCAAAACCATTTCAGACTATCACGTGACTCACCACTATCACTTTTCTGGCAAAAAATCTAAAATAGGTGGAAATTATGTCCAAAAAGTTTTGAAAATCACTAAAAAACAGTACAATCGTGTGACCCAAGGTCAAACAAATGGTTGCCATGGCAACAGCTAACCCCTGGAATCAATTATTTTTTGCCAATATGATTCTAGATATATTTTAGGAAAAGTCAGAAAATTTCGCGGTGATCGGAGTAAGCGTTAAAAAGTTACGGGGAAAAAATTTGGTAGGGGGGCACATTGTGCCCCCCCCCCCCCGGTCCTGATAGGGTTAATTGTTGAATTTTACATTGCTTACTGGGATATTCTTAAACATGATATTCACAGAGTTTTAAAAGAATGTTTTAGAGACGGGTCATTACCCAACACTATGAATACCGCTCTTGTTAGATTAATTTACAAAAATAGAGGGGATAGAACGGATCTAAAAAAAATGGAGACCTATCAGCCTTTTAACTGTTGATTACAAGATCCTTTCCAAAGTTATTACGAACAGAATGAAGTTGATTATGGGTACTATCATTGTTGAGGAACAGACAAGTGGAGTTTCCAATAGAAACATCCAGGATAATTTGATGGTTATTCGAGATACTATTGATTATTAATTGGAATAACTGTGAGGGAGCTCTCATTAGCATTGACCAAGAGAAAGCTTTCGATAGAATCAGCTGGACTTACCTTTTTAATATCATGGGTAAGATGGGCATACCTGACAAAATCATAGAGTGGATCAAATTGTTATATAACAATCCTTTGAGTTGTATTATTGTTAACAATTTCATTGGTTCCCCTATCAATGTTAAACGTGGTATTCGACAAGGGTGCCCATTAACACCCCTTTTATATTCAATTTGTGCTGAGGGATTAGCCAGTTTAATAAGAACTAACCATGACATTAGTGGTTTCAACCCTCCAGATATCCCTTGTTGTATCAAACTTGTGCAACACGCAGATGACACTACAATTTTCATTACCGAGGAAGATGATTTCAACACTGTCAATGGTATTTTTAATAATTATAGTATGGGTAGTGGATCTAAAATTAATGTGTCTAAATCCAAAGGTCTTTGGTTGGGAAAGTGGAGAACTAGACCAGAGAAACCTTGCAATTTCTCTTGGACGAATGACAAATAAAACATTTTTGGCATTTACTTTGGGCATGAAGTAACCTTTGAAGACAATTGGGGCCCTAGAGTTAGCAAATTGCAGTATATCCTTGATAGATGGTCTAAACGCAAGTTAACACTTCACGGAAAAGCTGTTATTGTTAATACCCTGGTGGGAGCTGGTTTAAATTACTTTGGTAGTGTTCTCCCTGTCTCAGATCTTTGGATTAAAAAATGAATGACATTATTTGGAAGTTCTACTGGAATCGAAAACCAGACAAAACTAAAAGAATTGTCATCACCTCCCCTAGGGATACTGGAGGAACAGGTCTTATAGACATCAGGTGTAAAATCAGGTGTCTGAAACTCAAATGGTTAGCCAACTTTTGTAATTCTGATGGGAAGTGGAAAAAGCTTTTTAATTATTGGATCTGCAAAGTTAGCGGAAACGAGAAGCTCGGTTGGTATGTTTTAAACATTAACTATAAAAGCATTTGTCAAAGGACTACTTTTTACAGTGATCTTTTAGCTGCCATTTGTTCCCTCCGAGTGGGAAAAATTGTGTTTCATGTGTAAAATTTTCTTCTCTTGTTTTTGTTTGTTTGTTTAATGTTTTGGACAATTCCTTTTTGCTTTTTTCTTGAAGTTCTGTAGATGAATATTCAACTTAAGTGTAGTGGAGTTGAGTGTAATATTTGATTAATGTCCTAGTGGACTTTTAAAATTTTGTATAGTGTTTATGTACTGGTGTGTGAGTCGAATAAATGAAGCTGTATGGCTTCAACACAACATAAAAAGAAATAATAATATTATTAAAAAATAAAAAAAAAAAAATAAAAAAAAAAAAATAAATAAATAAATAAATAAATAAATAAATAAATAAATAAATAAATAAATAAATAAAAAAAAAAAAAAATAAATAAAAAAAAAAAAATAAAAAAAAAAAAAATAAATAAATAAATAAATAAATAAATTAAAAAAAAATAAATAAAAAAATAAAAAATAAAATAAATAAATAAATAAATAAATAAATAAATAAATAAATAAATAAATAAATAAATAAATAAATAAATAAATAAATAAATAAATAAATAAATAAATAAATAAATAAATAAATAAATAAATAAATAAATAAATAAATAAATAAATAAATAAATAAATAAATAAATAAATAAATAAATAAATAAATAAATAAATTTGAAAGAAGCTGTTACGTCACAGGATATCTACCATGCAATCGACAAAGAACTCGGGACAATCAACACAATCAAATGCATAGCACCACTTGAGAATGGCTGGTACAACGTCACCTTTGACAACGAACGGCACTGTGAAAAAACAGCACAACAAAGTCTGATGTTTAAGAAATCCTTAATACAGTGCGAGAGGGCCAACATTCAGAACTCAGCAGTGGTCTACGTAAAGGCCCCGTATGAGATGGCAGACAACGCTGTGATAACAGCATTGACTTTTTACGGAACAGTTACCAACATTCGTCGTCAACTTCATGACTTTGATGAAAACATTGAAACCGGCGTCAGAAGTTGCATGATCAAGAACATGAAAAAACCAATCCCCAGCTACATTCGAATTGGAGGCTTCACACTGCCAGTAAGATACCGTGGTCAACAGAAGACATGCAAAGTATGCAACGAGACAGGGCATTTCGCTAGAGACTGTCCTCGTCGTGGCAGATGTTTCATCTGCAATAGCTACCAGCATAGAGCATCTTGGCACGACAATGAAGAACAAGAGGAAGCTGAGGAACCTGTCATTTATGTAAATGACAAGCACTACAACAGCAAAATAAATAGTGACTCAGAAGATGAATATGACAGCCAACATGAAAGTGACCCACCCACCGAAAACGACACAATCGATGAAGACGACGACAATAATGAAGAAACAACGAGTAAGAAATCGACGAATGAGCATGAGAGCAAGGGAGCCGAACCCCCAAAGTCAACCCTGAAGAAGTCTTTTGCTGAAGTCATCACCCAACCCAGCCAATCCAAAGAACCCAACCACAGCAAACCTCCAAAGAAAATCCCACACGTCCAACAACACTGAAGAAGAAGAAGAAGAGCAAACCTAAGACAGGATTTTGGGATGAAGCTGTAAGATCCAACTCCATGAAGAGGAAGTCACCGGATGAAACCAAGGGTACCAGTCCAACCAACAAGATGGCCAGAGATCAGAGATATGAAGATGGGTCAGACATGGACCAGAGTGATCCAAAAACAACCGAGAGCCAACATGAAGACACCATTAGATCCGATCAACAAGCTACGCAGACGCCCAGAAGAGAAACACAAGTAGAGAGAGGGTCTGAGATGGACGACTCCCCTAGTGATGAACAGGATGGTTTTGTCTTATACACAAGAGGGGGTGTTCAGAGAACAAGAAAGAAGAGAACATCGTGGCAGAGGAAATCCACCGAACCACCATCAGACTCACAACCAGCAACGCCTCATCCACAAGATAATTCAAGCCAGACCAGCCAACGAAGCCAAGCCACAACACCGAAAGCGAGGGGAAGAGGAAGACCAACCATAAAAGTATAACTCCCATTATCTATCGTTCATGAACTGGCTTAATCTAATTTATCTCATGAGTTTTTTGTCAATTGCCTCCTTAAATGTCAATGGGTTAAGGAACGATCTTAAAAGAAATGTCCTTTTTGAATATTTACATCGTAGAAAATTTAGTCTTGTTTTTCTGCAGGAGACCCACAGCGATCTCAACGATGAACTAGAATGGAGCAAGCAGTGGCAAGGTAGAATGTATTTCAGTCACGGCAACAGACAGAGTAGAGGAGTAGCTATCCTTACTTCAAATAAGGTCAGTCTTAACATCACCAACATTATCACTGATGATGAGGGAAGGTGGATCAGAGCTCAAATGGTATGGAACGATAATACATTCTACATTGCCTCTGTGTATGCTCCCAACCAGATTAACGAACGTACTCACTTCTTTGATAACATTAGTGATCATATTACTTCTTTAGAAAACTCGATCATTGGTGGTGATTTTAATTGCAATCTTGATAATAAACAACTCAGAGATGTCAGCAGAATAGTTTTAACCAATGTTCTTCAAGAAAAAGATCTGATAGATTGCTGGCGTACAGTTCATCCAGACAAAAGTGGTTATACTCACTTTCATAAAGGTTGTAATCAAGCTAATAGAATTGATTATCTTTTTGTCTCTTCGAATGTTATCAACAATGTTAATGATGTCTATGTAACTCCATGCGGTTTTTCTGACCATCAAGTCATCGGCCTTAAACTTGAAGATATCGACACCCCACATGGTCAAGGTCGGTGGTTTTGTAACAACTCTCTACTTGAAGACTTTGAATGTAAGTTTCGTATCAGCAATCTTTGGAACTTTTTGAAATCTAAAAAAGGTAGTTATAATTCCCTCTCTGAATGGTGGGAAATGTGTAAATTCCGTTTCAAGGAAACCATTCAAGAATTTGGTAAAGAAAAAGCTTACATTCAAAAGCAAAACCGCAAGGAGTTACAGAAACGTTATGATATGTTAATTAAGGACACTAATAAAAACAATGTCGATGAGATTAAAGAGCTCGAAACCCAACTGAAACAATACGAAATTAATGAATGGAAGAGAGCTCAGGTCAGAACTCACACTGCTCAAAAAGAAGAAGGAGAGAAAGCCTCAAAATATTTTCTCAATCTGGAAAAACAACAAATCAAAAGTAGTAAAATTGATAAACTCTTTAACAAGGAAGGGTTTTTGGTTGATCAACCAGACCAAATGCTTGATGTAGTTAATGATTTTTATAGTAATTTGTACAATTCAGAGAATCTTTCCCAAACCCATTTAGATGAAGTAGTGTCTAACATTGAAATTAAGAGTATTCCAGAAAACTTACTGGAAGATTTAGAAAGGGTTATTACAGAGGAAGAGATAAAGAACGCTCTTTTCCAAATGAATAAGAACAAAAGCCCAGGCATAGATGGCCTCACGGTGGAGTTCTACCAAATGTTTTGGCCTATTCTTGGTAAAGATATTCTTAAAGTTTATAGTGACTGTTTCCAAAATGGGTTTTTGGGAAATTCTATGAGTTCCGCTCTTATCCGACTTATTTATAAAAACTCGGGCAACCGTTATGAATTAAAAAACTGGCGGCCTATTAGTCTTTTAAATGTTGACTACAAAATATTGTCCAAATGTATTACTAATCGGCTTAAATCAGTCATGTCCTTCATTATCGGTGAAGAGCAGTCTTGTGGTGTTCCCAACCGTAACATTCATGACAATCTCATGGTTATTAGAGATACGATAGACTATGCCAATTTAGAAAATGTGGAGGCGGCTGTGATCAGCATTGATCAAGAAAAGGCATTTGATAAAATCAATTGGGATTACATGTTCAGTGTCATGAGAAAAATGAATCTGCCCCCCATTTTTATCAAATGGATCGAACTACTCTATAATGAACCTAAAAGTAGTGTTATAATGAACAATTTCATTGGCTCACCTATACAGATTACCAGAGGAATTCGACAAGGCTGTCCACTATCTCCATTACTCTATGCAATATGTGCCGAGGGTTTAGCGAGTCTCATTAGAAACGATACTAACGTGCGTGGCATTGCAACCCCGAAAGGTGAGAACAGTGTCAAATTAGTCCAGCATGCTGATGACCCTAATATTTTTGTTGGCCAAGAAAGTGAGTTTGAAAGATTAAAACAGATTCTCGACACATATTGCAAAGGGAGTGGATCGAAACTTAATGTCAATAAGACCAAAGGTCTTTGGCTTGGTAAGTGGAAACAGAGATGTGACAAACCCTGTGATTTTAACTGGCACAACGATAAACTGAAAATTCTAGGAATTATTTTTGGTAACGATGTTACCCCACAGGACAACTGGGGGCCAAGAATAAACAAAATTCATTGTGTCCTTGAGAAATGGTCAAAACGTCATCTCACTTATATGGGAAAAACCGTTATTGTTAACACCTTCGTTGGAGCTAGCATCAATTACTTAGGTAGCGTCTTAGCCTGTCCTGCTGAATGGGTTAAGAAAATCAATGATGTCATTTGGAATTTTTTTTGGAATGGCCAAAAAGATAAAATCAAGAGAGATACTGTAACTGGCCCTAAAACAAAGGGTGGTACTGGTCTCATAGACATTCAGTGCAGGCTGAATAGCCTGAAGGTTAATTGGTTAGCTCGATACCTTAATTCTGACAAATTATGGAAGATCTTCTTTGATTATTGGATCAGCAAAGCTAGTGCTAACAACGACCTAGGATGGTACATTTTTGCCAATGCTAAAACTCAGACTCAAACTACTTCCTTCTATACAGAAGTCCTTTCTGCCTTTAAGAAGGCTGGAGGCAGTCTTGAATGCAATTTTTCTTCTGTTCTAGAGACAAAGGAGATTCCTATCTTTAACAACACTGTTGCTACTAGTGATGATACTGTACTGGACAGTCCAGCCCTGAAATCAGTTGGTATGACCAAGATTAAAGATGTTACCCGACAAGGAAAACTGATTTCCTTCAAAACAGTGGCTAGAAAATGTTCCATCAAAAGAATTAATGCTGGTAGAATTGTAGGCAGATTAAAAGATCATATTGACGTTAGCCTTATTCAGGAAACCAGACAAGGTCCTATGAATCACATCTGTAATTGGCTATTTTTTTCTGATCAAAGTGCCGAAGGTCAAGTCCAAATCAAAAAGGCGAGCACAAAAACTATTTACCGGAGGATGATTTCGAATAAATTCATCACCCCTAAAATTCAGAATTTGTGGCAACAAGTTTTCCATTATGCGAGTGACTTAGACTGGCTTTTGATCTGGAAAAACGGTTTTAGTAACAACTTGCTTGATCCAGAAGACAGACATTTTTGGTTTAAATTAAAACATATGATTCTGCCTACGAGAGATGTTTTACATAAGATTGGAATGGCTATTGAATTGAAATGTCCTATGTGTGAAACCGAACAAGAATCACATCAACATCTGTTCATTTACTGCATTCAAACATTAAATGCTTGGGTTTTTGTTGAACACCTGATTAGAAATTACACTAGCAACAATCATTTTCATTTGAGTGACCCAAATAGAATTCTTGGTTATGACCTTAAACCGGTCCAAGGCGTTTTAATTGTCAAGATGCTTCGTCTGATTTGGAACATCAGGTGCAAAAAGGTTTTTCAAAGCTACAAACATCCATCTGATATTGATATTATTTTCCAGTTCAAACGTACTATTAAACATTTTCTCATCCTGGAAAAGGAAAGAATGAGCAGTGATAAGTTTGCATCTGTCTATGCTAGAAACAACACTCTGTGCACTATTAACGAGGAAAATCAAATTGTTTTCAATTACTGATTACCTTCATCCTCTGTTCATGCTCCATTTGTATGTGTTTATTTTATTTTAGCTTATTTCACCACTTCTTCTCAATGTTTGTAAATATTTGTAAATAGCCATTGTACTTAACTCATGCTATTGTAAATAACGTACATATATGCCACCTAATTGTATATACTGATTGATTGTTCCATTATCTGTGGCTTTCTTTTGTGGTGAATGTGATGGAGTTTGAATAAATGGAGTCGTATAACTCCACATCAACAGAAAAAAAAAAAAAATAAATAAATAAATAAATAAATAAATAAATAAATACGTACGTACGTACGTACGTACGTACGTACGTACGTACGTACGTACGTACATACGTACGTACGTACATACGTACGTACGTACGTACGTACGTACGTACGTACGTACGTACGTACGTACGTACGTACGTACGTACGTACGTACGTACGTACGTACGTACGTACGTACGTACATACGTACATACGTACATACGTACATACGTACGTACGTACGTACGTACGTACGTACGTACGTACATACGTACATACGTACATACGTACATACGTACATACGTACATACGTACATACGTACATACGTACATACGTACATACGTACATACGTACATACGTACATACGTACATACGTACATACGTACATACGTACATACGTACATACGTACATACGTACATACGTACATACGTACATACGTACATACGTACATACGTACATACGTACATACGTACATACGTACATACGTACATACGTACATACGTACATACGTACATACGTACGTACGTACGTACGTACGTACGTACGTACGTACGTACGTACATACGTACCTACGTACCTACGTACCTACGTACCTACGTACCTACGTACCTACGTACCTACGTACCTACGTACCTACGTACCTACGTACCTACGTACATACGTACATACGTACCTACGTACCTACGTACCTACGTACATACGTACATACGTACCTACGTACCTACGTACACACGTACACACGTACACACGTACACACGTACACACGTACACACGTACACACGTACACACGTACACACGTACACACGTACATACGTACATACGTACATACGTACATACGTACATACGTACATACGTACATACGTACATACGTACATACAAACATACATACATACATACATACATACATACATACATACATACATACATACATACATACATACATACATACATACATACATACATACATACATACATACATACATACATACATACATACATACATACATACATACATACATACATACATACATACATACATACATACATACATACATACATACATACATACATACATACATACATACATACATAAATAAATAAATGCGTTCTTTTGAGTCGCACCTGCATCGAGCTCCTGGAAAACAACCAGAATTTTCGGATTTGTGGCACATCATCGTCACCAAAGGTATATACATTTGTTTATTTATGATCATAGACAATTTCTACGAACTCTGAGAAACTGAACTAAAATCTAGAGCCTTTGAGGCTCGTCAGAGTTTTTTTTCTCTGAGCCAACGGGGCCAAAACGGGCCGACGCCATCTTGGTTTTCCAACATGGCATCATATAGCAGAGCACCAGCGAATACATTGAAACGGCCTAACACCATACGTTTCAACGTAAAATATTTGAAAAATGCCACACCGCAAGAGGTATATGATGCAATCTACCAAGAAATTGACAATGCTTCAACAATAAAGTGCATAGCTGAACTAGAAAATGGCTGGTACAACGTGACATTCGATAATGAAGAGGATTGTAGCAGCATAGCTCAACACGGATTCTACTTGCAAGAAACTCAAGTACAATGTGAGCGAACAAACATACAGAATTCTGCAGTGGTTTATATAAAAGCACCTTTTGAAATGGAAGACCGGGTGGTCATTAATGCATTGATGTTTTATGGAACAGTGGTCAACTTAAAGAGGCAATTTCACACATTCAATAAGAATATCGAGTCTGGAGTAAGAAGCTGTATGGTTAAAAACATAAAGAAACCAATCCCAAGTTTTCTTAAAGTAGGAGGCTTTTCCTTGCCGGCACGATACAGAGGACAGGAGAAAACTTGCAAAATTTGTGAAAAGGCTGGACATTTTGCAAGAGACTGTCCAACGAGAGGACGCTGCTTCATATGCGGAAGCTATGAGCACAGGGCGTATTGGCACGAACGAGAAGAGGCTCAAGATAAACAACACACAGATGAGAGACAAGCAACTGATGAAGAAGTTCAGGCAGAATCAGACCGAGAGTCAGATTCAACAGTCATCATTAAATTGCCAAAAAAATACAACCAGTGGTCAGATTTGTTCGATGGTGGGAAGAAGGCCAATGAAATAGAGCATGAGGAAAGTGGTAATGACGAGCTACAACCTGATAGTGAAAGCAGCAATCTGAACCCTAAACCTGTAGACAAGAAGACGACACAAAAGGAAGGGACGGCGAAACCCAAAGAAGATAGACCAACCAATCGACAAACCAAGCTGAAGAAACCCCAGGGTTTTTGGGACGAGGCAGTTCAGAATACCAGAAGAAAGAGAAAGAGTGTGGATGACAATCCCGGCACCAGCAGTAAGATGGCAAGGGATGACCAAGAAGAAACGTCTGACATGGAATATGCTGATCATGATCATAGTGATTCTGATGACGAACCCATACGTGGAAAAAATGCCAAAGCAAAAGAACACAGGTCAATAGTGAGTAACAACCAGAAAGAAACAAATGGAGAGGTAGACCAGGAATTAGAGGACACAGACCAGGAACAAGGTTTTGTGGTATACACTAGAGGAGGTGTACAGAGAGTAAGAAAAAAACGCACTTCATGGCAGAGAAAATCAACAGACCAACAATCAGATTCGCAACCTTCCACATCTAGCCATCCAGCTAGCCAACAGAAAGAGAATCAAAATCCACCCAGCCAGTCAAACCAGCCAGCTAACCAGCCAACTAGCCAGCCGACTAGCCAACAAAAAAAGAACCCTTATCCACCTAGCCAGTCAAACCAGCCAGTCAGCCAACAGAAAAACAGCCACAAGCCACACATTCAATCAAGCCAGCCAGTTCAAAGAGGGAGGGGAAGAGGGAGACATCTCGGACAAGGTTCTACTCATAATTCACAATGAACAGACTGTGTATTGTAATATCACTGATGTCATTCTTGTCAATTGCTTCCTTAAATGTAAATGGACTGAGGAATGATTTAAAGAGAAATGTAATTTTAGATTACTTACAACGACGTAAATGTAGCTTAATATTCTTACAGGAAACCCACAGTGAATTTACTGATGAAGCTATTTGGAGCGAGCAGTGGCAGGGAAATATGTATTTCAGTCATGGTAACCGACAATCAAGAGGGGTGGCAATCCTCACTTCGCACAAGGTCAACCTCAATGTAACTAATATTAAGACAGATAGTGAAGGCAGGTGGATTGCGGCTCAAATTACTTTGAATAACAATACATATTTCATTGCCTCTGTTTATGCTCCAAATGTTTCTCACAACCGGTCTTATTTTTTCGACAACCTTACTGATCGTATAACTGGAACAGATAATTGGATTATAGGTGGTGATTTTAATTGTAATTTAGATAATAAGCAAATTATGGATGTCACCAAGATTATTTTATGCAATGTTCTACAAGAAAAAGATTTAATTGATACATGGCGCACGATTTTTCCAGATCAGGCGGGACATACACATTATCACAAAGCCAGTAAAAGTGCCAGTAGAATCGATTACATCTTTGTTTCTTCGAATCTCATCACTAGTGTTAGTGACGTTACTGTTAGCTCAAGCGGTTTATCAGACCACCAAGTTATCGGGGTTAAACTTGAAGATCTTGAAATTCCTCATGGCCGAGGACGTTGGCTTTGTAACAATTCTTTACTTGAAGACACCGACTGTATCACTCGTGTTACAAATTTTTGGAAATTTTGGAAGACTCAAAAACAAAAATATGAGTCCCTTTCAAAATGGTGGGAAACCGGTAAATTTCGCTTGAAAGAAATCATTCAAGATTATGGTAAAGAGAAAGCTCATACTTCGCAACAAAACCGCAAAAAGCTCCAGAAACGTTATGATATTCTAATAAACAACAAATTGGCTAATAACACCGATAGCATAATTAATCTAGAAGCCCAATTAAAAAAGTACGAAATTGAGGAGTGGAAAAAAGCGAAGATTAGAGTTCGCAATACACTTAAGGATGAAGGTGAAAAGGCTTCCAAATATTTTCTGAATCTTGAAAAACAACAGGTTAAAAGCAGCAAAATAGACAAACTTGCTAACCCTGAAGGGAAATGTGTTGACCTACCGAAAGATATGATCAAGTTGGCGAATAATTTCTACAGCGACTTGTACAAATCAGAAAACGTCTCTAAGCACCATTTAGATGAAATTATTTCTAACATTGAAGAAAAAACTATCCCAGACAGTGTTCTTACAGATCTTGATAGAAATATCACTGAAGAAGAGGTTAAACACAGCCTTCTTCAGATGAACAAAAATAAGAGCCCTGGCACCGATGGCTTGACAGTAGAATTCTATCAAAAGTTTTGGCATATAATGGGTACAGATATGTTGGAAGTTTACAATGACTGTTTTAGAAATGGACAGTTGAGCAAGTCTATGAACTCCGCCCTAGTTAAACTTATTTATAAAAATTCCGGTAGCCGTTACGAGCTAAAGAATTGGCGTCCGATTAGCTTGCTCAATGTGGATTATAAAATCTTGTCCAAGACTGTCACTAACCGTTTTAAAACTGTTATGCCCTACATCGTGGGAGAGGAACAATCTTGTGGTGTCCGAAATCGGAACATTCATGATAATCTCATGGTTTTGAGGGACACTATTGATTATATCAATTGGGAAAACCTCGAAGCAGCAGTTATCAGTGTGGATCAAGAAAAGGCCTTTGACCGAATCAATTGGGAATAAATGTTTAATGTCATGGGGAAAATGAACATCCCTCCCATCTTGGTAAAATGGATTCAGCTATTCTATAGAGCTCCCACATGCCAGATTATTATGAATAATTTCATCGGTTCACCTGTGACGATTAGCCGTGGCATCAGACAAGGTTGTCCTCTCTCCCCGCTTCTTTATGCAATATGTGCTGAAGGTCTAGCGAACCTTATTAGAAATAATACAGATTTGAGGGGGATCGAGACCCCAATAGGCAAAACTAGTGTTAAACTAATTCAGCACGCCGATGATACGAGCATCTTTATTGGAAATGATTGCGAAAAATATATATTGTAGAAGATATTATCGCCACTTATTGTAAGGGAAGCGGCTCCAAACTTAATGTTGGTAAGACTAAAGGTCTGTGGTTAGGAAAATGGACGAAGAGGAATGATAAGCCGTGCAATTTCAATTGGTGTAAAGATAAGCTAAAAATCCTTGGTATTGTTGTAGGAAATGAGGTAACACCAGCTGACAACTGGGGACCAAGAACAAACAAAATCAAGTGTGTTCTAGAGAAATGGTCGAAACGCAAATTGACTTTTATGGGCAAAACAGTCATTGTTAACACCTTTGTTGGAGCGAGCATTAACTATTTAGGCAGCGTCATAGCTTGCCCAGTAGAATGGGTTAAGAAAATCAACAAGAGCGTTTGGAATTTCTTTTGGGATGGCCCAAATGACAAAATCAAAAGAGATACTATTACGGGACCAAAAACATCTGGGGGTACAGGTATCATTGACATCCAATGAAAGCTGAATAGTTTAAAGTTGAATTGGCTAGCTCGTTATGTCAGCACTCATGGCAAGTGGAAGATTTTCTTTGACTACTGGACTAATAGAGCTAGCAGAACTAATAAATTAGGTTGGTATGTTTTTACTAATACTAACATTCCGATCAAAACTACCCTGTTCTACCATGAAGTTATCGCTGCCTTTAAGAATGCAGGTGGAAGTGTCCAATGTAATTTTTCCAGTGTTTTAGAGACCCGGGAAGTTCCAATTTTCAATAACTGTATCGCTACCAGGGATAACACGTTAATGGATAGTCCCAAGCTGAAATCAGCCGATATGACACAGGTTAAAGATGTGACTAGACGCGGTGATCTTATCTCCTTCAAAATGGTTGCTCACAAATGTTCCATCAACAGAATTAATGCAGGTAGAATAGTCGGTAGACTTAAAGACCACATCGACTTCACCCTAATCCAAGAGAATAGGCATGGTCCACCTAATCACGTTTGTAATTGGTTATATTTGCCAAATGAAAGCGGCGATGGTGACGTCATTGACGGTGACGACCTCATTGAGGACAGGAAGGTCAGAATTACAAAAACCAACACCAAATCCAACTACGCTAGAATGATTGCGAAACAATTCATTGTTCCAAAAGTTCAGAATCTTTGGCAAGAGATATTTCATTGTGCCTCGCACATTGAATGGTCTGTAATTTGGGAGAGTGGATTTAAAAATAATTTGTTAGATCCTGAGGATAAACAGTTTTGGTTCAAATTAAAACATAGAGTTTTGCCGACTAGATATGTTCTAAGTAAGGTAATTCAAGTTCCGGACATTTCATGTCCCATATGTAAAAGTGAGAAAGAGTCCCACCAGCATCTATTTATTTACTGTTCTTGCACCACCAATGCCTGGGTTTTTGTTGAATGTTTGTTAAAAAAATACACTGGAAACAGACACTATTACCTTTCCGACCTTAACAGAATTTTGGGATATAAACTTGAATTTGTTCAAACTGTCATTGTTGTTAAAATGCTGCGACAAATTTGGAATATCAGATGTAAATTAGTTTTTGACAATTACTCGTGTTCTTCTGATGTGGACATTATTTCTTGTTATAAACGCTGTCTAAAAGCCTTTCTTAGTTTAGAACAAAAACGAATGAGCTGTAAAAGTTTTAAGGCGTGTTATACTAAGAACAAGGCTCTGTGTTATTTTAATGAACATGATGAGTTAATGTTTGGGTTTTGATGTTAATTTGTTCTATTCCTTTCTCCTGGTTATTTTTGTTTTTTAGTTGTGTACATATTATTTATTTACTTATAAATCAATTTTCGTATCTGTGCCTGGAGTATCCTTCCACATTCTGATCCATTTGTTAATCATGCAATGACTTTTGTTTTATTGTAACGTGTTTAAATTTCTTGTGAAATTTCTGTCTTGAAGCGTTTTGAATAAATGGAGTCGAATAGCTCCACTCAGAAAGAAAGAAAAAAAAAAAAAAAAAATAAATAAATAAATAAATAAATAAATAAATAAATAAATAAATAAATAAATAAATAAATAAATGCGGTCCATGCGCAAGTCGTGTTTTCAGAGCTCCGATAATTCTTCAATTTTCTCAGCATTCCTGGAGGTGTGGTCCTCCAAAAGTGAGCCTTCTTTTCATGTAAAGTGAGTAGACAAACTTGAAACACCATCTAGCTGTTAAAGGAACATTTAGGAGGCCCTTGGGCCTTTTTCTAAGTCTGTGAATTGTCGTGGCCTCGTTGGAGAGCCGGCGGCCATCTTAAAAAAGCATCATGCATCGTTCAAGCAGTATGAAAGGCAACCTGAATCGCCCCAATACAATTAAATTTAACTTACGTAATGTGAAGGGAGTTTCATCTGAAGACGTGTACAGAGCTATATTCAAAGAAATTGGACAAGTGGAGACAATTAAATGCATAGCTCCTTTGGAGAATGGTTGGTGGAACGTGACTTTCGACAATGAAAACCATTGCGAGAAAATCGCCACGCAAGGTTTCATAGTGAAGAAAGTAATGGTTCAGTGTGATAGAGCAGCAATCCAGAGCTCAGCAGTCATTTACATTAAGGCTCCTTACGAAATGGCAGACCAAGTCATCATTAGTGCTCTTATGGAGTATGGAATTGTCGCCAACATACGCAGACAAGTCCACGATTTTGACGAAATGATAGAAACGGGTGTCAGGAGCTGTCTGGTGAAAAACATTAAAAAGCCAATACCAAGCTACATCAGGGTAGGAGCTTTCAACCTTCCAGTGAGATACAAGGGTCAGCAAAAAACCTGTAAGATTTGCCAACAGCCAAACCATATGGCTAGAGACTGTCCTAATCGAGGGCGTTGCTTTGTGTGTGGTAGTCAAAACCACAGGGCGTCGTGGCATGACGATAAACAGAATTACAAGGACGCTGAGCAGAAAGATGAAGATGACACCATATCCATATCGGAAATGACGGAGGAGCGGTGGTCAGACAACAGTGACAATGAAGGAACAACAGAAAAAAACAAACATAAAGATGATCAGCGATCACCTATGGAGTCTGCAACTGATGAAGACCTATCCGACAGTGACGACCAGGAACAAGAACAAAATAGAGACAACGACAACGAAGGCAGCGATGAAAATACACCATCAGGATCTGAGAAACAAGCAGCATCAAAGAAAAGCTACAGTGAAGTACTTACCTCTACTACTACCACCACAGTTGATGGAGATGACAACACCAAGGAGACAACAAAAATGACGCCACTAAAACAAAAACCGTCTGTGCACAAAAGCAGCAAAAAAACAGGGATTGGTTTTTGGGATGAGGCTGTCAGCAGAAATTTGTCGAGAAAGAGAAAATCGGGAGACGAAAATGGATCGGAGCGTAAACAGCAGAAAGAGGATGATGAAGGTAAAGAAGATATGGAAACGGAAACAGAAACAAGAACAGAACCTAAACAGAACAAAGAACATCGATCAGAAACAGAACAAAGACCAGGAACAGAAAAACTTCAATCCAGTCAAGAAAACGAGGAGGACTTAGTACCGTACGTACGCGGAGGTGTCCAACGTTTCAGACACAGAAAAGTGAAACAAAAAAGCGAATCATCAAGTCAGAACTCTCAACAATCACAGGACACTCCACAAACCCCAAGCCGTCGTGGGAGAGGACGAGGCAGGGCAATATAGGCCTTTTCGCTTTTAATCATTTTGTCATGACTTGTCATATCATAATTTTTGCAGTTATGGTTCTCTGTAGCTCTCTTTCTATAGCCTCGATTAATATCAATGGTTTACGAGATCAAACAAAACGAGAAACATTTTTTAATTATGTCACCCGTAGGAAATTCCAAATTGTCTTGTTACAAGAAATTCATACTGATAATAGGGATGAATATTCTTGGCGTAAAGAGTGGAAAGGAGATATTATTTTCAATCATGGGAACAGATCTTCCAAAGGGGTAGCCATTCTAATTTCTGACAAAGCTGGTTTGACTTATGATAATATTTGTAAAGATAATGAAGGAAGGTGGATTAAAGTAGATATTGTATGGGGTGAGAACAAATTTACTTTAATGTCGGTTTATGCGCCTAATCAAATTAATCCGAGAATTGATTTCTTTAAAGGCATTGATGGTACGTTGAAGGAAAATGATTCTATCATTATGGGGGGCGATTTCAATTGCCACCTCGATAAATCTGAGGTTTATGATAGAAGTAGACTTGATCTTATTAATATTGTCAAAAAACATGGTCTGAAAGACGTTTGGCGGACTATTCATGCTGAT
Source organism: Marthasterias glacialis (assembly GCA_911728455.2). Classification (NCBI taxonomy): domain Eukaryota; kingdom Metazoa; phylum Echinodermata; class Asteroidea; order Forcipulatida; family Asteriidae; genus Marthasterias; species Marthasterias glacialis. The sequence continues at coordinate 3,131,997 of OU452225.1, read as the reverse complement.
GTTCCTGGACACACTTTCTATCGTAAAGGTTTGAGCAGGCCAAGCAGAATAGATTACCTTTTTGTCAACACTGAAACTCTGAACATCATTGAACATGTAGGCACCAATCCAACTGGGCTTTCAGACCATGAAATTGTGTACTTAAAACTCATCAATAACAACACTCCAATAGGACCTGGTAGATGGATATGTAATAACAGTGTCTTAAAGGATGATGACTGTAACTTCAGAATATGTAACTTTTGGGAGTATTGGAGAACTAAAGATTCTGATTATCCTACTTTATTATCTTGGTGGGAGACTGGCAAAACAAAACTCAAAGAAATCATTCGTGATCTCAGTGCAGAATTAGCTTATCTGGAAAAAAAAGAAACTAATTTTTTACAAAAACGTTATGAGAACCTCATGAGCAATCCTAATCACAACTCAGATGAAATCAGTCAGGTTGAGGATAGACTTAAAGAAATTGAAGTTAACCTCTGGAAAAAAGCTCAAATCCGTGTGAGAAACATTCAAAAAAACGAGGATGAAAAACCATCTAAATATTACCTTGGTCTTGAAAAACAACAAATGACCAGTCACAAAATAGACAAATTGCAAACCAGTAAAAACAATTATGTTGACCAATCAGAAGACGTTCTGGAATGTGTCAACAGTTTCTACTCTGATTTGTTCAAGCATGAAGATATTTCCATCAATCACATGAACGAAATACTGTCTAAAATAGAAGAAAAACATTTTTCAGACGATTCAGTTCATGAGTTAGAAAAAGAACTCACTGTTGAAGAACTTACCATCGCTTTAAAACAAATGAAAAAGAACAAGTCACCGGGTATAGATGGATTAACTGTTGAATTTTACATTGCTTACTGGGATATTCTTAAACATGATATTCACAGAGTTTTAAAAGAATGTTTTAGAGACGGGTCATTACCCAACACTATGAATACCGCTCTTGTTAGATTAATTTACAAAAATAGAGGGGATAGAACGGATCTAAAAAATTGGAGACCTATCAGCCTTTTAACTGTTGATTACAAGATCCTTTCCAAAGTTATTACGAACAGAATGAAGTTGATTATGGGTACTATCATTGGTGAGGAACAGACAAGTGGAGTTTCCAATAGAAACATCCAGGATAATTTGATGGTTATTCGAGATACTATTGATTATATTAATTGGAACAACTGTGAGGGAGCTCTCATTAGCATTGACCAAGAGAAAGCTTTCGATAGAATCAGCTGGACTTACCTTTTTAATATCATGGGTAAGATGGGCATACCTGACAAAATTATACAGTGGATCAAATTGTTATATAACAATCCTTTGAGTTGTATTATTGTTAACAATTTCATTGGTTCCCCCATCAATGTTAAACGTGGTATTCGACAAGGGTGCCCATTATCACCCCTCTTGTATTCAATTTGTGCTGAGGGATTAGCCAGTTTAATAAGAACTAACGATGGCATTAGTGGTTTCAACCCTCCAGATATCCCTTGTAGTATCAAACTTGTGCAACACGCAGATGACACTACAATTTTCATTACCAAGGAAGATGATTTCAACACTGTCAATGGTATTTTTAATTCTTATAGTATGGGTAGTGGATCTAAAATTAATGTGTCTAAATCCAAAGGTCTTTGGTTGGGAAAGTGGAGAACTAGACCAGAGAAACCTTGCAATTTCTCTTGGACGAATGACAAATTAAAAATTCTTGGCATTTATTTTGGGCATGAAGTAACCTTAGAAGACAATTGGGGCCCTAGAGTTAGCAAATTGCAGTATATCCTTGATAGATGGTCTAAACGCAAGTTAACACTTCACGGAAAAGCTGTTATTGTTAATACCCTGGTGGGAGCTGGTTTAAATTACTTTGGTAGTGTTCTCCCTGTCTCAGATCTTTGGATTAAAAAAATGAATGACATTATTTGGAAGTTCTACTGGAATGGAAAACCAGACAAAATTAAAAGAAATGTCATCACCTCCCCTAGGGATACTGGAGGAACAGGTCTTATAGACATCAGGTGTAAAATCAGGTGTCTGAAACTCAAATGGTTAGCCAACTTTTGTAATTCTGATGGGAAGTGGAAAAAGCTTTTTAATTATTGGATCTGCAAAGTTAGCGGAAACGAGAAGCTCGGTTGGTATGTTTTTAACAATAACTATAAAAGCACTTGTCAAACGACTACTTTTTACAGTGATCTTTTAGCTGCCTTTAAGGGAGCAGGCGGGAACATCACACCCTCCTTTTCATGTGTACTAGAAACTGACAATATACCATTGTGGAGTAACGATATTGTTACAGGGAATGAAAAAACCATGAACAGTCCTGTCCTGAAAAAAGCTGGGATTATGGTGTTAAAAGACATTGTCACTAATGGACAAATCCTCAACCACATGGACATAGCTAGTAGGTGTAATTTGCATTATATTATCGCAGGTCGTTTTGCTTCTCAGTTAAAAAAGAATGTTAATACTGATCTCCTTTTGGAAACTAGAAGTGGCCCAATGAACCACATTGGTCGCTGGCTTACAGTGTGGAACCACACTCAAGATACAGGAACTTTTATCAGTAAAACCACTGTAAAAAGCAATTATCACAGTTTTTTTATGAGCAAAATCAGCACTCCCCCTGTTCAAGAGAAATGGGAAACTATTCTGCACCGTACAGAAATCGACTGGAAAGCAGTATGGAAAAATGACCGGGGTAGCAAATTACTTGACAATGAGGATAAAGACCTTTGGTATAAGATTAAACACAGGATTCTTCCCACTAAGAAATTTTTGCATAAAATGAAAATCACTGCCGATAATATTTGTCCTCTGTGTAACAATGAACCAGAAACAATTGAACATCTTTTTATCTACTGTACAAAAAATCAAGAAGCGTGGATTTATGTTGAATGGTTATTAAAAAGGTATTGGAATAATGGTCATTACTACTTGAATGACTGTGCCAGGATATTAGGAGAAAAACTTCAAGAAGTTGATGCTCTACTGGTTAGTAAGATGATCAGAGAAATTTGGCTGTTAAGATGTAAGATCGTGTTCGAGAATGTTTCCATAAATGGGTATTGCATTGTTAAAAAGTACCAAAACAACTTGAAGCGTTTTCTCCTTTTTGAACGTGGCAGATTAAGAAATGACCTTTTTGAACATCTGTACACAAAAAACAATGCCATTTGTTCCCTCCGAGTGGGAAAAATTGTGTTTCATATGTAAAATTTTCTTCTCTTGTTTTTTGTTTGTTAAATTTTTTGGACAATTCCTTTTAGCTTTTTTCGAAGTTCTGTAGATGAATATCCATGTTAAGTGTAGTGGAGTTGAGTGTAATGTTTATTTAATGTCCTAGTGGACTTTTTAAATTTTGTATAGTGTTTATGTACTGGTGTGTGAGTCGAATAAATGAAGCTGTATGGCTTCAACACAACATAAAAAAAAAAAATAAATAAATAAATAAATAAATAAATAAATAAATAAATAAATAAATAAATAAATAAATAAATAAATAAATAAATAAATAATGAAATAAATAAATAAATAAATAAATAAATAAATAAATAAATTTTATTGAGGACGTGTGACATAGCTTCATCGAGCTCCAAGAAATTGACAGAAATTTCACCTTTTGCTTTTTTGTGGAAGCTTTTTCTACTAGCAAGTGTCTCTCAAGTTGTATATAGAACACTTTCATTGAGGTAAGAGAGATTGAAACCAACCTTTTAGGGCCTTTTGGCCCTAAAAGCTCTCTCAAATCAACGGCGGTGCCGCTTGGCCGCCATGTTTTCTGCCATGGGTCTTAACAGACCAAACACCGTGAGGTTTAACACCCACCATATTTCGAAAGGTGTCACACCCCGAGACGTCTACAAAGCTGTCAATCACAAGTTGGATTCAACATCAACAATAGTATGCATTGCTGAACTGGAACGTAACTGGTACAACGTCACTTTTGACAATGAGCAGGATTGTGAGACTATAGCATCGCAAGGCCTGCTATTACATAATGCCCTCGTCCAGTGTGAAAGAGCTAACATTTGCAACTCTGTGATCGCGTACATCAAGGCACCATACGAAATTCCGGACTATGCCATTACATCGCTCCTGTCTCGGTATGGAACTGTCGCCAACATCCGACGTCAATATCACGGTTTTGACGACAACATTGAAACCGGTGTGAGAAGTTGTCTCGTCAAGAGCCTCAAGAAACCAATACCGAGCTTTCTCAAATTCAGCGGTTTTACTTTACCAGTTAGATACAGGGGGCAACAAAAAACCTGCAAAATCTGTGAAGAAACAGGCCATCTAGCGAGAGACTGTCCGGCAAGAAACAGATGCTTTGTATATGGAAGCTACGACCATAGGGCGGCTTGGCACGACAAATACGACAACAGCGAACAAGATAAAATCCGTGACGACAATCCGGCAAATGAACATAAAGAAAATGAAGAGGACACTACTGGAGAGGACACTACTGGAGAGAAAGAAGATAATGGGCCCCAAAACACAGAACCACCAGCTGAAGATGAAACACACAGCTCCAAAGTAAAGAAAGGAGAAGAAAAGAAAGGTATGGATCAAACAGAGAACACAAAACAGCACCCACCAAAAGAAGCCGCCTATAAACCTAAGCTATCATTCAAAGAAGTAGTTGCAGGAACAACCAGCAAGAAAACTCCCACAAAACCCCAAGGATTTTGGGACGAAGCCATGAACAGCCAAACAGTTAGAAAGTTGTCGAGGAAAAGGAAAACCACTGAAGATTCAACAGCATCATCTAAAGTAGCTCGTGATGAGTCAACACCAACAGATATGGAAACTTTGGTAGCCGAAAACCCAGTTGATGAGACACCAGAGAACATGCACGACCAAGAACATACTGATGAAAGATCCGACGATACATATTCGGAAGGATCGATCGACGAGGATAGTGGAAGTCTCGTTGATCCAGATTATCACAGTGAAGACCCAGAAGATCAAGGCGGAGAATTCACTCTCTACACACGCGGGGGAGTCCGTCGACGAAGGAAAAAGCGAACATCATGGGAAAGAAAATCAACAATGCATAACTCTCAACAAACAACAAGTAAAACCAGTGACACTGATCAACCGGGTCCATCAAGCTACCCAACTACCAACAAGCCTAGTAAGAACAACAAAAGCCAACCCAAACAACGAGTTCAACAAAACCAGAGAGGGAGAGGAAGAGGGAAGCCAAAGTAACTTTTACCATCATTTTGGCTGGTGCAATGAAGACATTAATGTACAACATCATCATTGGTACGTTCATATTGTCTATTGCCTCCATAAATGTTAATGGCTTGAGGAATAACCTAAAACGTAATGTGATCTTTGAATGTTTATGTCGTAACAAGTTTAGCCTAATTTTTCTTCAAGAAACTCACAGTGAAGAAAATGACGAACCCGTTTGGAGTAAAGAATGGCAAGGAAAGATGCATTTTAGTCATGGCAATCGCCAATCAAGGGGGGTTGCTATTCTCACTTCAGAAAAATCTGGTCTCTGCATTGATAATATTTCTAGGGATAAGGAAGGGAGATGGATAAAGGGGCAAACTAAATGGAACAATCTTGACATACCAGTTGCCTCTGTTTATGCTCCAAACAATTCGTATGACAGGGCTTATTTTTTTGATGACATGTCTGATTGGATAATTAGCGATTCTTCTATTATTGGTGGAGATTTCAATTGTAATATTGATAATGTAAAAATCAAAGATGGCAGTAAAACTATTCTTAAAAATGTCATTAACGAGAAAGATTTATGTGACGTCTGGCGCACTATTCATCCTGATAAAGCAGGATACACACATTACCACAAAGCTACTAAGCAGGCGACTAGAATTTACTATTTGTTTTTATCGTCCAATCTTCTGAGTAATCTTTTAGACGTGCGTGTTAATCCACATGGTAATTCTGATCACTCTTTAGTTTGTATGAAATTACATGATCCCGGTAATGTGCATGGCCAAGGAAGGTGGATATGTAATAATAGTCTTTTAAATGACAATGATTGTAAATATCGCATAGAAACCTTTTTACAATTCTGGACTTCTCAAAAATACAACTACAAATCTCTGTTGGATTGGTGGGAAAGTGGTAAATTCAGAATAAAAGAAATTCTCCAAGATTACGGCAAAGAAAAAACAAAAAATTAATGAACTTAAGAAAATATACAACAGGCTCTTGGAGAATCCAGACTCCAGTGCTGATGCCATTAAAGACATAGAAGCTCAAATAAAAGCCTACGAAATTGAAGAATGGTCCAAGGCTAAAATTAGAGTTCGGAATACTATTAAAGAGGAAGGTGAAAAAGCCTCTAAATTCTTTCTGAATCTTGAAAAACAGCAAGTCCAGAATAGTAAAATTGATAGGTTGGTTAATGCCGAAGGGAAATTTATCGATCAACCTCACTCTATGCTTGATCATGTTAACGATTTTTACTCTGACTTTTATAAAGAGGAAGACATCTCTGATGATCACTTAAATGATATTATCTCTAAAATAAGCAGAAAACAAATTTCTCATTATATTCATTGTAATCTTGAAAAAGCTATTACGGCTGATGAAGTCAAGTTAGCGCTATTTCAAATGAATAAAAATAAGTCTCCTGGCTTAGACGGGCTTACGGTTGAGTTTTATCAGACATTTTGGAACACAATCGCTTCTGATGTCTTAAAAGTCTATAATTGCTGTTTCAAGAATGGTATTTTATGTATATCAATGAACTCTGCGCTAATTAGACTTATTTATAAAAACAGAGGTGAAAGAACTGATTTAAAAAATTGGCGTCCAATCAGCTTGCTCACTGTTGATTATAAGATCCTATCCAAGGTCATCGCTAATAGAATGAAGCTTATTATGCCCCTTCTTGTAGGTGAAGAACAAACTTGTGGAGTTGTAGGTAGAAATATTCATGATAATCTTATGGTTCTGTGTAATACCATTGACTATGTATAATTAGATAATTCGGAGGCTGCTCTCATAAGTATAGATCAAGAGAAGGCGTTTGACAGAATTAGCTGGAAATATTTGTTCACTGTTTTGACAAAAATGGGAATTCCTTCGAATTTAATTAAATGGATTAAATTATTGTACAGCAATCCCAATTGTAACATTATTGTAAATAATTTTATAGGTTCACCTGTGAAGGTTTCTCGAGGGATTAGGCAAGGATGTCCTTTATCCCCTCTCCTTTATTCTATCTGTGCGGAAGGGTTAGCGATTTTGGCTAGAACTGATTGTGATTTAAAAGGCATTGTTACGCCGGGAGGTGAAAGTAGTATTAGATTAATCCAACACGCTGATGACATCACTTTCTTTATTGGTGACAACAAGGAGTTCGTTACTATTGATAACATTCTTAGTACCTATTGTAAGGGAAGCGGGTCTAAACTCAATGTAGACAAGTCCAAAGACATGTGGCTTGGGAAGTGGACGGGTAGAGTCGACAAACCTTGTAACTTCCAATGGTGTGATAAGCTTAAAATCCTTTGGATAATAATTGGGAATGATGTCGTACCAAATGACAACTGGGGTCCGAGAATTACAAAAATCCGTAGTACTTTAGATAAATGGCAAGTCTGTTATTGTAAATATTTTGATTGGGCCGTGTATTAATTACCTTGGCAGCGTGTTAACCTGTCCCGAGGAAACCGTGAAAAAGATGAATAGTATGATCTGGAATTTCTTCTGGGATGGTAAAATCGAAAAAATTAAGAGGGCTACCATCATTGGTCCAAAAGACTCGGGTGGAATGGGTCTTATTGACATTAACTGCAAATTAATGAGCCTCAAATTAAACTGGCTAGCTCGCTACCCCTCATCTCAAGGGAAATGGAAATATTTCTTTGACTATTGGATTAATAAAGCTAGCGCCAATGATCACTTGGGATGGTATATATTTGCCAATCGGAAAAAAAGCTCTGAAAACCACGTCCTTTTATATTGATGTGATCAATGCCTTTGATAAAGCAGGAGGTATTATGGATTGTAAACATTCTAGTGTTTTAGAAACAAGAGAAATGTCTTTGTCGGATAATGTTAGCGTCACCAAGGACAACGTCACCTTTGGTAGTACCTTGCTTAAATCTTTTGGTATTAACAAGATAAAACATATTGTGAAACAAGGTAAACTGATCTCTTTTAAAGAAATTGCTGAAATGTGTGCATTACGTAATATTAAAGCCGGTAGAATGCTAGGTCGCCTTAAGCATCATGTGGATTATAACCTAGTTGAAGAAAAAAGAGAAGGTCCAGCTACTCCTTTATGTAATTGGCTAGTTATCAAAGAATATAACGGAAAGGAGTCTGCTCCGATGTTTTTAACTAAAGCCAAGACCAACTACGGCAACCTGATTAGGAAAAAAACTGTCGTTCCTAGAGTTCAACCAATTTGGCAAAATATATTCAGTATTAGTCAAGATCTTGATTGGTCTGCGATATGGATCAGCGATTTTAAGAACTACTTAATGGATCCTGATGATAAGCAATTCATGTACAAACTTAGACACAGAATTTTACCTACTAAAGATGTTTTGCTTAAAATTGGTATTGTTAGAGAAGAATCTTGCCCGCTCTGTAATGTAGAAAGAGAAACTCATGAGCATATTTTCATTTACTGTTCTCACACATTGGATGCTTGGATTTTTGTAGAAAGATTGCTTAGCAAATATACAGGTAACAACCATTTTTATTTAAACGACTCTAACATAATTCTTGGATATACTCTAAAACCGGTTCAGGCCATCGTTGTTGCTAAATTGCTTAGGCTGATCTGGAATATTCGATGCAAAAAGGTGTTTAATAGTTATGCCAGACCAGCCGAAATCGACATCATCTCACAGTTAAAGTTATCTTTGAAATATTTTCTTCGAATGGAAAAGAACAGATTAAAACCAGAATTATTCGAAAATTGCTATACTAGGAACAATGCTTTGTGTTTCACCACTAAGGACGAAGTCAATTTTAATTACTAATTGCCTGGTTTTCCAAGGGCCAAGTTATTTACTTTGTCCCATATGTATCATGTTTTTCTAATTTTTGTTTTTGTTGTTGTCAGTATTTTTTTCCCCGAACCACGTGATTCCCGAGTCACGCTAAATTGTAGATATTTGTATATATAATAGAGGTATTCATTTAACTATTTAATTATTTTGTTTATTGTTGTTATTATTATTTTTTTTCTGAGCTTCTGTTACTTACTGTGCCTGATATTAATACTGGAAGGTCTTTTGATAGTGTGTTTATTTGATGTATGCCTTTGCTGATGAATGTTGAATAAACAGAGTAATATAACTCCACATCAAGAGAAAAAAAAAATAAATAAATAAATAGCGTTGAGGGCGCACGGACGTTTTCACATCGAGCTCCCAAAAAACGACGAAATTCCACCTTTTTCTGCCTGCTGTTGCATTTATTTCAGCAAAATTTGACTTTTTCAAAGAATTGTCAGCACATACATCAAGGTAAGAGAGGCCACACAGATATTTTTGGGGCCTTTTGGCCCTATCACCACTCTTAAATCCATCGACTTCGGGCAATATAACATCGCCATGATGTCTGCTACTGGTCTTAACAGACCCAACACCGTGCGGTTTAACACCCGCCATATTGGTAACACCGTCACACCTCAGGAGGTTTACAACTCAATCCACTATGAACTTAACGACACATCAACAATAGTTTGCATTGCTGAGTTGGACAACAAATGGTACAACGTCACCTTTGACAATAAAGAAGATTGTGAGTACATAGCCCAACAGGGACTTTTGTTACATAAGGCCCTTGTTCAATGCGAAAGAGCTAACGTGCGTAATTTGGTAGTAGCCTACGTCAAAGTACCATACGAAATTGCAGATCAAGCCCTCATCACACTCTTGTCCCGCTATGGCACCGTGATTAACATTAGAAGGCAGTTCCATGATTTCGACGACAACATTGAAACAGGTATTAGAAGCTGTCTTATCAAGAACCTAAAGAAGCTGATTCCAAGTTTCATAAAATTCAGCGGTTTTACCATGCCTGTAAGATACAGAGGCCAACAGAAAACCTGTAAAATCTGCGAAAGTACAGACCATCTAGCTCGAGATTGTCCTTCAAGAAGTAGATGTTTCGTTTGTGGAAGCTACAATCACAGGGCAGCATGGCACGACCACGAAGAACCCAATATAAATGAAGACGACATCACCAGCACTCCCACTGTAGTTGTACCAGCCGAAAGTTCAGAAAGTCCAGAAAGAGACAACATGGCAACAGAAAGTAATACAGAAGAAAACCAGAATGAGGAAAATGAAAGCAATAAAGAACCAGAAGAAGTTTCTAGAGCTACAGCAGAAAATAAAAAGCAACACTCCAAAACACCTGAAAAGACAACGAAAGAAAATCCAAGACAGGCAAACAAACCGGAAGAAAAAAGTGTAAGTCGACAAAACAAATCGGGGAAAAGGACAGAAAATGAAGTCCCAACTACGCTTAAAAAGACCTTCAAAGATGCAGTGACTGGTCAAACAAGCAAGAAAGTGACACCCAAGCCAATTGGCTTCTGGGACCTTGCAACAAAATCTACTTCCTCCACCATAAAGGAGAAGCCTTCAAGAAAGAGAAAGTCTAAAGACCAAAACGCAAGATCACTAAAACAATTAGTTCGGGATAACGAAACCAGTTCCACTGATACAACGGATATGGAAACAGACGACCCTAGTCAAGACACCGGAGAAAATAACCCAACTCCTGGCAGCAAAGACCCAACATCACAACATGAACCCAAATTATCCAATGACGACTCGGAAGGTGAATTTGTGCCATACATGAGAGGTGGAGTCCGAAGATTTCGAAAGAAACGATTGTCATGGGAAAGGAAAACAGCCGACAACTCTATACCCACCACTTCATCTATAGACCAACCTAGCCAATCGAGTCTACAGCAAAGCCAGCCGACCTCAAAGGGTAGAGGTAGAGGTAGAGACAAATCCACTTAGACTTGTTCCACCTTGAACTATGACTGATCACCTATTGTAAACAAAAAGTATGTGCTTTTCCTTTTACTTTATGAAGATATTTCATCTAATATACCTCGTGTTCTTTTTGTCTATTGCTTCTTTAAATGTCAATGGCTCTAGAAGTAATTTGAAAATAAATGTTCTATTTAATTATCTACAACATAGAAAATTTAGTCTCATCCTTTCTACAGGAGACTCATAGTGAACCCAGTGATGAATCCGAATGGAGTAAGCAATGGCAGGGTGAAATGTATTTTAGTCATGGTAATCGACAATCTAGAGGGGTGGCTATACTTACATCGAGTAAGGCTGGTCTTAATATTTCCAATGTTACCACTGATAACGATGGAAGATGGATAAAAGCCCAAATAGGCTGGAGCAATAATACATATAATATTTGTTCTGTATATGCCCCTAATCAAATCCAGGACCGTACTTACTTTATAGACAACTTTAGTGATCAAATTATGGATGTTGAAAACTGGATTATTGGAGGGGATTTTAACTGCAATCTAGACAACAGTCATGTAAAAGATGCCAGCAAAATTGTTTTGACCAACGTTATTAATGAAAAAGACCTCATAGATTCATGGCGCACAATTCACCCTGACAAAGAAGGATTTACTCATTTTCATAAAGGTAGTAACTATTCAAGTAGAATTGACTACATTTTTGTGTCATCTAATCTTTTAAACAATGTTAATGATGTATCTACTACCTCCTGTGGTTTATCAGATCATTACGTTATTGGCTTGAAACTTGAAAATATTGACACTCCTCATGGTCAGGGTCGTTGGTACTGTAATAACTCTCTATTACAAGATCCCGAGTGTGTTTCCCGTATTATAAATCTTTGGAACTTTTGGAAATCCCAAAAATATAGATATAACTCTCTCTCCAAATGGTGGGAAACCGGGAAATTTCGCTTAAAAGAAATTATACAAGAGTACAGTAAAGAAAAAGCCTGTACTCTTAAACAAAAACGCAACAACTTACAGAAACGTTACGACCTTTTGATTAAAAATGATGATACTAATTGCAATGATGAGATTAAAGAACTAGAAAATGATCTTAAACAATATGAAATTAATGAATGGAAGAAGGCCCAGATTAGAACTCACAGCATTCAAAAAGAAGAAGGCGAAAAAGCTTCAAAATATTTTCTTAATCTTGAAAAACAACAGATTCACAACTTGAAGATTGACAAACTGCTCAACCATAAGGGAGTTCTTTTTGATCAGCCAGACACAATGCTGGAAATTGCAAATGATTTCTATAGTAGTCTTTACAGGTCTGAAAATTTATGCAAAAAGCATTTAGATAAAATCATTTCAAATATTGATGCTAAAAATATTCCTAACAGTGTTCTTGATGACCTCGACAGAGAAATTAACGAAGAAGAGATTAAGAATGCTCTTTTCCTGATGAACAAAAACAAAAGTCCCGGTATTGACGGATTAACAGTGGAATTTTATCAAACATTTTGGCATATTATAGGTAAAGATATTTGTGAAGTTTTCTAAAGACTGCCTTAACAATGGATCTTTGGGTAAATCTATGAATTCAGCTCTTGTCAGACTTATATATAAGCAGTCGGGCAGTCGATATGATCTGAAAAACTGGCGTCCAATTAGCCTTTTGACCGTCGATTACAAAATATTGTCTAAAGCCTTAACCAATCGTTTTAAAATAGCCATGCCTTTTATTATTGGCGAAGAACAGACTTGTGGTGTGCCAAACCGCAAAATCCATGACAACCTTATGATTTTACGTGATACAATAGATTACGTTAATTGGGAAAATCTAGGTGCCGCTGTCATTAGTTTCGATCAAGAAAAAGCTTTCGATAGAATTAACTGGGAATATATGTTTACTGTTATGCGCAAAATGAACTTTCCCCCAATTTTCATGAAATGGGTTAAACTCCTCTACAGCAATCCTAATTGTAGAATAAACATAAATAACTTCATTGGTTCACCAGTTCAAATTAGTAGAGGAATCAGACAAGGCTGTCCGCTGTCTCCACTATTGTATGCCATATGTGCTGAAGGCCTAGCTAGTATTATCAGAAACAACCAGGTTTTAAGAGGTGTTCAAACTCCCCAAAATGAGACTAGTGTTAAGTTAATCCAACACGCCGATGATACCAGCATTTTTATCGGCAATGAATGTGAATTTGAAATTGTGAATGATCTTTTTGATACGTATTGCAAGGGCAGTGGCTCGAAACTAAATGTTAACAAGACTAAAGGTCTATGGCTCGGCAAATGGAAGCACAGGCAAGACAAGCCTTGTCATTTTAATTGGTGTAATGACAAAATTAAAATTCTTGGTATTGTTTTTGGTAACGAAGTAACAGCATACGACAATTGGGGTCAAAAAACTAATAAAATCAAGTGTGTCCTCGACAAGTGGTCTAAACGTCACCTGACCTACACAGGTAAAACGGTTATTGTTAACACCTTCATCGGTGCTAGTATAAATTATTTGGGAAGCGTTTTAGCCTGTCCAGTAAAAGTTGTCAAGGAGATTAACAATATTATCTGGAATTTCTTTTGGGAAGGTCCGAATGATAAGATTAAAAGAAATACTGTTATTGGTCCTAAAGTACAAGGAGGAACAGGTCTTCTTGATATTGAGTGTAAACTTACTAGCCTAAAATTGAACTGGTTAACTCGTTATCTTCTTACGGAAAGCAAATGGAAACTGTTCTTCGATTACTGGATTAATAAAGCCAGTGGTGATAACAATCTGGGATGGTACATTTTTGCCAATACAAATATTAAGATTCAAACTACTCCCTTCTACGAGGAAGTTTTTACTGCATTTGAGAAAGCTGGAGGCATTCTTAAATATAACTTTTCTAGCCTGTTGGAAACGAGGGAAGTTCCGATTTTTAACAATTGCATTGCTACGAGAGACAATACACTTTTAAGCAGCCCTGTTCTTAAATCTGTAGGCATGACCAAAATTAAAAATGTGACCAGACAAGGTAAACTAATTTCTTTCAAAGAAATTGCCAAAAAATGTTCCGTCAAGAGAATCAATGCAGGTAGAATCATGGGCAGGTTGAAAGATCATATAGATAACACCTTGGTTACAGAACAAAGATATGGCCCTGCTAATGACATCTGTAATTGGCTGACATTTTCAAACCGTAATGACAATAGTGAGATCGAAATTAGGAAAACTAATACTAAAACTATTTACTCCAGACTAATTTCCATGAAATTTGTTCCTCCTAGAGTTCAGAACGTGTGGCAAAACACTTTCTGTTATGCTCAAAATTTAAACTGGCCATTGGTATGGATTAACACTTTTAAAAACAACCTGCTTGATCCTGAAGACAAACACTTTTGGTATAGATTGAAACATATGATCCTTCCAACTAGAGCATTTCTATACAAAATCGGGAGAGTAGTTGATGTAAAATGTCCTTTATGTGAAACTGAATCGGAATCCCACCAGCATTTGTTTATCTATTGTGTTAACACTTTAAACGCTTGGATCTTTGTTGAGTATCTTATAAGGAAGTATACAGGTAACAATTATTTTTATCTTAGCGACCCAAATAGAATTCTAGGCTACAAATTAAAACCAGTCCAGGGTGTTCTTGTAGTTAAATTGCTTCGCCAAATTTGGAATATCCGTTGTAAAAAAGTCTTCAATAATTATAAAACCCAATCCGAAATAAATATAATATTTCAGTACAAACTTAGTCTAAAACGCTTTTTAACTCTAGAGAAGGGCAGAATGAACTGTGAGAAGTTCAAAACTGTTTATGCTCGAAATGAAATTCTGTGCTCCATCAATGAGAAAAATCAATTAGAATTCAGTTATTAATCACAATACTTTTGTCCTTCCCTTGGAGCTTTTCCAAGTTTTACTCCTACTCTTTATTTGTCAACAGTCTTGTATATACAAACAGATACACACCCAAATATTTATATGTATATATTTTAATGTAAATGCCCTTTTGTTCAAACTGTAAATTATTAAGGGCCGGGGTTTTTCCTTCATTCAACATTATTTTTGCTGTTTCCTGTTATTTAGCAATTATTGTGGTTTTCCTTTTCATGTAGCATTATTCCTTTGCTATTTCATGTAATTTTGCAATTTGCCTTTATAAGTAATATTTTTCATGTACAATGGAAGTATTGCCTTTTTAAAGAGTGAAATGGAATAAACGGAGTATTTTAACTCCACCAGAGAGAAAAAAAAAATAAATAAATAAATAAATAAATAAATAAATAAATAAATAAATAAATAAATAAATAAATAAATAAATAAATAAATAAATAAATAAATAAATAAATAAAT
>OU452225.1:2853402-3116559 GCA_911728455.2 Marthasterias glacialis | reverse complement strand
CTAAAATGCTATCAGAGTTGCGAATTTAGTATTGGAGGAACCCAAAAGCAAAATTGCATCTCTTCAATAGCAGCAATTGAAAAAAGCTCGTATGAAAGTACATCCCAATAACATTCATTGTTTGACAAAAGTTTGTAAAATGAGTACACGTTGAATGCTTGATTGAAAATTTGAGTATGAGAACGAATTTACTGAATCTAAAGGTCATACCTGTATAATCAGCATTGCTTATTTCAATTGCAGCAATTGGAATAGCAGGCCCAATAAGAACTTGCACAAAATTACACATTCGTAACAAAACCGTTGTTCACTCAACTTGGAAAATGGAATTTGATCACACCTGTACAGATTGGTTGAATGGTGCGTACTTTTTTTTAATAGAGTACTGCGGAAAAGTTCATCCTTCCAAAAATAAAATGATGTCATGCTATTAAAGATATGTGTAATGTCTGTACCAGACCACGACTCGAAATCCAAATTGACAATAAGATACACATATTCTAAATTAATTGACGTTGGTAATAACGTTGGTCACTATTGCATCAAATTTCTCAGCATACAGGTAATACAGTAGTCTGTTTCCATTTTGGCTCTACTTTCAGATACTGCTGTTCATATTCGCCCTGAGCAGCGAACATTAACAGTGAATCTAGGAGAGTCAGTCACACTTCGTATGATCAACAAGAATTCACCTGCCGGTGACTACAGCTGGAAGCATAATAGAGATGCACAAGATGAATGGAACAATCTGCTCGCTGTGACTATTCCAAGTGTTGTCAAAGCTGATGAAGGGATTTACAGCTGCTTTGTAGACGACCAAGAACATCAGCAACTTCACGGCATAATGAGACTCATAGTACGAGGTTTGTTCTACTTTCATATGGACAATAAGAAGTAACGGATACTCATGATTTCATTGACGACCTATATTGTTTCCACTTTTCTGTTCTGCAAGATTGTCCATCAGGAGTGTGGGGTCCGATGTGCTTAAATACATGCAATCGGTGCTACAATGGAGGTATATGTGATGACAAGACAGGATCTTGCGTCTGTGCTCCAGGATTCAGTGGTGAAAGTTGTGAAAAAGGTACAAAGCATTATGTTATTATAAATTATATCTAAGTACAAGTTTTTCTCGTTTTTCCGTTTTTAGAAAAAGATCATGTTATTCCAGCAACAGAACTCTTCTGTATGTCAGTAATATTTACTAAAGTAACAAAAGCAGTTCCCATTCACGTCCTTGGACAAACGTCTTATTTGTTTAAGTTCATGGTCGCGATGTGTTTGGTAAGGACGCTCAATACAGCTGCTCTGAAAGTCACGATCCTCACAACACTGCCTGCCAGGGTCATCTGTTCTGTCTTCCTGATCCTTATGGATGCTCATGTGCTGCCGGCTACACGGGACTGGACTGCATGACAAGTAAGGACAGAACATAATGCAGAACATTAAAGATCAAGACAAATTTCAGCGAATCGTTAGACGTGATTTCAGATTATTAATACTACTTATAGGCAAAATACATAATTGGTTATGATTGTAGCTTTTGGGCTCATTGATTGAAAAGCTCATACCAGTACAAATCTTCCAATGAAGTCATTCTGGCTGAAATTATTTGAAAAGAACACAGGGAAAAACGAGAAAAAAAGAAGAAAAAAAAACAGTTGCTTATTTTATTAGCTCATTATGAATGTGCACTAATACTTTAACGAAATACTGATACAATTCCTCGTTGTTTACCGCTAACCGTGCCTACCGAATATGATATAATGCACAGTGGTTGGTTATAATGATGTGTTTATTGTGAACACAAGTGGTGCTAATCTGGGGAGGGGTATTAAATGTGCACTTTCTCTCTAAATGTTTTAGTTAATGCAGTGGAATTATTTTATTGCATGTTTTTTTTAAGACTGCAATATGGGGATGTACGGTGCAGACTGTAAGCAGACATGTCACTGTCAAGACCAAGGGACTTGTCTTAAGGATACTGGAGAGTGCAACAATGGAAACGGCGGGGGTAGGTCAAATCTACTTTATTACTACAATATTCTGCATGAAATATTTCATTTTCTCTCAAAAGTATGCTTTTTTTAAGTCAATAAATAAAATGCAGCGGATGTCGGAACAAACAAAATGCACGCATCCAAACGATTTTTGAAAACAATAACTAAACTAAAATATTAATGAAGTAAGCATTTTGCATTGTGATTATTAAACTATTGAACAAATCAATAGTAGCTGTACCATATAATGTATTACCATATTTTCAGTATCTTCAATGTTGGTTTATTTAGTAAAAATTACCGTATGGTTTCCCCGTTACAAGATCATTAAAGCACGTCTGGACTTTAACGATCTCTAATTTTGTTCTAATATTTTTTTTTTCAGGATGTGAATCTTCATATTATGGGGCGAACTGTCAGTGTTCAAGTAAGATACCACCGTGTCTATACATTTTCTGATTTATTAATTGATTGTTTATGTCTGTGTTAATATATACATTTCAAAATGTCGCATAAGAGTGTTGATTTAGGGATTTCTGTCGAGGCTTACATCGAATGCTTAATGCGAACCGCAAAAGGGTTCTTAAACTCTAGTCCTGCAAGTAGGTCTAGCTGACACAGGACTTAACCTAAACGATTATTTGCCGTGAGTCATCACTTTAAGAGGGACAACCTATCATTCAAATGATTTTGAAGTGATTCGTTTAATGTATGACTTACAAACTCCGAGAACTGCATTAAGACCGTCTTTGTTGTTTTGATTTCATTCAGCAGACAATGAAGTTAGCAGTGCAATCATTACCATTGTTTTGCTTTTCTTTACTGCTCTCAATTCAACTGATAATAAAGTAAGAGGTCTTCAGGTACTTGTTCGGGATCTGACTTCGCTAAACGTCACCTGGCAACGTGATTTGTGTCCCTCTGGTTACGTCGTGGAATATAAATTAATCTATACGAACATGGATCAGTGTGAGGACATTTCATCACCACAGAGAATAAACTATACTCTCAGTAGACAAGCTACTAGTCATCTCATTACCGGTCTGGTGACAACCTCAACGTACAATATTTATATTAAACCTCTTTATGATGGGATGGAGGGACCTGAATCGTCAGTCTCAAGGATATCACTAACAGGTAATTACGAAACAAATGAGAAACTACTTTAACGTTCTGCATGTTATTATGACCCGTAGAATTTGGTCAAGAATATTGGCGTCAATAATTACGAATTTGAGCAAAAGTCGAGAATTTATTCGTAAATATTGGCGTCAACGTTCACATCTTAGGGCACAAAGCGTGAAATTTGTCATGTCATGATTATTTGCGTCAATATTCACTGGGCACGAGTGGTGCATTTTGTCATGAATATTGACATCAGTATTTATGTTCGATGCCCTTCAAGGCCAGCATTTATCGGTCATTGTTTGAATATTTTATATTTGCTCTTACAATGTTTAGTTGCAGCCCCTACAGCTTCCCCGAGTAACGTCATGTCAACATCAACGGATCAACGGAGTCTAAATTTCTCCTGGAGTGAGCCACCGTGTGGAAGTCGAGGTGGACCCATCACAGAGTACACGTACAAGCTGACTCAAGTAGGCTCAATGGATGACATTGTAGTGAAGCAGTCTAGTACGGCAAGTTCAATGGTAACAATCGATGGATTAATACCATATACAGATTACAGGTTCCAGGTCGCAGCAAACACCAGTGCAGGTATCGGACCATTCAGTGATGCTGTTGACGTGAGAACACTAGTAGGAAGTAAGGGTATTACTTTATCATTTAGTTTATTAATGCCCTCAACAACTAGTAAATCTTGAATAATACATTACTTGTAAGAATAGTTTATGGGGGAAAACCTTTTTATCATGTTTTATAATAATTCATGATTTAACCAAAACGTTGTTTACGGCTACGCTAAGATTGATCGGGCTCTATTAAAACTAGTTAAAGGCAACATCATGACATCCTGTACTCGACATTGAGCTATCATTGATTATTTTTAAATACCACGTAGGCCCTTTTTGAAAGGGTGTACTTTCAAAAATTGATTGCTATATAAATTAACATCTTAAATATTCAGGACTCTTTTAATTAAAAATACCCATTAGTTTCCAAAATTGATTGCCATAAAATATTTATAAACATTTAAAAAGGGACATATAAAGTCTTGAAACGCATTTCGTGCAATAAAAAAAGCATTTGCGCAATATAGAATGAAAATTACTTAAAAAAAAGTACGTTTTACGTATTATTACTGCAACTAAAATTCAGATGATATCGTTCAACATGGTTTGATGGTGTATGTTTACATACATGCCTATTTATATATAGTTAATAACATGTGTAATATCTCCCCATGTTTTGTAAACACGTTTAGTACAATGAGTACAAATTAATACACATTTAAGTCAAGAATATCGAAAATTATAACACCTCTTCCTTTGATTCTATCTGTTGATCGGCCGAACGTGCGTCACGTGGTGTTGTGTATTTTTACTATCACACTGCACACCGACCAAAAGAACTATCAAATGGTACTATCCAACGACAACCTCGAACCCGGTGAAACAATCAAATAATACGTGCATTTGAAATACGATATGAGAACGAATGCAGTGTGGTACCCCACTTTCTTTTTGTCAAAATTTCCTGTCAGATTTTATACAGTTGTTTGAAGACTGATATACGTACAGTTGTTTGACAAATATTACCACAAAATGGATGAAATTGAGGTGTTATAAAACAAATATTGACTGCTTTATCTCGTGGCGTAGTAAAACTAGTCACTCTCGGTGATCCCCGGAGCCGCCTATCTTCCCTCGGCTCCGCCTCGGGAAGATAGGCTGCTCCTGGGATCACCTCGAGTGACTAGTTTTACTATGCCACTCGAAGCAGTCAATATTTGTATATTAACCACATGCAGTCACAGTGCTTCCAATCCTATAGCGTGTCGTGGCCGAGCGGTTTAGTGTATCAGACTCAAGTTCTGGTGGCTAAGTCATCGGGATGTAGGTTCGAATCCCGGTCAAGACAATTGTGTCCTTGAGCATGGCCCACAACTATAATTGCTTCAAATAGGGGAAGAGCCAGTTATGTTCGTCTCACAACAGATTCATTTACCCCTACCTGATTCTTAGCTGTGTGGTGAAGAGAATTGCAGTTTTATCGATCCATGTCTTGTTTTTGCGCATTGGGGCAGGTTTTTATCCCTTAAAAAAAGTAGCCCACACCTTGAGTGGCCTTTGGGCCTTTGTGATGGGCGAATTGTATAAAAAGAAAATTTAAAATGAGCACCACGGTCAGGGACACTGATGGCGCTACAATAACGTTTATAATTTCCACATGGAATCATAATCTTCTGTGATAATTACATCTCACTTAACATCCACCGTAGATGAAGTATCAGTGCCTAAAGAGTGCCATGCCAAATAATTGGTGTAACGTCACATAAGCATTCTGATACTATAACACTATTTTCTTTTCCTTTATTCTTTCGATTATTGAACCTACATTTTTCCTCTACGTCTTTTCTCTGTTTCTCTTTCAGAACCTGGTCCGGTTGAGAATTTTCGCTTTACAGATCAAACTGAAATGTCAATAACCTTGGAGTGGGATCAACCGCTGAGTCCTAATGGAGTAATCGACAAATACATAGTATGTATAGTATTTAAATAACGAGTTACAGAAATATTGTACGTCGTTGTTTTGAAAAATTAAACAAACTTGCATATAATTTATAAACCTTATAAAATGCCTAATTTGTATCACTGTGTGTTACTTTTTTGTGACGCCGGTATTACTAAGCCAGAGTCTCTATATAATGGTTGTGGAAAACAGCTTTTCGTTATATTAAGTATATTTCTGATCTGTAAAAAGAAGAGAGCAAATTCAATTACGATGTTTCGTCTCTAACGTTTAGAAAGCGAAGGTCTTTCGAATATAATTTTTACAATTTGACTCATATTTAATTAAAGTAAACCATACAATTCTGACAGAAACTATTAAAGGAAATTTTCCTTTTTCTTATATGAAAACCTATAAGTCGCTAATAACAAAAAATAACTGCGGGAACGCGCTAATACAATAGTGACTTGATGGCTTTCCCACCATCTTGCTGTCACACCTTAGCCTGCAACAATTCACGAAAACACACATCAATAGGAACAAAACTTACAGTGTTATATTATCCTGACATACACATCAATAAACGGACAAATAAATACAAAATGTTGTATATTTAGTTTGGGTAACACCACGTGATTATATGCACCTCGCTATACAGTAGATTAATCTTGTGAGAACTTGTCCTGTTATTATTCTACTACCGCGGTGTAGATTTCGGAATTCCGGGGGACAACTTAGTTCTGAAAAGAACCGTCCTGCTTATTAACTTTAAGGTAGGAAATAAGCCGCAGCTACTACTACTTTCGCTTAGTAGATCGAGGGGACTTCTCAGATAACTTCACTGCGCGGAGGTTTTTGTTGTTTTTTCTCTCTGTGACGATGATGATGACCAATTAATAAACTCACTCCGCGGCAGTGAAGTTATCCGATAAGTCCCCTCGATCCACTAAGCGAAAGAAGAAGTAGTTCCGGCCGGTTTCCTACCTCCTCTGGTAGTACTTAATAACCAGAACAATTCTTTTCAAAACTAAGTTGCCCCCCCCCCCAATTCCGAAATCTACTCAGAATAATAACAGGACAAGTTCTCACAAGAAGTAGATTTATCATATGGTGTTACCGCGAACCAAACATGCATCGATACCTCAGCATGCAATGCATCTACAAAATGTTGTGAATAATAAATGTCAATTTACCTGAAAACAAAGACAAGACTTACTTCTCCGGCATTTAAAAAGTGAATGTTAAAAAATGGGGGCTCGTAAGGGCGCCAGTGGAAACGAGATTAATCTGAATAAAAAGGGTAATCGGCAGATGGATATAAATGCAAGAGTATTATGGACAAACAATGATTGAAACAGTACTTAAATAAATATTTAATATGTAGTGTGGGGTAACTTTTTACTTCTCGAAAAAGTATTCCAGAATGTTTCTAAAAGGAGAAGTGATGGTAAATAAACTAAAATAAAACTGACAGTGTTATGGACCGGCCAAATTTTCTCTTAAATCATACTTCAAATAACCAACTAAATGAAGCCATTTTTTTACTGACTAGGTTGAGTACAGAGCCGTGGCGAAACTTCACCGAGCGGATTTTATTGCAGAGAATGAATCCATGGTAATGAAACCTGGGAATAAACTAGTCACGATCAACGATCTCCAACCGACCACAGAGTACGAAATCAAAGTTTCAGCTAAAAACCAAATGTACACCGGCAATGCAACAGTACTTCACGTGTACACCATACCACAAAGTAAGTAAAAATTTTTAAACAATGTTTAAACATCATCATTACAAATGTGTTGAGATGTTTTTCTTTATTTTGTTGTTGTTGTTATTCATATTAGTATTGTTGTTTGGATGTATGTTTCTTTAATAATTTCTGTTTAAGGAAATAAAGGATAAATACTAGTAGCCATCCTGAGAGAGTTATTTCAGTGATACATAATTTAAGTATCTAGATTATTTAAAAGAAAACAGACAAAATAATGTTTCTTTTGCAACAACCTTTATCTCCCACAGGCCCACCCAAACCCCCAGCACCAACAAGAAACCAAAACGAACCCACAGACAAGACCGTCACCATCAATCTAACACCCATTGACAACGATACTCTCATCACGTAAGTATTATTTAACTAGAACTGAGTTTTTCGGTGTTCGGTGAAATTGGGAGTTTTGTCAGTATAGTCTTTTAAGCCCTTTCATTGTGGAAAATAGCTCAGGTAGTTTTGGAGATATGAGTTTTAAACTATTAAACTTGAAATGCTCACATTTGGCTTAATGCAGTTAATATGGACGGCTGCATTCAAGACTAACGAAAGTAGAATGCCAAATCTGGCTGCACACACCTTGAACGGAGACTATGGAAATTGTATTGTTGATGTACATGTTCCATGTGACAAGTGGACTTTGAGCTTTCTAGTCGAGTGTAACATACTTGAATACACACGAACAGTTTACACAAATATGGGCTTTGACCGGGAGTAACAGTCGATCAAACATATATCATCTCAATGTAAAAGTTTGAGCAGGCTAAAAGGTCTACGAGCTGATGTAAAAATTATGATTTAATGATAAGTAGTTCTTTAGATATGGATTGTTCAATTTCCGCTTTCAACCGGAAGACAAGGTCAAATTGTGGTTATAGTACAACGTTGTGAAGTATTTGGAGCCCTTTCATACGGCGTATAGGTTGTGAAAATTGCTTACGTAGATTCAGAGATATGGTTTTTGAAATATTACGCTTTGGATGCCGACATTTGACTTAAAGCAGTTAACATGGGCGGCTGTATTGAAGACTAACAAAGCGTGATGCCAAATCTGTCTTCGCCACCTTGAGCGGAGACTAGGTATCACATGTAATGTACATGCCAATGGGTGTATTGATGCCATACAGCCACGTTCACACACAGACGTGTGTGCAAGCATTATGTACATACACTAATAGACACGCTTGAATACATACGGACAACGGATTTTATTTAATGTCCGGTTTGAACCGGAAGTGAAGGTCAAAATGATGTCATTTCAATGTAAAAGTTTGAGAAGGCTCAATTCACTACATTAATAATTACGAGTATATTATGATAAGTACTTCTTAAAATATTAATTTTTGAAACTTTCAACTTCCGCTTAGAACAGGAAGACAAGGTCAAATTGGGGTCATGTCAGTGAGACTTTCATTTAGGTTTTTAAAGACCTTTCCGATGGTGAATAGATTGTAAACTCCCAGTGTATACTTCAGGAGTTATACTTTTTTGAAAAAAATAAACTTCAGAAGGAAGAAAAAACAAGAGGTCGTCGGACTTGAGTCCGAACTCCTAAAAAACGAACAAAAACAAGACGTGTTCCGAGCGTTGTTCCGAACACCCAACTAGACGTAAGTTTTTGTGACATCACAATAACAAGGTGTTCGGGATTATTGTAGTTAAAGTTGTTGTTTGATATATGTACAGTTAAATTGTAAGTCCTGTCCAATGTAAAATACTCTCGCATGGATTGCTTTTTTCGAGATCATAATCATCCTTGTGTGATTTTAAAAAAAAATTAGATGAATAGAAGACTGAAGTAAAGAAGTCCCTCGGTTTTCAGCTTTCTTCTGACGAGGAGCTTTTTTAATATTTGCACTGATGTAATTGGTGTAGACTAAGTACATTTCATACAATAGGAGTAACAAAACTGCGTTTACATTGTTTTATGTTAGACCAACTTTTTAGAGTTGGTTGGTATACTGAATCGGCGATAATCCCATACATCGCTACGAGTGTAAAAACCAAAATGATATTCCTTTCTTAACAATCCTCTATTAAAAATATGACATAAACTATTATTTTTTTTTTTTATACAAATTTTATTTAGAAGATCAGTTTAATGTGTACACGTGTAGTCCTTTATATTAGTCGATTATCAAATACAAAAGACTGCATCGAGCAGTTATCAAAACATGGTTAGTTTACACAATCTGAGAGTTCAGATAAGTACAACTAATCCTTTAGAGATATAGTTCCGTCTGAGCTACTGTTGAAATAAAGCATTCGAAGGCCCAATATACAAAATCCCTGAGTGGAAAAAAAACGATCACCGTTTTTCGTTGTTTTTACCCAAATGTATGACTGCTAATTTTGATGGATTGTACTCAGGTAGTAGCTGTACGGTATTATTTTGGATTTGAAAAACGATAGAGGATGCATGGAAATCAATACTTTCCACGTTTCTCGTGGAAAGTACTGATGCACTTTTCATTAAATTTTAATTGGTTTCTCTTTGTGCAGATCTTACGTGATACACGTAAAGAGGGTGACATCCCAGACTAAGAGGGCAGCTTTAGATCCCATGCATTACGAGGACTCTAACAATGACTACATCGCAGCTGAAATCCAAAAGGAGATGGTTCAAGACTCTTTCGTAGTTGGAGATAGCAATATTTATGGCGAGTACTACAATGCACCACTGGATCCTGGTGCAAAGTACAGCATTAGGGTGGGGTCAGTCAGCAAAGGCAATGGGACGGTGCGTCAACTACTACATCTATTTATTATTTTGATTGTTTCATTTGAAATGGTTGATTTATAAATAACCATCGCAGTTAACGGCTGAAGTGCGGCGATATTACATAAAAATTAAAAAGAGATTAAGCCAGACCAAAAAATGTAAACAGAAAACAAAACAAAAACAGATGCAAATTATTGAACTACATTATTTAATTAAGACGCTTGAAATTGTTGTTTAAGAAACACACATTCTAAATGATTTATATCGACATTCTGACCAAAATTTGAGGTCTGGCAGTAAATTAAAACGCAAGAATACATCTCAAAATTACAAAACAAAAACAAAAAGAATAATAACAGTTGCGGCAAAAATTAAATAAATACAGCTAATTATTGGCTCAGGAAAAATATCTAAAAAGGGGGAGCACCAGGCTGAATCACAACATTTTACATAACAAATTACACAACAACAAACATCTAATATAGGCCTTAAACCAAATTTAATACGTTTATAATGATTCAGAAAAAAGTGAAGTGTGTTTACCATTACTGTGTTGCAGTGAAGAGCTAAAACAAACTATAACGTTGACTCCGTCACGTAAATTGTGTTGAACCACTTTCCACTAATGGTTCAGCCAAAGTAAGCCTGTACTATTTGCTTATCCAAAATAAACTGACAAAAATGTGTAAGAACAGAAGGCATATTGAGAAAAAAAGAACAACCATCCGTCGAAATCCGTTCATTTCGGAAAAGGAACATGTAACAGGATGATGCGATGTTTCAAGTACAGTGATTTTTATTTCATATCGTTAAATAGCTGAATAAATTGTACAAAAAACACACCCATCAAAGATAAACTCACAAATGAAATGGTAATGCGTCGACTACACCATACGCACCAAATGAGGTGCCGGTAATTAAGCAATCGTAACTGTTTTAAATCCAAGTATCACTTCCAGGCAGTGTATCCCAAACAACAATAATAACAACAACAACAACAACAACAACAACAACAACAACACAATCCACAATAGTGCTCATAACGCCATCTCAATTATAAAAGACAAGGATACAGCCGAAAACACAGAAAACAGCATCATGCAAAGATGAGTTTTTAGATTTTTCTTAAATTGGAGCAAAGGAACCGGTGATTTGACATGTAATGGCGATTCATTCCACAGACACAGTGCAGCATGAAAAAAAGACCGGTCACCCATGAACGATTATATTTGTAGGCTGAATGAGGTGGTTTGAATTGTCAGAACGGAGTTTGCGAGGAGTGTAAGATTTAAGCAAATCGTCAATCTATGGAGGGGCGTTGTTTGTGAAGAGATTTTAAGTGATGGATATCAAGGCATAGCAATAATAATGTTTGGAGGCAAAAACACATTTCACATGAATCAACCTACCTGGGTTCATGCCATGTCGTTAGTATGTAACAAAGTTGATCTATTTTTATGTCTGCATTGTTTTCACAGGATGCATCTGTGACGTATTCGGAGCCCGTAACAGGTAAGTCTTGGCCCAAGACGTCTGTTGAGGTCTTTCTTTACATTCAAGTTTCGAATTTACAATTCTTTGTGTTGTATTCCTTGTAGTAACCACGAAAGCACCAGGCTCGTCTGCTGGGGCAATTGTTGGTGCTTTGGTAGCTGTTGTCATCATAGTCGCCATTCTCATTGTTGTCATCGTACTCTACCGAAGGTAACACACTGTAAATAATCTTCTCCTCTAAGTTTAAAGAACGTAATCCAAAACAACAACAATTACATATTGCAATCACATCACACCCCGCCCCCCCCCCCCACACACACACACACACACCATTAATTTCCATGTGGTGGATTTCACAAAACTAGTCCTATAACTTATGACAAGTCATATAAGTTAGGACTAGTTACTCATCCTAACTCGAGATAAGACTAGTCCTAGCGCTTTGGATTGAAATCCATCCCTGGATTGAAAACCACGTACATGTATTTTATACGCCATTATAGACCGATCCATTCAGCCCCGACCCCTAACGTCTTGACCAGTCACAGCCTTGGCTTCGCCACCGAAAGTCCGACACCATAAAAAATCTATTAGAAATTGTAAACATGCGTGCGCATAGTTATAGCGCGCGCGTTCGTGTCGTGCATTTTGGCATTGAAGAGACGCACATTGTGCTTCCCACGGGTACAGCGATGATGTAGCCAATGCTGTAATTGGTCAATGTTTTTAGTGGGTGTGGTTTAATGGATCGGTCTATTGTCGAGTGCTTTGTGAATGATATGAAAAGAAAAAAAAGGTTTGTAAAATACAGTATCGACAAAGATCTACCACAATGCAAGGTTGTTCATACCGGTGGTCTTTTTTAATTAAATGTGTACGGTTGTGGATGTGCACCAAATGATATCGTATAATACGGAGATTTGCAACAAATTAAACGGACAACTTTGCATGATGTATTTTTTTTTTTAATCTTTAATTAAAATGTTTTACAATCTCTTTGCTTTAACTTACATTCGTTTGTTGGTATAAGAATTGATATGACTTCTAAGTTTTATATTGCTCATTGAACTTTGTTTCAGTTGATAAACGAAATAAAAACAACATTTACAAAACTTTCTGATAACTGAAAATTATTTCATGTGGGCCTGGTGAAATGGATTACAGTATCAGACTCGCACATGTTGTATCCACTGCGTATTTCCTTCATTATGTTAGAGTTTGGTCGAATTTAATATGTTTTCTTTCAAGGTAAGTCGTTCAAATTGACTTTTGCCCTCATGTTTTAGGAGGAGGCAAGATAGCCAGGCAGGAAAGCCGGTTGAACTTGACGATGTAATGCAGCCAAGAGGCCCACCACAGAGATCTAATGCAAATGCTGAACCAGGTATTTATGGGGGGGATATGTGCAATTTATTAGTTTATAGTAAGTAAGACTTTTATCAAAACAAATTGACCTATGCTGTAACCACGGTTGCCCCACTAAACAATCCAACCCATTTTGGAGGAAATACTTGGCCCCGTTATGTCAAGTAAATTGCCGTAAACCTATCGGCAAATATCAACGATTGTTCACCCCTATCAAAAAGATAAGGATTTCCAATTCAAACGGACCAGCAATGGAGCCCCTGAAGGGAAAGGTAAAGAAAAATTGAAAGGGTAAAACAAATTGAAAACAATTTTGTTCTCTCGAAACGGTATTTCATTCTCTCTAAATATGAATACGTTTCCTCGAAAAAACATTGTGTTCCCTTAAAATATTATTCCGAGGGAACGAAGTATTATGTCGAGAATATTTCGTTCCCTTAAAATAATTAGAGCCCTCGGAAGGCCAAATGTTTTCCAAGTACCTTTCCCAGATCGCCGTAAGCCTAACAGCCGGTTTATTTTTTTTAGTTTTTAACATAGTTTTCTTAATAGTTGTACTTAAGCTTCAATTGTTGGATAGGGGGAGAATAAAAGTCAAACAGTCACACAATAAATCAATAAATAATCAATAAATCAATACATCAAACCATCAGGATCAAAACATTTTATTGAGCTCCGGGTACCATAAAAAATGCGTGTTCAAAATCGCTTGGACAAAGAAATACATAAATACATTACATATAAATTATTATACAACGACCTTTGTTAAACCGATGGGAGACTTTGGAAAGCTAGGTAGTGGCAGCAGACTTACCCAGGTTAGTTTACATTGTTGACTTTGTTGTGAAAATTCGCACGAATAGAGAGGTTTCACGTGACTTCACCCGATACCTTTTTCTAATGCTGTGTGCACAAAAAGACGCTGGAAATCGTTCAGCAGACGACGCGCCAGCCATTGAGTTTGTACATGGCTGAACCCAACAAGGCTGCGAAACGAACTCTTCCCGGGGTCATGCAACCTCTCTATTCGAGATTTAGATTTACCTGGTCAGTCTTTCATTGGAAGTGATCTCAAATTATTTATAAGCTGTATTTTTCCCCCTAATGATTGGATTTACATATACTTTTGGTTACTTTGCAGTGATCGAAGATTCTTCATTAGTGTGTCTTGAATCTGCCGCAGTAGACATTCCTACGCCATCAGGTTCACCATCCCCGACTCGCAAGCCAAAAGTACAAATACCATTTAACAATCCACCACCGGTCCGTGTGGAGAAGCTGGAGGAGTATATACAGATGAAGAAATTGGCAGCCGCTGATGAAGGATTTGATGCCGATTACAAGGTAGATCTAAATTGAATTATGAAAAATACAATGAAAAATGTGATTTTTTTTTTAATCATACTGGTAAAACCCTCAGGCATCCCTTCCGTATCCTAAATTAGATGTATTGAATCCCACACCCTAAGTGCCCGTTTGTTTTTATCAGCAAAAACAGGAAAGCACAGTATATAACATGTTTTTTCAATGTTAACCCGAACTATTTTGTAGGTTTTTTATTCCTGATGCAAAAAAATATCTGCAAATAACTAGATTTTTTATTTATTTATTATTATTTTTTTTTTTTTAAAACAATTACTTGCATTTCTTCGAAAGCAAACAGAGATGCCAGGGATCTCCTGCCCCGCTGGACCTTGCAGGGTATGCGTTGCTTTTCAAATGTCAGTGGAGCTCAAAACTAACTATTTGTATCACCACCTGCTACAAATAGTTACATCAGTTAACTAAAAAATGTTTTTGGCAACAATAGGTTTTATATTACTATTTTTTATTATTGTTTTCTTCTTATCTCTTCTTTTATTTCATCTATAGACTCTTCCCGACGGTCAGTTACATCCGTGGACTGTGGCAAGAAAGCCAGAAAACAAGGCCAAGAACCGTTATGCGAACGTCATTGCTTGTACGGAGTGTTTGCTCTTAATTCTCTGTCGTGATGAACTGCTGTTTCTGCCAGTCTATCTCGTTTATTGATTTCTTCTTTTACTTACTTAATTTAACTTTGTTTTAATGATTCTTTTTAAAGATATTGTGGTTAATCGTACTCTTTACAAATGACTTCTTTAGGTTTTCAGTAAAATTTAACTTGCTTTAACTTTCCTATAAAAAAAACTTGTCAGAATATTTCGATTAGATCCGATTTTACCTTAAGTGCAGTCCGTTTTGGAAAATTAAATGTTGAAAAACAATGCTAAACTGCAATTTCAATTGTTTAATTTTTTAGCCATTGATTTGGTAAAAACAAAAACATAAAGAGACTGTAAAATGTACCGCGTAACAGAGGAAATGTATGTGTCAGTACAGACATATTATTGTGCCATATCTTATTAGTTGATAATTTTGAATCTTAAAATCCGACTAACATTTGCTGAAAATTCGATCAACAGGGACTATTTAAATGCATTTACTTTGTATTTACAGATGACCACTGCCGTGTTGAGCTGGAGCCGTTGGAAAATGATCCACACTCCGATTACATTAATGCATGCTACATTGATGTAAGATCGCTGTAGTATAAATTTTAATACAGCTTTTAAATTACCCAGTCAGTTTCCCTTGAGGTTTATTGCTTGGTGTTATTTTACAACATTACATGAAATAACTGTTTGAGTAACCCAGGTTCACAGATAGAGAACTGAAACTATAACAATATGTTTTACACCAATTTGATGAGTGGCAATGACAAACAAACTTAGGCTTTTTGTCGGAACGTGTTACACGAAGAAAGATAAATACCAAAAACAAATTGATGTAAATATATATACGGCAGCACGGTTCGGCTTCTGACTGGTCCCCCCGAGCAAAGTAGATTTGGTTATGCACATAGGACCGCCCACCAACTATAAGGGCTGGTTAGCTCAGTTGGTAGAGCGCTCGTACGGTATTCGAGAGGTCGCGGGTTCGAGTCCGGCATCAACCAAATTTTCTTTGCTCACGCTATTTATTTATATGTTAATGTATATATATGTATATGTATATATATATATATATTTTTTTTTTTACAGGGATACAAGGCACCGAACAAGTACATAGCAAGTCAAGGTAGAGTATTTCGTAATTAAGTATTATTTCTTTTTTGTTTCCATTGTCCAAAGGATTAAGCTGCAAATATTGATCATTAAAAAGTATTGGCGATTATTGAAAACACAATGTTGGTTAGCTACAATATCAAAGCTCACTCCCAACAAAGTTCGTACCAAATTATCTCCAAGAGAAAATATTTTGTCCAATATTTTTGTCAAAGTTCAGATCAAAGTGCTTACAGACCCTCCTCCATTAAATCACCATTGCTAATTTTTATTGCCATAAATTCTAAAAGGCATGTACGTGGACGTGCACAAATGGCTTGCCAAAATACAAGCGGGCTTTTGTTAATTTCACTGAATACGGGATCACATAATAATGATGAAATGTTCACAAACTCGTTGGATTGTTTGTATTTGGAAAACTAGAAATTGGAAATGAAGTTGGTTTTCCAAAAAAACAAAAAAATGTTAAATACCTTTAACCAAAGGTCACTCATTTCACCTTTATTCAGGACCTAACAAGGAATCCATCAAAGACATTTGGCGAATGATTTGGCAGCAGAATGTGGATAAAATCGTCATGCTGACAAACCCGGTGGAGGAAGGAAAGGTAACTATAACTTCATTTATAGTTCAACAGTTTGACGAATCAGCAATAAGCATAGGTCACAGGAACACCAATCAACCATAGCTGCATACTTGTTTTCTTGTTCTTTTTCTCCCATCATTACTGCAGCTTAAAAAAATCTTACGTCACGGACTTGTTCCAACAAACTTACGAAAGGTCACAAATAATGATCAAGTAAGATCTCAATATTTGTGTATCGCTACATCGAGGTCAATATTTGGGGTACTGGACTTCTTAAATCTTCAATTCAAGAAAAAAGGGTTTTGAGTTGAGTTGACGGAGCATGGATCACAAGTTATAACCTGTTTTTATTTTTTGTTTCCTAACATAAATTTCGGTTGTTGAATTAGATGAAGTGTCTGCAGTACTGGGCAGATAAAGGGGCGACTACGTACACAGGCATGACAGTAACAACCGTAAAAGAGGACGTTTATCTTGATTACACAGTCCGTCTTTTCAACATACACGAGGTAGGTTTCTGCAAGGCATAGCTGGTGGTTGCTTGTTACTTTTAATATATTTTTATTTAACTGTTCCAATAGTTACGTATTTTGGAATGAACAAAGAAAAACTGGCTTAGGCGGGATTTGGACCTGCGACCACCGGCTAAACGTAGCAACGCTCTACAAAGTAGGCTATCCAGCCCTGTGTTGGTCGTCTCCCTATATTTGTCAATCAGGTTTATGCTAGTCAGAAGCAATTCAACCGGTTACTGCCGTGAAGCCACATTTGGTGCTCCATATGTGGCAGGGTGTACCCCCGCCCTCCAATTGTGTCTCCATTGTGTCTTCATTTTTTTCTAAAAATGTCGGGAGTTCTTTTGAGGATTTTACGGTGTGCTTCTGTACTGTAAAAGAGGGGAAGAGTGTGTTAGCGAATGGGATTTTTTTATTTTTTTTTATTTTATTTTTTTATTTTTATTTATTTATTATTTTTTTTTATTTATTTTTTTATTTTTTTTATTTATTTTTTTTTTTTTTTGGGGGGGGACAACCTCTGTCACATATCACGCATGGTAAATGTAGCAAGAAATCACATCCCATTATACGATACAACCATTTAGCTCTAGCGCTATGGGTATAACCTGGGAAGCGGCAGCACTGGGATCACCGTAAGGGTCAATAATACTCTCACCGATAAACCAGATATTCCTAGAGTTGGCGATTTTGTTAATAGTTTGTTCTCGATGAGTAATAGTCACTGCTGATTTTAATTTATAAACAATTTATTGAAACCTTATACAAATGTTGTCTTTATGTAGGTCACGAATGAAAACAATAATCGTCTGGTGAAGCAGTTTCATTACAATACATGGCCCGATATGAAGCCACCTGAGTGCCCGACGCCTCTGCTCAACTTCCTGCGTGTGGTCAACGCTTATCCAAATAAAGGGCGCGTCATGATACACTGCAGGTATGCGTTAATATACGGCTGACAAACAGTGGCGTAACAATGATGTCCGTCCCCCCTCCCTACTCCTCCCCCTCCCTTCATTTAAAATCTAGACTTTAGAGATTAAAATTTACCTAATTTCGCCACTGCTGACAAGAAATACGCCAGAATTCGTCGGTCCAGATTACTTGATATCATTGGAGATTTGAAAACACAAAACTGACCAAATAAATGATGTGGTGGATATGCACCTATTTTAACACATTTTTTATAGTCGCATTTTTGTGATAAAATTAAAGTCTAAAACATATCCTATTCCCATAATTACTACCCACGTGTGTTGCTGGGGATCAGCTCGCCGAAGAATGATTCCCACATCCTTAAAAATAAATGTTATTCTCTCATGAACAAAACAAACTCTTCAAATAAGTTTGCCATATTCGAATTTGATTTGATAAATGTGCTGTTTAAAGGTAAAATATAGGATTTATAAAGCTTTTAGTGCAGTGTTCTTACTTTGGCGTCTGAGTCAGGTGAAAATAGTGAAAATGGTGTAAACACGTTGATTATTACAACCGAATTTAAAATGAGTAAAATTTTTAATTTTCTCGACTTTTAGAGTATTTTAGACAAAACTATTTCTATGGAAGATCGGTACTGCCTACTAGTATGAACTTCATAATAAGACTGTTACTATATAAAAAAAATTGGGATGGATACTAATCCTGTGTTCTACCTGTAATCAGTGCCGGTGTTGGCCGTACTGGGACCTACATCACTCTGGATGCCATGTTGGAGCAAATGAAGCAAGAGGGACAGGTTGATGTTCTTGGCTTCATAAACAAGATGCGACACCGACGTATCAAGACAGTGCAAACTGTGGTAAGTTGAAGTCTCAATCATAAAGAAGTGTTAAATTAGTTTAGTTTTTAGATTGTTTAATTTATTATTTGATTTTTTTTTCAAGAAATTAACCTCATATGGAAACAGTACCTTTTCTAAAATACAGTTCTTAAAATAACTTAAAATAAAACAACTTAATG
Source organism: Marthasterias glacialis (assembly GCA_911728455.2). Taxonomy (NCBI): domain Eukaryota; kingdom Metazoa; phylum Echinodermata; class Asteroidea; order Forcipulatida; family Asteriidae; genus Marthasterias; species Marthasterias glacialis. The sequence continues at coordinate 3,097,427 of OU452225.1, read as the reverse complement.
TAAAGATCAAGCTCAAATAATTATATATTCTAAATTATATAAATAATATCAAAGGGGGTCTCACGGAACTATTTCCACATTTAACTTCACTGCTAAAACCGTTATAATACACATTGCATTCTATTATGCTTAAGTGTAGTACTGAAAAACAAGTTTATTAGCTAATTTTGTCAGTCTGAAAGCTGACTGATTTTAACCCTATTAGGACCGGGGGGGCACAATGTGCCTCCCCCTACCAATTTTTCCCCGTAACTTTTTAACGCTTAGTCCGATCACCGCGAAATTTTCTGACTTTTCCTAAAATATATTTAGAATCATATTGGCAAAAAATAATTGATACCGGGGGTTAGCTGTTGCCATTGCAACCATTTGTTTGACCTTGGGTCACACGATTTTACTGTTTTTTTGTGATTTTTAAGACTTTTGGGACATAATTTCCACTTATTTTATGTTTTTTTGCCAGAAAAGTGATAGTGGTGAGTCGCGTGATAGTCTAAAATGGTTTTGGGAATTCAAAATGGCCGCCATTTTTTGCGGCCATCTTGGATTTTGTGTTTTCAGCCTGCAATTAGGGGGTCAAATTATATCAAGTTTTTTAACAATGGAACATTTTCAACCTGCTAATTTATTACTTTTCAGACCCAAAAATTTTTCAGATTTGTCAATCAAGCCTTATTATTTCTCCCTGGGCCCTTGGCGGCGGCCATTTTGATTGTTAAGTGAAAAAACGCAAAAAAACATTTTTTTCCCCGAAAATGGGATAAATTAATGAATTATTATGCCCCCTAAAGATAACTCCAGTGACTAAATTACGTTCAAATTATATTTATCTTGTTAAAATATACAAGTTTGCCAAGTTTCAAAACATTCTGACAAAAAATACAGAAGTTATGGCAAAAACATGATTTTTGACCAAAAATGGTCAAAAAACAGTCAAAAACGCCCTCTAGTGACGATCTTTTGAAATTTTGTGACGTCATTATGTAGAACTCGGTGAAATGAACATTTGTGGCAAGTTTCATCAAAATCGGTCAAACACTTTGGAAAATACGGTGGGGGGGGCACTATGTGCCCCTCCCCGGTCCCCGTACAACCAAAAAAAGCCCGGTCCTGATAGGGTTAAAGTCTACACAAGAACTATTGCTCAAGAAAAAATATACGCGTCTGAGCATGGCGTTTGAGTCGCTTCTTTTTTTTTTTTTTTTTCTTTTTAGTTTTGTTGTTGTTGTTGTTGTTGTTGTTGTTGTTTTTTTGATACGCCATCAAAATAAGTCTGTTTGCAAACGTTTGCAAACAAGAAATAACTGAATGATATAATAGCAAATATGGCTTATAAGTATTGCAACCTTAATTGCAAAATATGTTATATGTTTTGCTTTCAGGCCTGCTATTTTATTTCTGTTTACTCGTACAAGTCCTAAATTAATACTGCATTCGAAAGCTTATGTTCATGCATTTTCTTGTTTTCAGGAGCAATACATATTCCTCTATGACGCAATCCTTGAGGGTTATCTCACTGAAGACACCACATACCACATCACAGAATATCGTCGGCGAGTAGCTGCCCTGAAACCGATGGGGATAGAAAGACAGTTTGAGGTAAAGCTGTTGGTCTTTGAATGAACTCAAGATAGGCACGAGACATGTTGTGTAAACACCACCCTCGGCCTAATCTGAGATAATCAAACTCATTTCTTTTCGTCCGATGATGGATGCTTTGCTTCATGTGCACAAAGTTTTGGAATGATCTCCCCCATACGTACACTTGACACCTTACAGATCTTCAAAAGCCAGCTTAAGACAGATCTCTGCGAATCTGCTTACATTTAGTCCATTGCACTTGTTCTTTCCAAATAAAATCATGTGAATTATTTTGTCTTGATTTTTTTATATATTTCGCTTAGCGCCTCGGAATTGGAAACTACAGTGGTGGCGCTCTACAAATGCCCATTAATTGATTGACGATTGATTACTGTTGAATGCTTTTTGCAGTCATTTACATGCTTGTTAAAAATGATTATCAGTAGCTCTTTTAAATACATATGTGCGTGTTTTTTTTACATGATGTAAGTTTGTTTATCATTAGGTTTTGGGCAAGCTCTGTGGCAAAAGTCTCAACAAAAGCAGCAAGTCGGGAAAACTTCCGGAGAATGTGTCAAAGAACCGATTTCCAGACATCGTACCAAGTGAGCAAAAACATCCTAGTCACTTTCTTATCAGACTAAAAAAATATCCGTACAACGCTGAAGTTATATGATAGAACAATCGAGTTCAGACCCGTGTTCATGTAAGAAGTAAAGTATTTTGCAAAGACATATTTTCGGAGTTACTATATCGGGCTAATCGATGTTTTGATCGTCGATGAGGTTTTTATACGGTACTCTCTAAATGCAGAGTTAAAAATTTCACTCTCTCCACCGTGTGGTGTCAGTTTGGCTCTTTTGAGAGTACAACTTACTGTGCTCACTATTTTTGAGAGAAATTTGACCGAATTTCACTATGATTCAAGTTGAAAATAAACAGTATTTCACTATAAAAGGACTTGTCCGCCTAATGGGTCTTTGCAAGAGTGGTATGGCGGATAAAACGAGTGTTTTTTTAATCTCTTACATTTAAAGAGTAAGTAAATTACGCTACACCTAAATGTAGCGCCCGACCTGAATGCAAGCAGCGACCTAATGAAGCTCAACCCTGCACATACATGAAAGCCAGATCTACTTACAGCACGGTACATTCAGTGTCCCACCGTGTTACCATCTTATCAACCCAACAACGCATTATGCAATTGCAATACAGTCAATCTTACACAGGCATTATAAACAAACCTATCATTTGACCTCATACAGCTGACCGATCAAGGCCATTCCTGACGACGATCACAAGTAATGAGGATACCAATTACATCAACGGGACATATTTGCCGGTTGGTATTTTTTTTCTTAATACTGACTTTGAGAAACTGCTCCGGCCAAACATAAGTTTATGGCCACTTCTATTTTTACTTCCTAACAATTTTCATGAATCGTATTATTTACAGCAAAGCATTTAAATTGTCTACCAAGAGCATTGTTAGCCTACACTGCCGTCAACAACATATCGTCATGCATAAAAGTCATACATTGTACTGCTTATTTACAGTAAAGTATTTAAATTGTATACTAAAAGCATTGTGAAGCTACACTGCCGTCAACACCACAGCATCCTGCATAAAAGTCATGCATTGTACTGCTTAAAATGTAAGATGGCAGGGCAATCGTGGCTAACACAGATTTGAAAAGATTGAAGTGACATTCCGTTGACAGCTGTAAAACAGCTGAAACAGACTGTTATTGGCTGAGTACAATAGCAACAATAGGCTTTTCAACTAAAAAGCAGGGACAGCAAGGGAGAAAACGTGTTTTGTAATTATTTGTATAGGCATTAACTATAAGTTGACTTTCTTTTGTATTATACCAAATACACCACACGCAACAAGCTCCAATAGAAAGAAGAACCTATGTTGGTTTAAAAACACAGGTAGACAAAAAAAAAACTCACCTCTCTCCAGCCTTTAGTGCATACACTTCATAGTACAGCTAGGTTTTTTTACGTATAGTCGAAATTTAGTGGGTGCCCAATGCCAGATAGAAACTGAATCGGCAGTATTGCACTCCTAGACAGCGACTGTCTGGCTGTAGGACACCATATAATTTAAATAGACACTACATTAATATTAGTTCAAGTTAGGTATATTCTGTAAATAAATATTTGTACATAAACCAATGATTTGATCGAAGAAAGCCTCTTCCGTCAATGTAACATAGGGTAAGCATCTATAATTCTGGTTTATTTATTCATTCGTTCAAAATTAAATTGAAACAAGTGGCCCAAAGTCCAAAAGAGCTTTAATGTACAAGGAGTTAAAAACATTACATTTAAATTCACATTAAGTTTAAAACAACAATAACAAAAACCAAAGTGACAAACAAAAAATCGTTTATGTATGAGTTGCACAGGTTCACAAAGAATAAGAAAACAAATATTCAAACATTGGCATTGATGATTCTAGTTATGGCAGGTTTGGCTGAATTTCTATATTTCTCTGTGTTATAAAAAGGAACAGTTAAGGAGGCTTGTGTGTTGGATCTAAGAACTCTTGTTCGATTTGTAACCAGAGGAAGTAACAACTATTATCCCTAAAAGATCTATAAAATGGTTACAAGAACGACTAATAACAGATCAACCTAATCGTGTGTGTTTATTGCTATTGCCTCTTTACCATTATCACTATTTATGTGATATTGTTATAACCATCAGTTGTAAGAGACACATGGATTCAAAATCGAACAACAATTTTTATTTATTTATTATTATTATTGTTATTATTTTTTTTTTTTTTTTTTTTTTTTTTTTTTGGGGGGGGGGCTTATTGTTTATTAAGGTGTTGGTTTTAAGGCTGGCCTGCATTTGTCGTATAACCTCCTCTTATGTGATACAAATATAAATATGTTGTTTCCACTCAGGGTTACCGCAAAAAGAACATGTACATTGCTACGCAGATGCCCATGCCAAACACCAAAGCAGATATTTGGCGTCTCGCGTATGACCACAAGTCAACTTGTATCGTAATGCTCAACCGGTATGATGAAGGCGATAAGGTAAAGTGCTACGGAAGATTGAGAACCCATGTCTTTGACTCGTAATCATAATATGTTGTTGATTTGTTTTGTTCCTGTATTAAGAGGGGTCTCCACTCGACAAGCTAAACTTTTTGGAGACCTCCTTCCCTACACTTTTTGAGCAAGTTATTGTGAACAGTTTTGTGAAATCTTGTGTACTTCCAATCTTGATACAGACCATGTGCAAGTACTGGCCAGAGGCAGGACCTGTGAAATATGGGAACCTAGTCGTTGAGCTGCTAGAGACCGTTGAATACGATGGAGTCATTGGTAACTCGTTCAGCCTGAGGAAGAACAACTCACAGGTAAATTAAGACTGACTCCGGGGTATGGGTTGATTTACAAATTCCAAATAAAAGTCAAACTATTAAAGGCTTGTTTTGTTATCAATGTTCACCGTAATTGCATGATTATCATTCTTTATCCACATGCAGGTTTTTGTTTTTGGTTTTTGCGGATCTCGAATTATGGAAGTCAGTGTTAGGAAAGCTAACCTTATCACTAATTGAAATCAACGTCATTATTATCATGAAGGTCCTTTAAAAAAATGACATAATCCTTGAGTTTGCTACGATCTTCTAGACTGAGGTGTTCTAGTTCTTTCCTATGCCCAATGAGGCAGAACTTCTCACAATTCATTTGGTGGCACGTCTCTGAACTTTTCCAATGGAGCTGTTAAGACCTTTGGCATCAGGATTCCAGTTATACTGGTGAGGCAACATTGCCTCAGTGTACTATTGACCGGTTAAAATATGTACTTGCACTAATCACTGTCTTTTTCAGTCTGAAGCTGCAAGGACCGTCTGCCAGTTTCAATACTTGGAATGGCCATCTGATCAAGATGTCCCAACCTCTTTCGAAGGCCTGCTGAAGCTCATCGAACTCACCCAGCAATGGCATAAAGACGACGAAGGCCCCATCGTAGTCCACTGCAAGTATGTGCTGCTCTATGTGTTTCCCAAAATAAAAAAAATCTGCGTATTTTGAAATAGACCGTATTTTGACCACATGCGGGCGCTTTTCAGGGCTATTTTTTTTTTACATCACAATGGGAGTCTTTGGAACGATAGGTGGCAGCAGACTTACCAGGTAAATTGTCCTTGTTTTGTAGTTATGAGCATGTGCCCGTTTCCAAGAACAAGGGATATACCTGGCAAGTCTGCTGCCGTCTATCGCCCTCGAAAGTCTCCCATTACAGATTTATATATTTTGACTGCCTTTCTGTTGTTTTCATTTGTCAATAGCCAAATAAAGAAATAAAAAAAAAAAAAAAAAATTAAAAAAAAATTTAAAAAAACTAAAAAAAACAGTTTGTTTGACTTGTTTCACATCAAGTTAAATTGGTTCACACACGCCCCTCAGGCGGTCAAAAATTCTGGCGAATTTGAACTTTCTCATTATATTGACTTACAATGTATCGAAAACAAGTGTTTAATGATAATAGGCTGCTGGCACCTTTATGTGAAATTAATATAAACACTAACATTGTCACTGTGTGACCAAGAAACCTAGCTTCTAATGAGTGGGGCCGTTGCCATGTAATCGAAGTGTTTCTATTTGCTCAGTGTTTATTAGGTCAGCTATAAATAAAGTTACTGGCGTCACTAAATAAAGTTTATTTATATACCGACTAGTGATGGACTGGGTCGGTCTGGCGCCTTCTGTGCCTTGATGACACTCCTGGAAAAGTTCAAGGAAGAAAAGGTTGTGAATGTACTCCAAGAGGCCATTACTCTTCGTATGGTCAACAACAACATGATGTACTCTTTGGTAAGTTCCTGACAACTATTGGCTCTAGACTCAAATATTTGTTTTATATTATAAACCTTTCAACACCAGTGCCAAATTTCACAAAACCCGTAAGCATGCGTTTTCTGCCTACGGAGCGACCTTTAGCATAGTTTTGTTTTATCAACAACGCTGACCGTAAGCAAAGCAAAAGGCTGGCTAAAATAGATTGCCGGTGATTTTTGTAATCAGATGAGTGATGAAACAATGCAAATCCACTATTAAATAGGCATGTTTTTCTAGTATAGTAAGCATATACTTCGTGTCTGGTCAGAGACATTGACATGAAGCTGTCGATTAGGTAAAGGGTCGATACCTCAATGGTTTCTAGAAGAGAACTTGATTCCCATCATTGGGCCTTAAAAAGACACTTTAAAAAACAAGTTTTAAAATCTCATCAAAAAAGTGGTCACGTCTTGTGAAAACAATCACCTCCAAGTAATTTACGTCTTCACAGAGATTTAAAGGGAGATGTGCGTGTTCGAATTTTGCAAGAGAAAGAATCAGTGATGGGACAATTTTCTCTCAAGCGGCTCTGATTATAATGACATTGGGAGACTTTTGGGGATGCTTTATGGCAGCAGATTTGTGAAGCTTTTGGAATTACGTAGAGTTGTAAATATACCTGGTATCTCTGCTGCTAAAAATCATTAACACTTGGTTGAAATATTAAAATAACTTACCTGTTTTTTGCATGTAATAGGAGCATTATGCAATGTGCTACGATGCAATCCTAGCTTACATGGACAACTCGTCAGAAGACACCATCTACGAGAACCTGAATGGTTGATTCCTTTACTCCGAGACAAGAGGACTCGCCCAACGCCACAGAACAAAATAAGCTAAAACATTGGAGTAGATGCTGTTAAGTCATATTACATTTTATTCTCTATAGATCAGCTTCCTGCACTCCTTATTTTGAAACTGTATAAAAATACAGGTGACACAAAAGAGTTGATCTGGTTACAACTTTTCACCCCAAACAACCCAAGCTTTCATCTTTACCCAATGACATGATGGATATCCTTCACCCCTCAAATAGGTCACGTTCAGCAATCCCTAAATACCCTATGGTCGCCTCCGTTGCCCCAAAACCTGGGTGATACTTACGTGAGGGTCAAACTCCCCCGATACAGGCCAAGCCCCCCCCCTTCCCTACCCCACAAGACAGATATGGCTGTCGTAATTGCATCCGCCCTACATGTAATACATGTCTGGACATCAAACCTACACTGAAAGTGAAGAGTCACAGCACTGGCTTCACATACAGTGTTTAAGACTAACTCCCAATGTGACACACCCAATGTAGTCTACGTCATATCTTGAAAGAGATGCGGACTTTACAGTATGTGGGAGAGACTGAGACCAAACTCTGTTTTTGCTTTGCGAACCATGTCTCTTTCATAAAGACCAAAAGCAGTACCCTGTATCCATCCCCGTTAATTTATCTCATACTTGTCTATGATCTCTGCTTTCATACTTTCACTATGCAGATTCCGGCTCTGCAAACATATATATTGCTGTGCATTTACCTTAATTTATCTGTTGTCTTTATTTTCATACTCTGCTTTCATATTTTCACTATAATATGCAGATTCCGATTCTGCAAAGCTTCAAACTTGCAAAACTGCTTAAAATCTGTTTACTCTTTTTCATATTTCTCCTTTCATGCAGATCCCGGTTTGCCGTACTTCTGCATCACTATCCTTTACTTGTTAAATCTGTCATTATTGACCAATCCTACTTTTAGAGTTTAATCTATTTAATAGTGATTTCATTTTGTCTCCAATTACCTCTATATTTAGGGTGTTGTCCCTTTCCTATGTTACACTTTCTTCAATATAAGTAATTAATCATGTCCATTTTGTTATCCGGATTTTCCACGATGCAGCTCGTCCTATTGTTTGGTTCAGTAATACCTTTTGTACTGTACAACATTGCTCTTGCCTTTGTCCAAACTGTTTTACTCTGATTGGTCAGGTGCTATCCCTTTGTCTGTAATGTATGTATATACTTTGGTGGGCTATAATTTCCGCGCTTGTTTCTGTAACCCTTACCATAATTTCCTTCCCCCTTTTCTATAAATGGATCTGTGTTTATGTCTGTGCATGTTTGTGGCTCTAACGAAGATCCAGTTTGTATCGAAAGCTAAGGCTATCACCCGTACTACTCTTATAAAATACCTGTAATGAGTACAATGGTTAAAATGTGTATATGATTTGTTTACTGTATAATTTGTATCTTCGCATTAATTTTTTTATTATATATTTTGTTATGTTTTTTGTGTTGTGACTTCGAACAGAGTCTCGTACACTAGATAGATGGCGCGTTATAAATGCCTTATTATTATTTGTATGATTTTAAGTCAACGGATAAATAATTTAGCATGACATCAAGTACATACTGACATGGCGGCGGTTTTTGTGTGTCTTGTATCCATTCATTAATTGACCCGTTTTCTCGCCAAGAAAGACACTCTGTATGATTTCTTTATGACGTAGTTTTAAAGCAGCCAGACATGTTCATATTCAATGCGTTGCTTCCAAAAATATCTATTTAAAAAAAAAACAGGTGACAAACTTAACCCTATCAGGACCGGGGGGCACAATGTGCCCCCCTACCTATTTTTCCCCGTAACTTTTTAACGCTTAGTCCGATCACCGCGAAATTTTCTGACTGTTCCTAAAATAAATCTAGGATCATATTGGCAAAAAATAATTGATACCGGGGGTTAGCTGTTGCCATGGCAACCATTTGTTTGACTTTGGGTCACACGATTTTACTGTTTTTTAGTGATTTTTAAAACTTTTTTGACATAATTTCCACTTATTTTAGATTTTTTTCGCCAGAAAAGTGATAGTGGTGAGTCACGTGATAGCCTGAAATAGTTTTGGGAATTCAAAAATGGCGGCCATCTTGGATTATGTGTTTTCAGCATGTAATTAGGGGGTCAAATTATATCAAGTATTTTAACGATGGACCATTTTCAACCTGCTAATTTCTTACTTTTCAGACCCAACAAATGTTCAGATTTGTCAATCAAGCCTTATTATTTCTCCCTGGGCCCTTGGCGGCGGCCATTTTGATTGTTAAGTGAAAAAAACGCAAAAAAGCTTCCTTTTTTCCTGAAAATGGGATTAATTAATGAATTATTATGCCCCCTAAAGATAATTCCAGTGACTAAATTAGGTTCAAATTATATTTATCTTGTTAAAATGTACAAGTTTGCCAAGTTTCAAAACATTCGGACAACAAAATACAGAAGTTATGGCAAAAACACGATTTTTGACCCAAAATGGGCAAAAAAACAGTCAAAAACGCCCTCTAGTGACGATTATTTGAAATTTTGTGACATCATCATGTAGAACTCGGTGAATTAACTTTTTTGGCAAGTTTCATCAAAATCGGTCGAACACTTTGGAAAATACGGAGGGGGGGGCATTATGTGCCCCTCCCCGGTCCCCGTACAACCCAAAAAAGCCCGGTCCTGATAGGGTTTAAGGGCATTTTTTTTTTTTTTTTATTTTTTTTTTTTAACATTTTATCTTAACGACCCATAAACGGGGCGATTCAATGCTGTTGACAGCATTAAACTCTATCCCGTGGCCGCCAAACTTTATAAAAAACTTTCAATTTAATGAAAACCAGAAAAATGTTTACCTTTGTTTTTTTTTTAGTATTTTGGTTTTTGTTTTTACAAATACAACGGCTGTCGCCTTCGCGGAAAACTCAAAGTATAACTTTATTTCTATCTAACCCAAAACATAATAATAAATAAATTGAATAGCAATACAAGGCACACAAAAAAAACTTTAACTAAAGTTACAACTTAAGTTTTAACTAGGTTTTTCAAGAGAATAACTCATATCTGCCTTAGTTCTTTCCGTGGCATGTGAAGTGATGTATAGAATGTAAGTACATGTATGTGCATTGGCTGTGATTAACTTCTACATACACTTCTACTTAATTTGTATTTTTGTCATATCATTTATCGAAATATTATTTTTCGAGTAAAGATACTCAGATGGCGTGTGCTTGTTTAATACACACTGTGCGTGTGTGTCTGTGTTAATGATATAACCCGGAGTGTTGTATCAGAGACGACACAATATTAACTATCTGTAATACTTTAGAAAATAATGTACTTTGAATTAAAAACATGTAAAGGGAAGAAAATAAGCAATACGATTCCTTTGGTGGGGATTTGTACAAACTCAACACAATACATTGCTTTACAGTGATACTGCAGTGATGGCGATGAGTAAATTATCCAGTTGAAGACAGATACACAATGCTTTTTGCAATGTTGATAACAAAGAGTTATTCTAGTTTCTTGGATAGGTTTTAGTTAATAGAAGCACGAAGGTTGCGTTTGATTCCATTTCCTGTCATTTTTTATGTGCGCCCTGGTTGCAGCTGAGTTTTACTTCTGTCTAAGTTAACAAAATGTGCCTACAGTTACTCGGTACATTAAACAGAACATGTGTTTCATATCATGTCCAGATCAAACCCAAAGTAGTTAGCGACATGTTGACCTGTGCAAACTCTTATTTCCTCAGTAGGCAAACAGGAAAATACTGATTTGCATGCTCAGGGATAACTTTTGGTCATTTGGAGACTTCAACTTACTATATATTAAACTCATATCTACCGTAGTTCTTTCAGTGTCGTGAAGTAATGTATGGAAAGTAAGTATGACTTTGATTAACTTCTACATATAAATTTAATCATTAATCGCAATATTATTTTTCTAGCAAAGATACCCAGATGGTGTGTATTTTTCTAGTACTCGGATGGTGTGTGTGCTTGTTGTGTGTGTGTGGGTGCGTGTGTGTTTGTGTCAATGATATAACCTGGAGTGCTTTATCGGAGTCGACACAATAATAATTATCTGTAATGCTTGTAATGATTTTAGAAAATAATGTACTTTGAATTAGATACATGTAAAGCGAAGAAAATAAGTAATATGCTTCTTTTGGTGAGCATTTGCACAAAACTCTCCAGATTCCATCACAATATACATTGTTTTACAGTGATGCTGCTGTGATGACGACGAGCAAATTATCCAGTTGAAGACAGATACACAATGATCTTTGCAATGTTGAAAACAAAGAGTTATTGTAGTTTTTTAGATAAGTTTTAGATATTAGAAACACGAAGGTTGTGTAATGATAAATTTCCTGTCATTTTCTGCTCGCCCTTGTTGCAGCTGAGTTTTACTTCTGTCTAAAGTAACAAAATGTGCCTAGAGATACTCCGTACATTCAACAGAACACAGTTCAAATCTGTTATGAGTTTGCATTATTATGTTGATACACATAAGATCATTTTTAAATAAGTAGATGGATCAGTCAAAAACAAATTACTATTTCAACAAACTTATTTTTTGTATTGGTTATCACCAGAATGTTTGAAGTTGAATGTTTTCTTCTCAGACGGTTCGAGTATTCCTTATCATATATTTAGAAAGCAATGATTTTTGTTTAACTTGATGAATGAGTTAGTGAGGTACATAATGTAACAAACCTTTTCTATTCAGAGGTATGTAGTAAACAGCTAGGAGGTACATTATGTAGTAATCCTCTTGTAGGAGGTACATTATGTAATAAACCTCTCATATGAGGTACATTATGTAATAAATCTCTTCTATGCGGTACTTTATGTAATAAACAGCTTCCAGGAGATAAATTATGTAATTAACCTTTTCTAGGAGGTGCATTATGCAATAAACTTAGAGCAACGCAGAATAGTCCAAGCTTTGGCAAGACAATTATGTCACCGAACAAAATTTATTTCATGAATTAATGAGTAGCATATTTTTAATGTCGTAAATGATTTATTTGAAATCTTATTCATAATCAAGAACAAAAAAAGGAATATAAAATATTTGTTGGTTTTTGTATGCCTTTATAATGCTTGAAAGATGTAAACACTCATTTGGAAATTAAAGGTTGAAATATGGTTGCATTATCTTGGTTAAAAGTCTTATTTTCTTGTCGAGGGACGACGATTGTAACAGTGCTATAGACTTTAAAGATGGTAAGTCCAGAATATAACCCTTTTTACCCCCAAACTTTGGATTTAAATTTCAAAAGTTAAGTATATTCGAGAAAGTTATAAGCTTCCAGAAATGGTACTTAATTAAAAACTTAAAATGAATTATTGTCGGAATGCCGACATTATCTCATGTCCATCAGCCATGTACAAACAATTTTGTATGTGTTTTGTGAATTGTGCGTGATTTAATTATACCAAATTGTTTGTAATTTTTTTCATTTAAAAAAGCATCAACTGTCAAAATTATATAATACTATAATATTAGCATTATCTGTCAAAATTCGCTCAGAATGTTTTTGTTTTTTTCTGTTTGACCCTCGTGTCTCGCTTTGGCTATATTGGATGGAATGGAAGAGAAATACGATACGCCATTGTTTTGCTAAAGGTTTCTTTTTTACGAGTAAACTCAATGATGTGCCTGATGTTACAACTTACCTACTTTTCTGTTTTCTACATTTTAGTCCGTTTGTGTTCAACAATTTGTTCCTTTTCCTTTTTGTTATGGGTCCCTTTTAACAAGCAAGTTAAGGAAATGCAATTACAATGGTATATTTTGACAGGCTTTATTTTGTTGAGCAGTACTTGCCATTTCTCCAGTTCCAGAGGACCTTCGATAAAATGTTTTAAAAATTGTATAAACATTAGCACCCCTCCCCTCCATGCTGTTAAGACCACGGAGTAATAGAAGTGTATTTTATTCCTCCATGAAAACCACGATAGGACTACCTGTATTACCTTCTTGACTTCTTGAGAGCGCCCTCAAGAGCCAGCCGTTTCCTGCACTGTTTTCAGACAGCACGCTCGAGCAGAGCTAGTAATGATCAATCAGGTATGGAGGTAAATGAGCATTTCAGTTTTATGAAGTTGTCATTTAATAGATTGATTGAGATATAAAAAAATATATACAATGGGGTTCTTTTACGGACGCTAGATGGCAGCAGACTTACCGGGTAGGCCTATATGTTCTCAGGAATGTGCGCTTGCTCACATAGAGTTATATAATTATAAGAACTAGAGAGTCGGAGCTCCGCACTCGCGATGTTACGACGGAACTCCACTGACCCACCATGGACAAAAATCCCTATGGGTCAATTGCATACGAATGTCCACTTAGAAAATGGTTGCTGTGTAAAATGATGAGTGACTCGTGCAAATGAATGGTCCGCGCCATTTTCTCAATTGTCAAATGCTTGTTGTCGGGCCGTGTCGCATGGTTTTGTACACCCTCTAGTTCTTATTGTGACAAGATAGGGGTGGACCGACACGAGTCTAATCTGCCCTTATTTGGTAAGGTTCTTGAACTTTCTTAACTGGAAGTAGGTTGGAGAGGTCGGCAGCGTGAGTGGCAGGTCTGTGTGACCAACCCGGTAGGAGCAGGCTACCGGAGGTGAGTTGGACATGCGGGAGGCGGCCAATCACGGTGTGGTTGGGCGGTGCCTGGGTGTGCATGCGGTGCGTGCATGGCGGAGGCTTGTCCGGGTGGGCCCGGCAATGTTCTTGTCAGTGTCATTTAGCTAGCAAGATAGTAAGAAGTGTGAATTCAGCTATATAAGGTAGCAAGTAGTGCTATTCAGCGAGCGAACCTGAGATGTGAAGCTCCGGTGTACGGACTGAGTGAGGTTAGTTTACATGCTGTCTCCAACCAACTTGCTTTATTGTAATCCTATAAACTGTGTAACTTGCGGAGTACAGTGTTCCGTAGAGCGATCCAGTGAGGACCGTGCCGGTAGGTTTTTAGCTGCGTAAATTGTTGCTATATGATTGTGGGACAGTGATTTAAGCAGCCTTTCAGAATAGTTGCGACGAAGTGGCGGCTTATGGGTGAGTTCACAGAGAACTTGAATGGCCCAGGGTTGGTCAGAGAGATTGACCGAGAGTGTTAACCGTAGAGGTTGACCAGTGGCCGTTCATTATTAGTCGAGTAGTCCAACTGGTATTAAGGAAACTTGGACAGAGACACTGGAAAACAATCGGCGTGCTAGCGCGTGCGTTTAGTTGCTAAATTTGCTTGATTATACTGGATCAGTGAAGAATGCACTGAGGAAGACAAGGTTTTTTGAAGGATTGTTAAAGGTTGATTAAGATAGAGAAGGGTAATATAATTTCCACCAGAGAAGTTGCCCAGGAGGCAAATAAAATAGAGATAACACTCAGAGCTGTGTTTTGTGTCCATGTTCCCGATAGTCTGTCCCAATGTAGTTATTTCTGCTCAGACCCACAGTTTAGTCAGACAATCGGTAGCCAATCGGGCGTTAGAATTCCACCCAAACGAGCTTGCATCCCTAGGCCTGAGACTGCTCGAAGTTAGACCCAGTAACTGGGGCGCTGTACTCCTTTTTTAAAAATGTTGACATTGTCGGTCGTACTAGCGCCCCCTAGGCTGCATTTGAGTGGTTTTAGTGGGCCAAAAAATCATCGATTTGGAGGACAGAAAGTGATCGTAAGTACAATTAAATGCATTCTATTTCATCTTTGATATCTTGAGAAGCGAGAAGGCGATTTTCCAGAAATTCTGTTGAGGTTTTGTCGTAATTTTGGCCACTTTTTTAGAGGTGTTTTAAATCCTCTTCGCCATAACAGCTTTTCAAACCAGCATACATATACTTTCCTGGGGCGCTGTACGACTGACAATGCCCAATTTCTTCTAAAAGGAGTACAGCGCCCCAGTTACTGGTTCTAGCTCGAAGTATTTCCCGGGTCTGAGGTACGATTTGGGTTTAGCATTTGGGGAACTTTCGACCCAAAGGTTGAACTTCTCTGCGGACTTCCGAACTTGAATGAGACTCGCGGGAAACCCGCCACATTATATATAACTATGACTTGCTCATAACTACCTAAACAATGACAATCTACCAGGTAAGTCTGCTGCCACCTAGTCATCCAGAGTCTCCCATTGCCCGTACCGTAAGTAATTATGGCGATAATTTTACAGGGTCAAATAGAAATCAAAGCCATGATTCAAGAGTATATTAACGTGATGTCCTACAAGTTAATGGCACAGAACTATGAGTGAGCACTCGCTATGTCACGCTTGGAATTCCGCCGACCCACCGTGGTCGAAGCTCCATGTGGGACAATTGCATGGGAATGTCCACTTTAAAAACGTTTGCCGTGTAAACTGATGAGTGACCGGTGTAATATGATTGGTCAGCCCCATTGTCTCAAAGGTTTTTTTTAAGGGCTTCTTGTCGGGCTCTGTCGAATGGTTTTGTACGCCCTCTAGTTCTTTTGTACAACTCTGTCGTTAATGACCACACGTTTTGTGGTTATGTCTAGAATTAAACTGCTGAGGACAATGACCACGGACCAACAGCCATGTATTTGGTATTTTCTTCCGAAAGCTTAATCATTATAAGATAAATAAATTCAAGTAAAAATCATGTAAGAAAATGTTCCAGTCTGATAACACTGTCAACGTAAGCCAAATGGAATTTGACGAATCATTACTACTAAGACCGCTCTTTCTTAATTTGAGTGCCGCATATTTTCCTCCCGCAGTTTGCCCATTCGCGTAATTTTTTTTTAATCGGACGAAGTTCGGATCTGTGTAATTTACATCTGATGAACATTCTAAATGTTACCATTAAATCTTAATGACAAGTCGTTGTGTAATGATTGATTTGGATAATAAACCGAGTTAAATTATGTAGTCACAAACGTTTTATTCCCTCTTCTGACCATAAATGTTTTATTGTTCTCCGTATGTAAAGCCTGATCACTCACGCACGCAACAAACACAAAAGTATCAATAACAAGAAATATCCTTGTATACAGCTTAAAGAATTTTGCTCATAAAACCAACATATTGTATTGTGGTTACAACACAAGTAAAAAATAATAATAAGAGTATGAATAATGATAAAGTATGAACAATAAAAGTATGTAATATTGTAAGCATGATCGAATATATTACAAAATAAAGTCTTTATGATTGCAATTATATCTTGCATGTATACAAAAGTTATGGCTTTATCTTTAACTTCGAACCTCCCCCTCCCCTTCCCTCCAGCTGCCCTCCCACTCCCATTCCCCATCCTCCAATTCACCTCCCCATTCTCCACGCACTCCAGCTCTTCCCAATCTTTATCCAACTCACCCTACCTCCTACCAATCTTCCTCCCACTCCACATCCCCCGCCTCTTCCCCTCCTCCCCTCCGTCTCTTTTACTGACTGTTGACTTGAGATACAAAAAAATGTAAAGGTACTTTTGCATGCTTTATGATTAGGTCTGTGTCTGTTTATTGTATTCGCAATTTTGGCACTTTGACTCTGGTTTGTGTGGCGATTATAAATGGTGACCAAAGGAGCCATTTTGACGGTTGCGTCACTAGAGTAAACATGGTAGAAAGAGATCGCAAAGTTGTTTTTTCATATTATCTAATATAGCAACAACATGTTCTATGCCTCAGTTTTGGGCAATCTTTCGTTGTGGGTGTAGGTGATTATTTAAAAGAATTTATAGGACTGAAGTTCCGTGTAAGGACATGAAGTTTAGTTTCCCTGTGGTTCAAGGTGGTGGTTGTGTATCCGATTGTGGTCATGTATCCTTTACATTCTTATGTACATATCTCAAGTCAACAGTCATTTAGTGTCACTAAATTCGAGCAAGATCATTTTATCAATCATCTTTAGTGACATTTGAGTATTTTTAGGCTAAAACTGGTAATTCAATTACTTTGTGAGAGAAAAAGTTAATAACTACTGCATCAATAAAGTTTTTTCACGATTTAAAACAAAACTAATGCTTTATATTTCTGAAAAAAATTCTGCTTTTACTACTCTTATCTAGAGTTTTTAACACTGGGTCTACCCGTTTTAATTTCTCACGAGTAATTGACAGCTTTTGGACATAATAAAACTTTATTACATTAGTAATAATTGTAGGGTTTCAAACAAAATTGCTTCTTTACATAAAACTGTTCCATATGTGTTGTACAAAAAAGGTTTGTTTTGTTTTATTGACAGAGAACCAACGTTTAACGATAAAGAGTAAAATACTTCAAACAACCAAACTGTTATTTATCAAATTTATAACATTCATTGGGGTTTTTCTCTCCCCCACAGTTGTAATTGTGGCTTCTTGATACCCTTACCCCGTGGGGGTAAACGGAATAATTGCATAAATTAGTAAAACATATGTCTTTCATAAAATGTCATTTTTCTACAATCGGCCAAATCCAAATATTCAGAATTTAATTGCAATTGCCATAGTCGAGATAGCTGAAATTCGAGTAATAAATAGCTAATGATTGAACAAGTTAAAATAATGGAAATTTAGTTCTGGGCCCAGAATTCGAGCTCAACTGCAAATTTATCACAAGGTTATTCCTTCGAATGTTCTGCACGACTTAAGAGTCATTAATTGAAATTAGTTGTCTTGTAAACGAAGCCAACTGTTTCACTGGTAAGCAGTTGTTGTCTCTTATTTTCTCATGAACATGGACTTCTTCCATGGTGTGTATGAAATAGTAAATGCCAACAAACTAAAATCATTCCCATTGGAATTTTTTAAATAGCAAAACAAATACAGAAATGTTCTTTTATGTCAATATTGACAACATCAAAACAGATTACACAGTTTATGTACAGTTGTTTGTTTTTGATTTATTTATTATTCTATTTTATTTCAGTTGTCTTTTTAATATATTTTTTATTATTCTCCTGAACAGCGGAAGTTGGTTGTACACAGCTCAACGGAAGAAGAACAAACACTTACAATAACGGAGATTAAAAGGTAGACCCAGTCTTTGTAATTTTTCTTTTCATTTTATAATGAACACAAATATTTTCAAACTTGATCAGCTGTTGGTTTTTAAAAACAATGATATCAATAAAAATTATTAAAGGTAGAATACAGGATTTATTTGGTATTCATCCATTTTTGTGTAAATAGTACCGGTGTGAAAGCTTACTAATTATGAAGTTCATGCCAGTGCCAATGTTCCATTTAAACATTTCTGTCTGATATATTGTTAAAGTTAAGAAAATAGAAATTGAAGACCCCGATTTTAATTTCGATTGTAACAGTCAAAATTAAGGACAATGAGTTTACATGCTGAAAAGTGTGCATGATTTTCACTGTTTTTTTTCTTCTCCTGACTCAGTACGACGGATTTAGCCCACATTTTCACAGTTTTTTTTTTTTGTCATGTTCTGATTTGATTCACACAAAGTAAGAACAATGCAATATCAGTTTTACCAATCCTATATTTTATCAATAAAGTGCCATGGTCTATATGCCAGGCAATTCGTATTCCAATCTAGGACTCTTTTGTAATACACAGCACGAATTCAAAAATCGTAAAACCTTCTGTGGACGTGATGGGCCAGTGTTTGCAAGTACAAATAAATTCCCCACTTTGGAAATTCAAATCAAATAACTTTGAGGTTATCCTAACTGAAAGTTCCCATGAAGTCTTATTTTTTCAAATCACAGTTATTACCTTTTAATTCATCCCTCAAATATAATGTATTATCGTTTTGATATCGCCTGGTGGCGCGATTTCGTGACGGAGAATCGAAGCATCCGAATGTCAATACACACTGTGACAATGCATTATTTCTGACCATTTAGCTTTGGTATGTTTTACTGCAGCCGTCCAGATTCGTCGGTATTTTGGCTCTAATGAGAATCTGTGGAGACTGAAACCATGCTTAGTGGTGTTGCAACAAGCAACAATACACCACGATGGCATTTTTTTCATAAAACAAAAGCCAAAATATGAAGACTTTTGTCCAAAGAAACTTAGCGCTTGAAGTTACATAAGTTTGCATAATGTATTACATCCACACTTATCGATCGCCGTGCACTGACCGAAAGCGTTTGCTTTTATCTACGTCACGAATTTTTCCCCTATTGGGTGAGTGTTTCACCCCTAATTTTAGTTGGTTTTTTGCGATATAAACCTCCTATTAACTTTCAACAAACTCGCATTTATAGGTTAAATATGGATATACGTTACAGTTTAAACTGAGGAAAAAACATCAATTTAATGGGATCCTTAGAAACATTTTATTATATGCGGGGCCGCTTGTACTTAAACTGCTTACCAGCTTGTCCACATGAAATAATAACAAACCTGTGAAAGCTCAAGCTCAACTTGTCATCGGAACCACGAGAAAATTGTAAAAAAACAAACCATCAAACGATTTCACTATTTTCAAACATTAGATTTCAGACTTGCGGGATAAAAACTAGATGTTTGACTCATTTCTCAAAAACTGTAGCATTTCAGGCAAAATTGTTTCAAGGAAAGCCTTACACTGTGACCATCTCTTTATTACCATGTAAGTTACGTACAAATCTGTGACTGATTTTATTTTTCAATCTCACCAGTGATATATATGTGGACACTCTTTAAACACTCATGCAAAGTACAAAACAATTCTGCTCAACAGAAATCGAATACCAGCCAAAGAACCCTGTCATATGCATCACGTGTGACTGGTATCCTGCTTATGTTTGCTCAGCAGAAAGTTGTTGAGCAATATTTTCTGCTTGAGCAGCTCTATATGAGATTGGGGTCCCGGTAAATTTCAGCTCAGAATTTAACGTAGCTTGACTCCTGGTTAAAGGGTGTAATTCAAGAGAAACAAATATCAAAGGATCTACTAAGCATTTTGTATTATATAATGTATTCAAAATGTAGTATGATATTAAAACCACAGGGTCCTATTTCATAGAGCTGCTTATATGCAGAAAATATTGCTTAACAATTTTCTGCTAAGCAGAAATGAGCAGGATACCAGTCACAAATTGTAGTTTGGTAGTTTGGTAACCTTATTCTAGTAAGCATTATTTTGTTTGTGCTTAGCTACATTTTGTGCTTAAGCAGCTCTATGAAATTTGGCCCTGGGTCATTTTGGTTGGTAAGCAGTTGTATGAAAGACTGCCAGCATCATGATATTTTTTAATACGTTCCCGGAGAGGCTGGATTTGAGCCACAGTTTCTTGCCAAATTTACCACCAGCCTGAAGAAAGACGGTCCGTCAGTGTGAACATCATGGTAAAAGCATTTGTTACTGCCAAGCTGATGAAAGCACTGTTGTAACTTTCCGTCAAGTCGTGTAACAACCCTGCAAGAATATATGTACATATATATTTATATATAACACACACAGAACCTTATTATTTGATTTGTGAAACATGCGTCACGAGCCATCCTACATTTTGCCATGTATTTACTGCCACGACTTTGGACCGTCGTATATGGATAATTATAGGAAACGGAATTATAAATTTATTATTATCATTATTATTATTTTTTACATCTTTCTGGTAATGAAACCAAGGGACCCTCAAAAGTTATTATTATGTTATTATATTAAGTAAGTTATTATATGTTATTTATTGCAATATAGCCAGGTCCCCCTGACAGCATGAAAGGTGCTGCGCGACCCGTTGGCCAGTTTGTAATTATTAACTCTGTTTTTTGTGATCTTCAATGTGTGAAATAAAATCACTTTATAGACAACCTCCCACAATTAACTGTCGGTCACAGCTACTGTTAACAAAATGACGTCACGCACACTGCAGGGGTTAAATAAGCACAGCGTTGAAAATAAGTTAACCCCTTGAACAATAAACAATTCCATTGTAAAATTCAAAAAACGAAAACGATTTTTAAATTATGACATGGAAGGCTGACGGTCTGGTGGTTACCTTCCCACTGTGTAAATGAACAAGCTTTGCTTTCTCAGCCTCATAGTTTTGCTTGTATGTGGACTGGCGTGAACTGATGATTTGCTAAAAAAGTTTCCGCAACTAAAACTGGCAAAATTTGTTTCATCACCTTAAAACAAACAGCGCCCTCTGTCGTCGAAATGCTGGCAGCTAAAACGATCAATCTCTTGTGAACAAGATTTCAGACGCGCACTGCCGGGTATTTCCATATAGGGTATTACGTGCAATTTTTTTAATGTGTCGTTCACTTCGTTTTAAATGCGTATATTGCGTTTTTAGCTGAAACCCCTAAAACTTTTTTCGCATGATGGGCTACACTGTGTTTAGAGTTGAGGTTATGTAATTTGAAAAAAAATGTATTTTGAGTGAAATTGGATCTTACCTGAGCAGAAGGCTCCGACAATCTCTCCAACTCCATAAAAGCAACTTCCCAAAACAAATATATCAACGTGGTATTGCTCGTCATATAATTCTTTTGCCACCAAGAAAAACAGAATGTTGAGAACCCCGATGACGGCACCGTTCACACAAGCTAAACTCATCAAAAACTGTGGTAAGAAAAAATATTACATGATACATTTGTCATGTTTGCATAGCTTAGTTATTGACCGCAATATTGGTTCCGTGTCAAGTCTGTAATGCTGGCGAGAAGTTTTAAAATCTTTCTTCATCATTCTTCTCTACACAGGTATCTTCAGGCCCACGGGTCACAGTGCAAGTCACTTTTGAGGGTCCCTTGGTTTCATTACCAGAAAGATAAATTAATAATAATAATAATAAAATGGAAGCTGTTAAATGTGACCGTTATCTTTTCTAGAAGTATTTATTTAATCTTTTTATAATATATTTTCTAACCAGCTTTGAAGAATCATAATCGTCAGAAAGTAACATAAAACCACAGAAAAGCACAAGATGGACCAAAGCCCCACTTCAATCCTTACCCAATAATTGTCTCCTGCCACATAATCCAGTGACAAGGCTACCGCGTTTGTAAGGCTCAGCGATACGAACATCCAAAATGCACTGACAATATCTCGATCGACAAACGAAACGTGACTGATTCGCCCTACGAGATTTCCAACGCCGCCTCCAGTTGACAAAAGAGCTGCAACGCTTGGAGATATACCTCTCGCTATGGCGTGAGGAACAAGAAACACCATCCAGGAAGCGGACGAAATGCCCTGCAGTAGGGCAACGCTAAAGTGAAGTACAACTCTGGGTTCCTTTACAAAGATGTGCAAGGAAAACCATGAGGCGGCAATCGACAGTACCTCCGAAACCGTGTTACTGAAGCTTGACTCCTTCCTTACATCAGGTCTTTCAGTCGAGATCGATTTCGATTTAAGGTTCAGTTTTGCCCGAGTTGGAGGTTTTTGTAATGCGCCAAATGCACACACATTGAACATTGCAGCTGCAGTTATCATCATAGTGCCACGCCAGCCGTACGCTCTCAAGAGGAAGTCAACCATTGGTGGACAAACCATAACGCCAAATGAACCACCCAATAGAGCAACGCTATACATGAAAGAAGGATGCGTTGATTTAGCCTCCAGTAGAACAACCATTTGTGGTATGTATGAGAGACCCATACCCACGCCTATGAAATAAATTGATGAGAATTATTAAAGGTTTTAAGATTCAACTATCTTAAGTGTAAAACAGTTCTTTCAATACACCATCCACTGCAAGACTTCCTTTCAAAATCATATCAAAACTTACCAGCTGTTATTCCCAATGTAATTGACAACTGGAAGACATTTCCGACAAATGCACTCACGAGGTATCCCACAAAGAGTAGCACACCCCCAATCATCATGCACACACGACTGCTGTATCGCCTCGCAAGATTGGCTGTTACAGGTGCTGGAAAAGGATGGGAAAAGTGTAATCCAGAGGTCATGACCTCCGTTGTATTCAACATTCCGCCGAACGCATGAGCAACGCGACAATAGTGCGTCGGCCGCGAATATGTACCAATCAGCATGGAGAATTCACAGTCCGTGTGCGTCCACACGCGCGTGCGGCGGCCACAGGGGTGGTGCAAATCACCATGGACGAGCTGCTCGGATACATTGGACACGGAAACAAGATTTCAAACGTCTCCATATCACTGATATGTCATTATTTACTTCAATTCAATATTTCTAAGAAAAGGCAAGTAGAAAATTTCCGCTTAAGTTTTGGACTTACTATTTTGGACTTAACATGTTTTCTCGTTTTATAAAACAAATCAAATAAGCCAAATCAAATATCCGGATTGCGGTTTTGTTATTTTTTCAATAGTGTTGCTTTTAATGAAACAAACGTCATCCAAAAGAAGTTGACCGTGAGAGACACTATCGCGGCCAGGCCGATCGTTGTTACACTCCTGGGTCAAACTTGACCCGGATTCCGAGTCCCACTGGGCCTGATCCATTTGGGTCAGGCTGACGACCCGAAAACTTTTCTGCGTCAGTTTGATCCATTTTGGGGTCATTTTGACATAGATTCCGGGCTATATTGACCCAGAAATGAGTCAGGTCATAGGACCCGGATTCGGGGTCAATTTTGACCCGGCAGTTTTAAAGTCTATAAAGTCATCTTGATAGTCATGAGCCGAAATTTAAAAGAAAATACAAAAAAATGAAAAAACTGTTGAAAAAATGCAGTCATAGCCCAAGCTCAACATTGGTAAACTGTCTGTAAATGTTTCCATTCTTTGCACAAATCAAGATAATGTCAGCTCATTTCGTTATTTGTGAGAAAACGGTTAAAATGCGTTTAGCATTTTTGTAGGCTTTCCGTCTCATTGGGACGAAAACTAATTTATGATCTTATTTCATTTATTGTTTAAAAACGATAACACTGCACTCAGGCAGAAATATTTCAAGGAAGGTTTTCTACCATCACTATCTTTATACCATGTAAGATATATGTAAATATGTGAACAGTTATGTTTTTCTTCTTACCAATGTTGAGCTGGGGCTTTAGCAACCAAAGTAACCTTAGATGCAACTGTGAAAAACATTACAATGGAATCACAATGTTCCCAACAGCAGATTGACAGAGGTTTGAAATAAGAGGCATTTCCTGCTTGTAAATAATATTTGAACATCGCTATACACGGAGCATTAATTGTTTTGACTTCACTTGTCTTTACACTGGTGACATAATTTGAAGAAAAATATTCCTCCAGAGTTGCTCGAAAATCACAATGATAAAAGCTATGAGTAGCGTTCGTAGAAAAACCTACATCCATTATCCAACCTTTTTCGACTTAGGAATCTAAGTTCGGTTTACACATCTACCTTTATGAAAACTATAGGCCTATCAGGTACATCGAAACTAAGATGATTTTAAACGTGGAAGAAGCCCAGAGGAGCTTACGGAATGTGGTCTATAAGAGAGTGAGTGTGGAAATTTGGTGAATAGGCCTACACGTGCTGGCAGATAATTAACGAAGCTTTAAAAAGCAACCACTTACCAATTATGAAGCCAATGCTGTTTGCCATGCCAATAACTGCCCCGAGCTCGGCAGCATTACATTGTAAGGATTGTAGCATAGGTATGAACAAGACTCCGAATGACTTCAGACTTCCCAACTCCAAGAAAATAATCACGAAAGACGTGAACACTGGCAGCCAGTGTCCACACATGTTGACTTCACTGTCAAAGCAAGTCAAACGTTTATGACGCCGGTGAGAGTCTGTGAGTGCGGCACAAATAAGGAAAATTGAAATGGGATACTTTTTTTTCAATGATAGGTGGCAGCAGACTAGACAGGAAAATATATTGGTATGGAAGTGTGTGCGTATGCGCGGAGTAACATAAAAACAATGGAAATTTACCCGCTGCTGCCACATCTAGCTCCCCAAAGTCTCCTTATTGTAGGTGAACCTAAAAATCTGATATGACTATAAATCAACGATTAATTAAATTCAAAACTAACATGTAGCCAGTGAACGTCCACTGCCAGGAAAAGCATGATGGGCTTACGTACAAAAATTACTTTGTTCACAGTCATCATGTTTGCGTACAGTGTAATTTGTTTTATTTAAGTTTAAATATTTTATTAGTGGCCGTCCATATTCAGGAATCGTTCACACGCACTGGGCACTAATAAAGATTAATTGATTCTGTTTTGAAGACACAACGGAACAGTTAAAGGTAAAATACAAGTCTTGTTGCAACACGTCTTGACAATTCACACCACAT
Source organism: Marthasterias glacialis (assembly GCA_911728455.2). Classification (NCBI taxonomy): domain Eukaryota; kingdom Metazoa; phylum Echinodermata; class Asteroidea; order Forcipulatida; family Asteriidae; genus Marthasterias; species Marthasterias glacialis. Next base: position 3,072,046 of record OU452225.1, on the reverse strand, counting down.
GACACGAAGACTCGTTGGCGAATGACCGTAACCGACTAAAATGAACAAAATAGTGCGCTCTTTCGAGTTCATATGAGAAAAAACTGCAGGAGGAAATGTGGAGAACTCTTCGAACATTAGGGGGAACTCTCTGGTTATTTATATTATAGCTAAAACTAGTCTTAGTCCTATTGCCGGGGCGAGCGAAAGAATTTGAGGGTTCAGCTGACAGCCTATAAGTTGAAAAATAAATAAAGTGGCCTTTATTAGAAGATGTTTGTACCTCAAGCATCCAATCATGTCCTGCAGAAAATGTCCAGATAGCTCCCCTATTTTTTGCAAGAAATGTGAGTACATAGGAAACTCTATGTGACCGCAAAGGTGAAAATCTAACGCAATTTTCATTTCACTAGCCTTCAAACAGTCAGTGCTCAAAATCGAGGAGAAAGTAGCCAGAATGGCCTCAGTATCAGATTGCACAAAAGAGCATCTAAAATCAACAATTTGCCGGGGCCCTGGAGGGCTTGATATTGGAAGTTGCTTTTCACACCCGTTGATTATTTCATTCAATAATTTGCAGTACTGAAAAATCGTTCTCGATTCTTAGCCACCTTCTAAAAAACATTTTGGATCCGCCCATGGCAGGCTATATGTGCCGCACTTTCATTTCTCAAAAAACAGACTCCTTAACTCCTTCCTTAAACACAATCAGGCTGTGGTGCTGCCCAGAATCGGGCTGGATGGCAAAGAAGAATTTCAAGTTTGGAAGGGCATTATTTTAGTGACCGGACCAAGTTTGGCTCCGCCTAAGGTCGTCAACAGGACGTATCACTCCCGTGTTCTCCATTCACAATATATTGCCAACAGAGGGCGCTACCACCCACACATCACTCCTCACACAAACCGCCGGGAAGACATGGAACCAGTCTACAATCTGCGCTATGTGCGGGCATTTCGAACACCTTTTAACCTTTACCGTCACTTCAGCTGAGCGAGTGTTCATAAAATCTGTATCATATCTCTGTTTTTTCAGGTAAATTGTTTCTGCTACTTATGTTAGTTTTACTGCTTGGTGTAAGATACAGATTCTTAATTCGCTTGTTTGTCATAAAATGAACATGTTTTTCCTTGTTTATTCCATTGACTTTTGTTGGTTGTTATCCTGTTCTGTTATTTTTCAGTGTGTAACGAATGGTCATGTGCATGTACATGTATGTATACCATTCGTTTACATTGCACTTCCGGCGCCAAAAACGTCATCACTTGCCATCAGAATTAGCTTAGTCCTTATCAAAGATTATTATTGAGTGCCGTAGGCGCAAGATGGGGAACTCTGGCTGAAATGTGAAATCTCACTGGATGCCATTTCGGCAAGTGACTATTGATGCAACACTGACATGACTGACTGATACAAGGACAATTGCTATCAATGGGAAACACAGGTATTCACTTGCCGAAATGGTGCCCAAGCGAATTTCACTTTCCAACAGTAAAGGCCCAGTTCCCCATCTTGCACCTACGGCGCTCTATAATCTTTGGCCTCACTAACAATAACAACTAATTACTAATGTCGAGTAACATGACTAGTTACTTACTAGACTAGATTACTGGCCCAGGTTGGACTCCTCCATCTGTACAGATTGACGCCCTACAAGGGCTAAGGGCCCCCTTACACTTACACAATAAAGCCCCCCCCCCACCTGAATTTATTTTAAGACAGATGTTAGTGTTTAATACATTAATAACATTAACTTGTTCTTTGTACTACAATTCAGTGTTGCAGGTACTGAGCCCTTGAAGCTTTCACTTCAGACTCGCCCAAATCACCAAGTTCAAGTTGGACTGGTCTAACATTACCCATGAGTCAGTGAGTGGGGGCTACAAATCTGCCAAGATGGTAAGTGTGTGTTACCTTGTCACCAAACTTCAATCCTCTTCAATTTTTTAGGTTGTAAAGGGGAAAGCAGTAGTGAACTGTCATCTGAATTTGAATTATGGCATGATTTATTGTTTAGATACTTCAGTTTAATTTATTTTTAGGTACTGTTTTTGTATTCAGCTGGTCTGTTATTTTAGGTAATAATTGTTGATTGGTTTTATTGCATGGTTGTACTTTTTATATTGTCAAGTGCATCGAGGGATCGGCGATCCATAAGGCGCTCTTAAATACGGTTTTATTATTGTTATTATGATTATACAGTTGGCAAATCATCCTATATTAGTTATGGGACTTCTGGTGGCTGAGTCATCGCACTGTGGTTTTGAATCTTGGCCCCGGCTCTTCTGAATCCAAAGTGACTTTTGTCCTTCAGCAAGACACTTAAAGACGCCCACTTGTCAACGTGCGACAAACAAATTCGTGCCACGAAAGATCACCTTTGACCGGTGCACGCGTTGTACGTAAACTAGGTATGGGTACATGATCATTTTGTGCCACAGAAACAGTCGTCGGGTAATGGTGACGAGCGGGCGTCTTTAACTACATGTATATTTGCTCCTTGGTGTTGATGTTTGGCGCAATGGGTCAATTGTTGCGCGATCGGTCGATCATTACGCTTTATTGGTCGATCCGGCTGCCACCAGGTCAACCCATTTTCTTTACAATTCACGACTCCAGAGGTTTTTTTTTAAAGTAAGTAAAGTCCGCGATGCCCTTCAGAATCGCCCGATCGCTCAACACAATCAACCGATGGCATTTGAAAATACCAATGGAAACATCAAGTACCATTCAAGTAGTATCAGTATCACTCTAACGTTAGGTAAGTTGAACTACCACCAGGCACCACCAGCATGGAAGTCCAGTGGATTTACCAAGTTGAAATTTTCAAATAATCAGTGAGCCCCATAAATACTGGTAGTGCCAATAGACTCTTATCATGGTGCAGACATCTTGTTTTTCTTCCATTCAACCAAATGTACATGTAACCAGACTGAAGCTGGAAGGGGAAAATGGTCAGATCCCTTTTTAAAAACTGAGATTTAAAACTATCAGCATCATTGTGTATACAGGGGATCTGACAAAGATGGTTGCAGTGTGGTATTGACGCAATTCACCTGACGTAATCTTCGCAATAATCTTGGTTGCGCCTATTAATTAGGAGTCGATGTGTCAGTGTGTTATACAGTATAGTGCAAATTTAGGCGATGTAGCGTTTACACGCTTACCTGTCGACTCCCAAAATGGTGAGCTTGCCACAGTCGCCGCGTGTGACGTGGGTGCAAGTGGTTAATACTATTGACTCCTGTCCACAGAGTATTGGCACTATGATGTACATGTACTATTGCCAAGCTCAAATGATTTGAAATCGACACGGCAAGATTGCGGCGTTTGAAATGGGCCTAAGTTTTCAGATTGAAAACAAGGATTTTTTGTATCAATACCCCTTCTGTACTTTGTTTTGAACTGCCTAGCCATTTGTTTCTTTCAGCTGAGAAGACTTGCTCCGAGTCAGCTATCCCAATCTCATCAGCATCAGACTCAGCAGAGTAAACGAAGGAATAATGAGGACACTTGTGATATCAAGGTGAGTTTGCCTTTTGGAAAAAAAGTAATTCTAGTGTGTGAATTTATGCTACATTCTTTTGTGTAAAATATATGTCATTTTTTTCCGAAGAGTAAATGAAATTCCATCCTGTTGTCAATATGTGATTATTTTATCAAATTATGTGATTACCTTTTAGTTATAGTGAAACTGAAACAAAATGAAGAACTGCTTATTATCAGAGGGTAGTGACCAATGTTCCACCTTACTCCGCCAAGGTTCCATATGTACAATTAGACTAATGCAGTGTTTTGGTGGTTTTGCTTATTTTCCTCAGTTCTCCTCCCAAAAGAAGTTGAGGTTAGATTCTGACTCTAGCAGTCCACCGTCAGCCGGGTCAGGGTTCACATCCATCATGAGAAGACCACTCAAGTTGCTGAATAATACCTACGGCAGCCCAGCAAGATCCTCTCATGTGAGTAACCTTTTCTTTAAGACATGTGCTCATACATATGCCAAGATCGGGGGGTTCTTTTTCTGTGTGTCAAGTGGCGCTGACACACAGAGAGCACTGCTGTGGTCTCTCTCTGTCCAAAACCAAACTTGGACATCTGTCCATGATGGGGTTGGACGTCCCCTTTAGCGCCAGCCTTTCACAGAGCCTTGAAGTGTTGTTTTTTTCTCTAATTCATCACCTTTCCTGAGGTGTTCATTAGCAACTGAAAAAATTCATTGACAGATCGTTGTTTAAATTCCACAATGAAAAAGTGTGTATGCAAGTTTTAAACCCTAACTAACTAGGTCCATTTGCTCAGGCACAGCCCAAGTCATGCAATATCCTTCAGTCTGAGAGGATAAAAAGAATATAAAGCCAAAACCCTTTGCAATCCTTGTATATTTTGTGACCCAATTCCTTCAAAATTCTTTCAGCCCATGATAATTCTGTTAGCTATAGTTTAGCCAAATTGCATATGACCCAATTCCTACAATATCACATTTTAGCAAAATCACATATGATTCCTAATCCTTCGAAATCTTTCTTCATCAAATACAGCCTAATAGCCTAATTCCTACTTAATCCTTCCACAGCAGAAACACACTATGACCTAAATCCTTCTGGATCCTTCTCTGCTGCAGTGGCATATTACCCCAAATCCTTCAAAATCCTTCTATTTGGTGAAAAGGATATTGAAGGATTTAAGTTGTTTAGGGTTAATGGTCCGCAATCAACGGCTATTGCCTTATGGCGTGTCGTGGCCGAGTGGATAAGAACACCGGACTCTAGCTCTGGTGTTTCTGATCAGCAGAGTGTGGGTTCGAGTCCCAGTCATGACACTTGTGTCCTTAAGCAAGACACTTAACCATAATTGCTGCGTCCTTCGGATGGAACATAAAGCCGTAGGTCCAGTGTGTTGTGTAATGCACGTAAAAGAACCCAGTGCACTTATCGCAAAGAGAAGGGGTTCGCCCCGGTGTTCCTGGTTTAATCGGCTGCAGATTGCACCACAGCACCTTGTAAAACCATTACATGGTGCTATGTAAAGGAACAGGTCTCACACTTCAAAAACGTAACTCATCATACCTTGCAGGAAAAAATGCTAAGCCCTTTGAGACGCCCATCGGGTGTGATAAAGCGCTATATAAGAACTGCGTACTATTTATATTATCACAATTACAGTTATGTCTTATTTTGACTACCAGTATTTTGCTTTTTTGAATCATTGGCCAAATAGATAATAACAATAATAACAGCAATAGAAAAATAACAGCAATACTGCAAATTGATGTGTTTACATTTTGTTTGATATCCCTCAGGAAGAAGCAATCAAGAATATACTGTCTCGTCCGTTCAAGATTCCCATTCCCAACTACAAAGGTAATTTAGGTTTTTTTTATGCAGGAATGCAGGCAACTTCTTGTGATGTCGCCTTGTTTTAGTTAAATGTAAACAGTGTTAGAGGTCTGTTCCTTGATCCTTTCAAAATAGTTTTAGGATGAAAAAGTCCATGTGTCTGTTGTCTGTTATAAAAAAAAAACGTAGTTCAGGATCGGTACCTATCAAAAATTAAAAAGCTCGCTCAACAGACCGCTCCATTCAGCCACGCCTCCTAAAATATTGACAATTTTACACCACTTTACACGTGGGCAGCAAAATGTGCGTCTTTTCAATGCCACACTGCGTGACATGAAGGCGTACACTATATGTACGCGCACACATATTTACATTTTCCAATAGGATTTTCTCGTGTCGGACTTTCGGTGGCGTAGCCAAGGCTGTGATTGGTCCACACGTAAGGGGGCGGGCTTAATTGAGCGGTCTATTGCCAAAGCGGAGGTGAACATGCACAAGATCACTGACAAAAAATCAATCTTTTTTGGGCACAGGTTTGTTGTATGGTGTTCACACATGTACACAGTCTGTTCTGTGCACAGTTGTGAAACCATAGTGCAAAGTTTTCAAATGGTCGGACAACTTGCTTGAAAATGTTACCGAGAGTTGGTTGGGGGGGGAGGGGGGGGGGGTAAATGCATTCCGTCAGCGCCGTAACTAGGGTAAAATTTCAGGGGGCAACAGGGGGGGGGGGTACCATTTTCCTAGGGGGGGGGGCACTTTTGGCCAATGGCATTTTCATTTGTATTTTTCCTAAACAAGTCTCTTTTCAGTGCTTTTCTGACATGTTCAGGTAAAACAACATACATGCTGCGGGTAAATAATTTAAAAAAAAGTTTTTACAAAAACTACTACATAAAAGCTCATAAAATGTAACACTTTATTCTGGTAATTTTTTAATCTCAAAAGTCAAAATTTCAAATGGGGTGCACCTGGGGGGCATGGACATCAGTTGGGGGGGGGGGGCATGTGCCCCTCCCCCCACCCCTTAGTTACACCACTACATTCCATTTAAAAGAGCAGTTTCACCTGATGCCTCTACTGTCATGCACCATGAACGAACAATGTCCAAAAAAACAACAACATATGAGGCACATTAAGGTTTGTGAAGAGAGCAGATTGGACTGTTAAAAACATTGCCAATGACAAAATCCCTGCCCCTGTCTTTGGTCATGAAGCCATAGTTTATTGGTGTACAGTAACAGTAGAGGTTTCTTTGTTCCTTTAGGATCTACACTTGCCTCCAGGGGTCTTGGCATACGTCGGCAAGGTGCACGCCAGCCTCTTCATGATCCTTATGAGGAAGGGGCACTTGTGCTGTATGCGCCAGAAGAGCTGACGGCACAGGAGCAACTTACTGTCGATAGGTACGTGTTAAGGAAGGGGGGTTTGGGCTGCTGTCGGTAGATCAAACTCATTGTTCAGATCATTCAAACCATCGGGCCTAAAGGTGTGCCTGGCAAAAGACTGTAAGCAATTAACCAGTTGGCACCGGATGACATGTATAAACACAAATGTATCCCCTGCTTGGAAACGGAAGCCGTGTAAAGACGCCATTGTGTAATTTGGAAATACTAGAGCAAAGGTGGCCCAGACATTCCACTGCTGAGTGTGCACAGAACACACAGACGCCAGCTAACACTTAGTTTCACCCACACAAAGACCAAAAAAGATCTTGAATATTTTGGCATTTTCTGGCTATTGAGGGGTGGTTTTTGTGTAATCCCTGATTCCAGACCTTTGTCCTTTTGTTCCAAGAAGAGGATTACAAGACATTGAGAGGCGTCCACCATTGTTTATTCATTTTTGGGGGGCTCAATGGAGGTAAGTTGGAATGAGCCAGGAATCAAGCAATGGCTCCGGGTTTAGTACCAATCCTATGCCATAGCTTATGGCCGATGTTTTGAAATTCATGGTGCGTGAATTTGACATTTTCTCAGTCAAGAAAACAAAATGCACGATGCAATAAAGAGAATCTTTGTTCTCTTGGCTTTGTCAAGTCAGGGTTTCTTTGTGCCAGCAGTATGATTCTGGCAATTCCGATAAAGCAATCCCACCAGACGGACGGGAAAAAATAAAAGAATTCCAGCGGCAACTGGTGAAAAAGAGCTTCAGTTTTACAGTTAAATCTGTTGTCAAGTTTAAAAAGAAGAGTTTAACCCATGTTTCTTTTTCATTGCTCATAAACTTTACTCTGTTTTCATTTTATTGCAGAGAGAAAATGGAAGTTCACGGTGAGTCGTACACTTTCGATACGTTAATTTGAACAATTCTTGCTCAGACATGAGAGACAGTAGAAATGTTTTGCAGCGCAGACCATACCGGCATAAATTTACCCTCACTCTAAATGAGTTGTTAACTGACATCAATTGAGGGACTGAAAACCTTTTCTTTTGTCATTCTTTCATTCCAAGGTTTTGGGTGGGTTTTTTTCTCAGTAGGACTCGAATACATTGCTTATATAATGCATCGGTGTGGACAAAAGAGTAACAGCACATTGTTTTTTTTTATCCAAAAATGCAATACATACATCAGTTAGAATTTGTTACACCCTGGCTCGATTAATTAAAGCACTGAAGATTCACTTTGAGATCTGGTCCCAATTTCATAGAGCTGCTTAAGCAGAAAATATTGCTTAAGCATTTTCTGCTAAGCTAAAATGAGCAGGACACCAGTCACAAATTGTACATGTGACATTGTAGTTTGGCCGGTAACCTTATTCTGGTAAGCATAATTTTGTTGTGCTTAGCTACTTTTTGTGCTTAAGCAGCTCTATGAAATTGGCCCCTGGGCCCCAATTTCATGGCTCTTTTTGCCGCAGATTTCTGCTGTATAGGGTGCCGTAAGCGTAGAATTCCGCGGTAAGCAGAGCCATGAAATTGGACCCAGGCCCCAGTTACATAGGGCTGCTTAGCACAGAATTCTGCGCTCATAGCGCCTTAAGGCCCATATAATCACACACTTTACAGGGTGCCAGAAGTACAGAGTTCCATGGTAATTAGTGCCAAGGCCTCAATATCACCTCTGTGATTTGTATTCTGGCGTCAAATTTGCAAAAGCATTGAGAAAATTTGGAGCGCTATAGTGGCAGCAAACATACCAGGTACACTGCCATTGTTTACGCAGTTCTTAGCATGCATACAATTTCGAGAATGATGGATTGACCTAAGAAGTCTGCCGCCACCTAGTGTCCCTTAAAGTGCCTCGTAAAAATTGATTCATTGATTCTATGTGAAATCGAGAAAATATCCAGAAAATGACACATGGGTTAGCGAGAGTACACACTCACACTCGGGCTCATAAGACTTGAAGTGTGCTCTTGCTAGCCTACTCGTGAGTAAACTGTTATCTAGTAGACTGTGAAACACACCCATTGAGAAGTGACACTCGGCTTTTATGTCTTTGTCTGTTTTTTTTCAGTGGTTGTTGACCCTCTGCTTTCGAAGGTTTTACGTCCGCATCAGAGGGAGGTAAGACAATCAGTCAACCGGCTTTTACAACTCATTTTACCCTAAGCATGTTTCTGTGTGTTCATCACCATCACAAAGCCCAGACATGGCAGATTTTGCTGGGTTTCATTTTTTCCATGTCCTTTACAAGTGTCAGGAAAGAAATGATGGGAGGCAGTATGATCAAAAGGAAAACCTGGGAAATTATCAATTCCAGGAAGGCAACAGAGGTCATGGCCTCAGTTGCCCTGATCTTGGCCTTAGTGCCCTTCCAAAGTTTCCATACATTCTACACTGCGAAAAATTGTATTCTTGAAAAAAGAACAAGTTTTATTTCAAGAAAACCTTTCTTGTGTCTCTCCCAAAAATCTTAATAGAAAATTTTTCTAGGGAGTGACACAAGAATACTTCTCCTGAAGACGAGCAGAGTATACTGTTCAAAACGTCGAGACCACACCAGTTCCTTTCAGAGTCACCACCCCTCCTAAAAGAGATTTATACATAGTTGTACCCGCAAAATAAAAAATCTTTATTTCTAGAAAAGTATTCTTACGAAACTATAACTAGTTAACTAAATTAACTAGTTATAGTTTCACAAGAATACTTTTCTTGAAATAAGGTTTTTTTCTTATTTTCCAGAATGCCATTTTTAGCAGAGTAAGATTTTCTGGTGGATGTTCCCCTCTATAAAATGAAAATGGCCTTGCCCCCTCAAAGATGAAATTCTCGGCCTGAAATTTAGGATATGACCTTTAATATGACATTTTGCTGAAAGATTACAACTCCATCTGCAGCGCATAGGCTCCTTTTGAAATGTTTGGTACAAGTTACTTACAACTGTTGTGCTCACTTTTTGCCTTCCAACGCAAGCCCTTCGAAATTCAACTGCATGTTTTTGTTTGATCCTGTTGGACTGAGGACTGCACTAGTAAACTGATTATGCTTTACGACATGGGATCAGGCATGCCACCAAAAGCAGAGTCCAACAGTTTTGGTGTTGGATTTTGTTAGAGCGTGGAAGCACCCAAGGAATCACTCAAAGAGTTTGGAGTTGAGGGCTGAGGATTTGAAAAACTGGAGTGCAGCCCCAGCACCTTTTTTTTTTTCTTTTTGAATACGGTGTTAAATGTGTAAAAACTGTTGCTTTTCAGGGAGTCAAATTTCTCTGGGACTGCGTGACAGGCAGACGCATCGCCAACAGCTATGGGTGCATCATGGCAGATGAGATGGTGAGAAGTTGAGGCCTTGTCCCAATTCATGGGCTACGGCTGCAAATAACATGTGTGCCTGTGGAAGCCGCTAGCTAGCGGCTACAGTTCATTCCCATAGACTATTTACGAATTGGTGGCTACGGCTAAGACTTTGCTAAGGGTGTTGCTATGGACGCGGTATACTTCACTGATGGCGCGGCAAGCCGTAGCTGTAGCCCTAGCCGCCAAAAAGATTTTTTAAGAACAGATACTCCAATGTAAGTGAAAGCTATGATATCCAGCATTCCGTGATGCATTTTTTATCTGCAAACCTGGAAGAACTAAATACTTTTACAAACATTATTGTACTGTTTAGAAATGATTGTTGTCGATTGAGGATATATAGCATTTTTTGTTTTGATCAAAAAGAATCAGAGAAAATTTCCACTGACACTGACTTAGAATGTTAAACAAATGCCTAGTCTTATTTGAACTCTACATTATTCAAGTGAAACTCATTCTTGTGTTACATGATGATAATCTTTGTTTGAGATAAGCTACATCGCATCAAGTGCATGATGTTACCGTCTACACACAAGGCAATTTACAGGCAACCAGTTTCAGGCAATCTCCAAGAACAAAAGGCATTCACATTTGAATGTTCACCTAATATTCTTGAGGATTGTAAGACACTGTCAGAAAATAACCCCTGTGCTACCAAAGTGTTTCTTTTACATGCGATGCAGTTGGTTGCCTCCAAGATGCCAGTAAAACTTGCCCTGTGAGGCAATTTACATGTAACCAGTTCCAGGCAATCTCCGAGAACAAAAGGCATTCACATTTGAATGTTCACCTAATTTCTTGAGGATTGTAAGACATTGTTCGAGAAATAACCCCTGTGCTCCCAAAGTGTTTCTTTTGCATGCGGTGCAGTTGGTTGCCTCCAAGTTGCCAGTAAAAATTGCCCAGTGTGACATGGCCCACTGACTTTTCAATAGTTCCAGGATTTGAATTCATTTATTAAATTTGTGTTTCACTGTCCAGGCATGCAACTTTTCAGCTGATGATTTCCTTGTTTTTTTCCAGCTGTGCCATTGGAAATGGAAGAACACAGTACAAAGTGGTGCTGTACCTGGCACTCTCCTCCGTTTTTGTTTGTTTTTAGGTTTTTTTTACAAACCGCCGCTGCTTGTCTGACTGTTGTTACATGTACATTATTCCTTGTTTGCTTTGGCATGCAGGGACTTGGCAAGACTCTTCAATGCATTACTCTCATGTGGACCCTACTGAGGCAAAGCCCAGATGGTAAGGCGCTGTCAACATGAGTTAAGCATGTGAAGTGAATACCTTTCTAGCCTGGGGGAATAGGGGGGGGTAGTTTGAAGCCCGGTTCTTACTACACGCGAATGCGAAGGCGAAGCGAATTTGACGTCACAAATTCGCGACGAACAATTTGCCCCAGTTAAAATGTGTTCAACTTTTTGCGAAATTCGCTGCGAATGTAGGAGAGTGACGTCAAATTCGCTTCGCGTTCACATTCGCATGAAGTATGAACCGGGCTTAACTCTGCATACAGTCAATGAACTTTTACAAGAACACAATTTGCAGCTCCATCTTCAAGATATTCTCTTCCTAATTCCTTAAATCTCCTGCCTCTCTTTTCAAAACTTTTCCGATGCAAATCCTCACCTCCACTAAATCCTCGTGGCTGTAAAATTACCATTACCACAGCTGTTAAGCACAAAAGAAGTGCTTAGCACTGGAAAATAAAACGCATCAGGTTACCAGCCAAAAGACCATGTAATGTATACTATAACATTTTGCGACTGGTTCCCTGCTAATGTTTTGCCTAACAGAAAAAAATTGCTAGCCACTATATTCTGCTTGACAGCTTTGTAAAATTGGGCTAATCTCTTAGAAATGTTAACTCTCAACTATACTACTTCTATGATTATTCTACAGCTAAGCCTGAACTGGACAAGGTTGTCGTTGTAGCCCCTTCCAGTTTAGTCAAGGTAAATGTCATGTTTCTCTACCATGTCGTCTTGGTCTCAACCATGATTTAGTTTAGATTTGTTACCTAAAAACAATAAAGTAACATTGAAATTGGACTCAAGTTAACGTCATTTGTGAAAGTGCTGTTTTTCCAATCCATATGTTTTCCTTCAGCCGAGACACCCAGCCTCTAGTTTTTGCCGGTTGCCGTCAAGCATGATTTCCTCTCTTATAAACCTCCCATGATGCTATCATGGTATTATGATATCTAGAGCATTCACTCAATAAATGAGGGGAATTGCATTATCATGGTATGTGCTACAGTGGATACAAGCTACAGTGGCTATCATGATACGTGACCGCCCGCTTATAAGCTGTGGTGGCTAGACGAATCGGGTATATCCTTATAGCTTGTGTCTGCCTTTGTGCTGTAAAAATGCATTATTGTTTACATGACAAGAAATTCAGAAAAGATACAGTTTACGTTAAAAAAAACCTTTCATCAAAATAAAACTGAAGACAGAATAGTATTAATATTGTTGTTACTGCTACAACATGTATACCAGTTTAATGTTAATATTGCATAATCATGACACTATTTTCACCCTGTTTTGGGTTAGCCTTTCGTGGACAAGCATTCCAGCACATTGGACTGGAGTTCTTATGTTCTGATCAGTAGGAGTGTGTGTTCGGGTCCTAGTCTGACACATGTGTCCTTAAGCAAGACTTCTAACTGTTATTACTTCGTCCTTCGTATGGGATGTAAACAGCTGTAGGTTTCGTGTGTTGTGTAATGCACGTAAAAGAACCCAGTACACTTCTCGCTGAGAGAAGGGGTTTTCCCCTGTGTTTCTGGTTCAATAACTTTGTAGCAGACTGAGCAGCATATAAATGGGTCTTGTAATTCCAAAACTTAGCATAGCACTTTAAGATGCCTGGGGCCAATTTCACAAAGCACTGGGACTCATCCTAAGATGAGTTGTCAGTATTGCCATAGTGATTTGTATTGTGACATCACACTTTGCTTAGCAATTAAGAATAATTCACAGTTAAGATCAATCTTAGCTCTTTGTGAAATCCAGCCCTGTAGATATAAAGCGCTAGATAAAAATATTATTAATTTTACTGTTATTATTATGTCCTGTTCAAAATAGTTTTGTCTTACTTCTGTCCTTAGAACTGGTACAATGAGATCAGCAAATGGTTAGGCAGTAAGCTGAACGCCATGGCCATTGATTCAGGAACTAAGAAGGAAATAGACGCTAACCTGGGTGAGCTGAAAGACCTTTCTCTCTGATGGAAAGACCTTCATTTTAATACCAAGAGTCTTTTTTCTTTCCTTTTTTTCCCCATTTAGAAAAAGAAACTATTATTTAAGATCGAATAGCTTTTTTAAATGTTATTTTTATTTTATTTACTTTTTATTTTTTTTATTTTTTTTGACGTTCCATGAAGGAAAAAATTTGAAATTCTTTTTTTTTAGTTTCTGAACATAACAGATATGTAACTTTGCATGGTGGAGATACAATCTAGTAAGGTTTGCAGTAACACCATGTACATGAGTAGGATTTGAAACTTTGCATGGTGGAGATACAATCTAGTAAAGTTTGCAGTAACACCGTGTACATGAGTAGGATTTGAAACTTTGCATGGTGGAGATACAATCTAGTAAGGTTTGCGGTAACACCGTGTACATGAGTAGGATTTGAAACTTTGCATGGTGGAGATACAATCTAGTAAGGTTTATGGTAACACCATGTACATGAGTAGGATTTGAAACTTTGCATGGTGGAGATACAATCTAGTAAAGTTTGCAGTAACACCGTGTACATGAGTAGGATTTGAAACTTTGCATGGTGGAGATACAATCTAGTAAGCTTTGCCTCATAACTTTCCATCTTTCAACTCGCCAATATTCTCACCATTGCACTCATAAACATTTATTATTTGTATATAAATTAATGTCCTCTTCCAAAGAGCAATAATGTACTTCCCTTGAACAATGTTGTTTTATGAATTCTGTCTCTTGTCAGCTTCATTCCTGACTCAACATGGCAGGCGCACATCTCATCCCATTCTGATCATCTCCTATGAGACGTTTCGTCTGCATGCTGCAACTCTGCATAAAGGATCAGTGGGCCTGGTCATATGTGATGAGGTAAGGACAGTCCACAGATCCGACAAGATCCTACCCAAGCTGCTGCTTGTTTAATAGTCCTCTCAAACAATTCAATATATCACATTTATTTCCATATACTCATATCAAAATACAGTAAGTACAAAAGGGCATAAATATACATTAATGTAAGGGGGGGTTGAGGGGGATGTAGGGCCCCCCCCCCACCTAATACAAAAAATATTTTAAAAAAAGGGGGAAAGAGAGAGAGTGGGCGAGAGATGGGAGAGAGAAAGCACAATCAGATGCAAACGGAAAGAGTAAACCAATCATTGGAGTTCTCCTTTGAGGGGAAAGTACCCGGGAATCATCTTAGATTACACCATAGATTGCACCAATTTTATGGGCCCTCTAGGAGGGCCCCGGACCCGATGCCGGAAGGGTCTACCTGCTTTGCTCTTTCTTAGTACTGACAAATCGTTCTTGATTCTAGACCCCTTAAAAATAATTCTGGATCTGCCCATGTGACTCTTCCGTCCCTAATACCAAATGCAAATAGTTATATATATATATATATATATATTTTTTAATCTGTGAAGGGCCATCGCTTAAAGAACTCTGAGAACCAGACATATCAAGCGCTGAACGGAATGAACGCCAAGAGACGTGTGTTGCTGTCTGGTACGCCCATTCAGAATGATCTGCTGGAATACTTCAGTCTGGTTCATTTCGTCAACCAAGGAATCCTTGGTAAGAGCTTTATGTAATACAGCCTCACTGGACGTCACAAAGTAGCATAGGTGTAGAAGCCAGGGTGGCAGGGGGCATTTGCCCCCCCCCCCCCCCCCCCCCAAATTCAGGCACAACAGTGAGGAAAATTCAGGCAAAGCAAGGGGAATAAGACAAAATCCTTTTTATTAGAATTTAGAATTTTTATCTCAGTAAAATTTCAGGCAAATCAACCCCTCTGCCCCCCCCCCTAACTAAAGAGTCCCCATATGCCTAGATGCAGAATAGCGTGTCGTGGCTGAGCAGTTTAGTGCATCAGACTTAAATACTAGTGGCCAAGTCATCAGGATGTGGGTTTGAATCCCAGTTTGAATCTAAGCGTCATGCCTAAATACTGCATGCGGCACATTGACGTTTTATTCAATTCCTTGCGTGGTCGGTAAAGTTGGCTGCATAGATAAATTATACCAGGAACTATCCGTGGAATTGTCTTTTACGACACCACATCCACAAGTTTTGCCAACAAATCTGGTTGGCGAAGGTACGGGGGGAGGGGGGGTCTTCACTGCAAAAAATACATTGATTTATCATTTAATGAATTAATGCAATCAAATTACCCAAATTACTGATAAATTAGCTGTGCGATCCAAAACAAAAAGTTTGTAATTTTTTTAATGTTTTATTTAAAAGGGCCGATTTGTGCCAATCCAGTTGTACATTTTGTGATACTCAAGGTCGTCCACACAAAATGGTGGTCAAGGTTTGTAAACAAAAAAAAGGTCTATAGGTATTTTACATGCAAGTTCCCTGTCTGCAGTATCAATAACAACTGCATCTTCTTATTATATTACCTCAGCGCAACCACATTAATCAAAAACTTCGCTTTATCCAGGAGGTTAAAATTTCGTCCACTCTGTCTTTAAGGTCAATAACCCACCCTGCAAGCCCAAAGCCATTATCAATCACTGTGGGGGGTGAATTGGAGACTTAGACTTGTGTTGTTTAAGATGCACGTGCCGCACAAGCTGTTTTCACAAATTGCATACCGCCCTGTGCCAAGGATCCTTAGCACAAGGTCAATCAATTACTACACTGAGACAGGTGGCTGCTGTCTTTCAACACTCCTTACTCTGCAGTGGTTAGGGTCTGGCCAATGGGAGTCTACAGGCTTGTGGGGTATACCAGGGGTGAGGATTACATGGAATCTTGGCCTTATTGGCCCATTGAAAACAAAATTATGACCATATTTGGTCAAATGTGGATTATTTTTTAACCTCCCCGCTGACGCCAGAGTTTTAAAGTTGTCAAAAAAACGGGCACTTAAGAAAACTGAAGCATTGACATGTAATGATTGAATAGGATTTAAAACTATTGTGTGATAGGTGATTAGTACCATTCCACAACAATGTACATTACTTTTTGTGGCTGAACGTTATTTGTGTTTTTACCCATACACCGACGTGTGTTTAGCACTGTAAACTCACTACTTTTCGTGAGTGCTGTGGAAAAAAATCCACAGACATATTACTCGGGCGGGATTGAAACCCACGACAAACAAACGTATGCCAGCTTTGGAGCCGGAAGTACCTTAAACCTTGTACCTACAGCAGATGAGCGCACGTGTGACGTATTGACTTACAAACGGGATAAATAACTACTAGGAAACCCTGTACATTCAGGGGGGTTATATCTCTAGACCAAGGGGAGACTGCTTCCCAGATTGTTTGACTTTTGTACGCTCACACCCCTGAAGACTTAACGAAAAGAAATCATTCAGTGCTACGTTTTTATGATCCCCTCTAAATTCTGAGGTATTGAAGTGTTTGGTTTGATAAATTTGTATTCTTTCAAATATGATCTTAGGAACATCACAGGAATTTAAGAAGAAGTTTGAAATGCCAATCCTGCGAGGGCGTGACGCCAGCTCTAGCGACAAGGACAAACAGCGAGGCCAAGAGAAACTGCAGGAGGTAACTAGATTGATCATTATCAAGCAATAAACCACAATGGAAACGTACTGGGTAAATTTTTAAATCTGTTTTGGGGTGAACAAAGAAAAATTTACTGGAGCCGGATTTTTACCTGCGACCATCGGCTAAACGTACCGACGCTCTACCCACTAAGCTATCCAACCCTAATGGTGGCAGTCTCCCTATTTTGTCAATATCTTTGTTTGGTGGGTGCCAGTCAGAAGCCATTCAACCAGTTACTGCCGTGTAGCCAGGGATCACACCCCATAGTACGATACAACCATAGAGCTAGCTCTATGGATATAACCTGGGAAGCGGCAGCACGGGGATCACCATAAGGGTGATGCAACTTTTAATTTTAAACATCATTGATCATTCTAAAACACTTCATGGTATACAATGTCTGCCATTTTCAAGAATGACTTAAAAGTTAAATCAGACAAGTGATGGCAAAATACTACTCTTGTGTTTTTATGGGTGAATTTAAAAATTCAAATATAATTCCTGCCTATTAGTGACACTTTTGCTTTAATTTTGTTTTGTTTTTAACCATCATTTTTTCTTGTTTTCTTATTTTTGGTACAGCTTGCAGTCTTAGTCAACAAGTGTATCATCAGAAGAACATGTAAGTCATTTTTAGTTCAGTCCCTTGCTTACTTTGGTAGTTTGGCACATATTTTTGCTTGTAATTTGTAGTATTATTACACTAGCTAACAAAGCTAAGGAAGTTTATGTTTTCACTTTTTGAGTGTTTGGGTATGAGTGTTAGCGTGTCTGCGAGGACTTCAACAAAAGAGACCCGGGTGGTTTGACAGAGTGAGGACGTCCTCATCTTGATTTTGTGTACAAAACCAACGGGGACGTCGCTAAAACAGCGAACCCAAACAAAGGAAGAACAGAAAGAAGTCCCCATTTTACCATGCTTACTATAGCAGAAAGTTACATAAGCATAGTTCACAGGTTAGCAAGAAAATTAGGCGGCCAACTTGCACGTTCACCAAGGATTTGCACTCTTACGTCATTCATTTGCTTCAGAGGCCAATTTTAAAAACTTTACTATCAGCACTCACTCACTCACCCCGTCGACCCAAGTGGCTTCTTGAGACGAGCGCAATGACACCCCCGCCACACATCACGATTGCTCATGCATCAAACTAGGTCATCTGTAGTCTTCACCCCTGCATCTTCTTTCACCGCCTTCAGTATGTTCTTGATTGGCCTCCCTCTACTTGGTTAGCAGTCCAAAGATTTAAGTTCAGAGCAAAACACGTAATGAAAGTTTTTTGCTCATTAAATTCCTCACTAAATTCCCTTTTAAATAATACCAAAGTCAAAGAGATCGGTCAATACACAGCAAGGCTCTCGATCTTACTTGGCACACTTGGCACTCCATACATGTGCATGTTGAGTGTTTCAGTTCTAATCCAGCTGGTGCTTTTTCCTTGTTTTCACAGCTGCCCTT
Organism: Marthasterias glacialis; assembly: GCA_911728455.2. Lineage (NCBI taxonomy): Eukaryota > Metazoa > Echinodermata > Asteroidea > Forcipulatida > Asteriidae > Marthasterias > Marthasterias glacialis. The sequence continues at coordinate 3,053,783 of OU452225.1, read as the reverse complement.
CTGACGAAGTACCTTCCAGTTAAAAGTAAGTAAAAATATTACTTACAGTTAATTTTCTTCCTCAAAGATATAAGTGCCATGGCCAGGAACCGAACCCCCCAACCCCCAAGTATTTCTTATAACAAAAACAATTGTCAGTATCGATGTGCATTTATATAAAATTTATAGAACCCTTCCACCCCCAGAAATATCAACATTTTACACCTTTTGAAGTTAATTGATACAGTCTCTGATCCCCTCCCCTTGTTGTACTCTCTTTGTATGACCGTAAAGATCGGATGAACTTTTTGGTGGCCCCTAAGAGAGACTAAAATGACTAACTTTGGGTAAATAAAAGCACAGTGCATCGGACTCAAGTTCTGGTGGCTAAGTCATCAGGATGTGGGTTCGAATCATGACACTTATGTACTTGAGCAAGACACTTAACTGTAATTACTTCAAATAGGGGAAGAGGCAGTTTTGTTAGTCTCGCAACGAATTCATTTACCCCTTCCTGTTGTTAGCTGTGCTGTGAAGACGCTTGTGTTTACATGTATATCACTCCATGTCTTGTTTCTGTGCATTGGGGCAGGTATCTATCCCTTCAAAAAAAGTAGCCCACACCTCGAGTGGCCTTTGGGCCTCATGATGGGCCAATTGCATTAGAACAAATTTAAAACAGGGACAACTCTCTTACAAAACTTACCACTTGGGATTAATGTATCATTGATATTTTGTAGTTGAACAGGTTGTGTGCTGTAAGATGACGCACCTACAAAGTTCCCTCTACAGACAGTATGTGTCCAGCAAGATGTCCGAATGTGGAATGAGTAACAGCGGCAAGGCTTCGGCATCTTCTCTCTCTGCCATTACACAACTCAAGAAACTCTGCAACCGTAAGTGTCAGAGATAAAAATACATTAAGTGGCAAAATTACTTGAAAGTCTCAAAGGAAACAATGATTTTAATAACATTGACATCTACACACACAAAAAAACATGAAGTTTACACATTTTGTATTGCACAATAAATCCTGTGTTAACCAGTTGCTGCTGGGATTCTTCCATATTTTCCCGTCCAGCCTGACGAGATTATTTTCTGGGAATTGCCGGAATCATTTATCTTAGAGAGTATCGCTGGCACAAAGAAACCTTGACTTGACAAAGCTAAGAAAACAAAGATTCCCTGTAATGCACCGTAAATTTGTTTTCTCTGCCGAGAAAAATCTCTACGGAGGAAATGTCAAATTTTTGTACCGTGAATTGCTAAACCTCGGCCAGGAGCAATGTTATAGTATTGGTACTAAACCAAGAACCATAGTTGGATCCCCATTCCCCAGTTCACTCTGATTTACCTCCATGAGCCTAAATAAATGAATAAGCAATGGTGGAAACCTCTCAATATCTCCTAGTCCTCTTCTTGGAACAAAAGGACATAAGTTTTGAATCGGGGGATTACACAAAAACCACCGCACAGTGGGCTAAAATCTGCCAATTTTACTCCATCTGTGGTCTTTGTGTGGGTGAAACAAAGCCTTTGACGGCGTGTGCGTGCTCAATCTCAATAATGGAATGTCCGGGCAACCTTTGTTCTGGTCTTCCGATTTTACACAATGGCCTGTTTAAACAAAGCCTGTTTGCTAGCTCAGACAATATTTTCATGTATTGACCCAATTCACCTGACGTCATCATCACAATAATCTTGGTTGCGCCATTTTGGTGGTCAATGTCACTGGAAAAGAGTGAAGTGCGCATTTTAGGAGATGCGGCGTTTACACGTAAACCTATTGACCACCAAAATGGTGAGCGTGGCACAGTCGGTGCGTGTGATGTGCGTGCAAAGGGTCAATACACGACATCAGCACCGACTGGTTAAGCTGTTAATTACTCCTTTATTTAGAAAATAGTTACAAACAGAAATTCTAAAAACATTGAATGCAATCAAGGCATGAACAGTTTCAAAGCTGAGTTTCTAAACCATATTTTTATCGGAAAAGTCCTCAGCTTGGGACATTACTAGAGTGAAATAATAATGTTTCATGTTACTGCTTTTTTTCCAGACCCAGCACTGATCTATGACAAGTGTCAAGATTCACAGAGTGGTTTTGAAGATTGCACCGAGCTGTTTCCTAACAACTACAACCACGGCAAGGTGCAACCAGACCTATCAGGTAAAGATCAATTGAAAGGGTGTGCTCATCACTGGCAAGATTAAAAAAATAACTGGTTACAGATTTGCATATAACCTAGATGGTACAAAGACGGTCATGCTGGGAAAACTTCCCTTGAAATATTTTTACCTGAAATGAGATCAATATTTCCACAAATGAATGGTTTGAGACATTAAATAATCCCCCCCCCCAAATAAAGTCTTAGCACCCGCCTGCTCCCCCCCAAAAAAAAAAAATAATAATAATAATAATAAATCAATCAATCAAGATAAATGAAACGATACAATAAAAATGAAATGCCTGGTTACACCACTTTGGGTCACATAAACTGCGGATACTGTTCTTTGACAATTGTCAACGTTTGGAAATCACCTCCAGAAATAGGGAAAAAAACACTTGATTCTGGTAAAATGGATAACTGCTGAGGACTGAATCCAAGTAATATGCGTTTTTGGATGTTGGTTTTTTGTTTAATTTTCTTCTTTGTGCGTTTTAGGCAAGATGTGTGTCTTGGACTATTTACTGGCCATGACTCGGAGTACAACCAGTGATAAGGTGGTCTTGGTCTCCAACTACACACAAACTCTGGACCTTTTTGAGCAGCTCTGCAGACAGAGAAAGTAAGACAAAGCTACATTGGATAGATTTATTTTTAATTTTGGTATAAACAAAGAAAAGTTGACATCAGGTGAATTGGGTCTATGACAAGTCCGCAGTATTAGACCACAAATACATACATAGCACCCAACGGTTTTTACATTTCACACGGGACAATGATTTTTACAGGCTAAAATCTGAGGGTGTAGTATAGCCCTAACCCAGTCATGGTGGAATACAGCGACGCTGGACAGGGAATTCTTGTAAGTGACACAACAAGCTCAAACAGCGCCCTCTCTGAAGTCAATGGAAGACTTTTATTCGGCTGAGAGTTGTGCATGGCTTGTACACGTATTGCATGTTTCCATTGTTTAACCTCGATGACGGTGTCCATTGCAAGGGGTGTATACGTCATGTACTAAATGATCTAAACTGGGTTGGTGTGTGGTCTTTTTAACAGAAAAGAAGATCACACAGCATGCCTTTACTTGTAATGAAAAAAATTGTTATTGATGTATTTTTTTAATAGCTTCATGGTTTTGAGTCTAGCCGGCAAAAGAATCTGTTGACCCAATTCACATGACATCATCGTCACAATAATCTCTGTTGCATAATTTTGGTAGTCAATGTTCCTGTGTGTTATACAGCACGGTGTGATTTTCAGGCAACAAGGCGTTCACACGCTTACCCATTGACTCCCAAAGTGGTGAGCGTGGCACAATCACCAGCTGTGTCATGCGTGCAAGGGGGTCAATTGACCCAATTCACCTGACATCATCATCACAATAATCTCTGTGGCGTCATTTTGGTAGTCAACGTTCCTGTGTGTTATACAGTGTGGTGTGAATTTTAGGCGAAGTAGCGTTAACACGCTTACCCATTGACTCCCAAAATGGTGAGCGTGGCACAATCACCAGCTGTGCCATGCGTGCAAGGGTTCAATGGACCCAATTCACCTGATGTCATCATCACAATAATCTTGGTTGCGCCATTTTGGAAGCCAGTTAGATAGTGTGTTAGACAGTGTAGTGCGCATTTTAGGCGTCACGGCGCTTACACGTATACCTATTGACTTCCAAAATGGTGAGCGTGGCACAGTCGCCTCGTGTGCCGTGAATGCAAGGGGTCAATAGGTAATGTGAGCCATTCATGCAATTGCCGACTACACTTGCTCTACAGGTCCTGTAGGTTAGTCAGCATTTTATTTATTCCCTCATTTGTAATTGCGTTATCAATAATGTTGTCTTGAAGTGCATGTGTCAACTATTTTTACTTACTGATTTTCTTGTGTTTTTGTGTTTTTGTTTTAGTTATATCTTTGTGAGGTTGGACGGCAGTATGTCAATCAAGAAAAGGGCCAAGATGGTTGAGAGATTCAACAATCCTAGTGTAAGATATAAGTTTACTTCCCTCAAAAGCCACTGTTCACATAGTCTTGATTGGTGACGTTCGTTTTGTTAACGCACTCGCCAATTTCACAACACGAACTCGCAATACGAATTACTGGAGAAGAGATATCTGTATCAAACAAACATCTGGATTAAAACGAACGTCTTGATGCTTTTGGCACTGGGACCGGCCCACATATTTTTTTTTAGGACCGTGTTTTGAATATTCATAAAATGAAGCACAAGCACACAATGATGGGCAGACAGCAGCCTAGACTGTTCCCCTGTGTCCCTACTTCTAGGTACCATAGACATCTGATACACAAACTCTGTTGGGGAATGCCTCCGTGCAAATTATGCAAATGAGCCTCGTTTTGATCTGCCTGGCAAAAGGCAGGCAGCAGTGCCAAACTTGTCAAGATGCAAGTTTGATCCAGATTCGTAGACTTGCCCAGTTCCTCAGAGCTAGTCGATATTTCGCCCTCTGTCAGTGACTAATACAAAAACTAGCGTAAATGTTTACACGCTCACCATATCTGTACATGCAACTTGACTGCCAAAATGGAAGACCATGGGCAGACAGTAACCATGTTGCAAGAGGTTCAATCCCTCAGCCTGCCACACTCAAGAAAAGATGTCTTGACCCTAACCCACCATACAGAAGTAGCTGGTTTGATTTCACCCAGTTATTTTTATTTTTTTATTTGTTTATTTGTTTATTTGCAAACTGAGAACACTTCCCTTTATAACAAAACATAAAATTAAGTAGACAGTATTAAATCCGTAATCCTGTGTATTGAGGAATATCTGGGACATAAAAATGCTTGTTTTAGCTGATTTGATGTTAACTAAAAGAAGACAAAAAATGTTTGTTGAGATTTGTTGTTAAACAAATCGCTAAGTTTGCGTGTTTTCTCCTATAACAGAGTCCAGAGTTCATCTTTATGTTGAGTAGTAAAGCTGGAGGATGTGGCTTAAATTTGATTGGAGCCAATAGACTGGTCATGTTTGACCCCGATTGGAATCCAGCCAATGATGACCAAGCAATGGCCAGAGTGTGGAGGGACGGACAGAAGAAAGAGTGCTTCATCTACCGCTTGCTCTCAGTACGTCATTGAAGACATTTTTTAATGAGGGTTGCTCATCACAAGGCCCATTGGTATCCACTCAAGGTGGGGGGCCACAAAAACGGGGAAGGAAACCAGATTAAAAGAGAAAATCACAAAGTAGATGTTGCATGGCCCGATTTTTGCCGGGAGGGGGATTTGAAAAAAAAATTAACAAGAATTTGGTCAGATGATGCTTTTTCAAAACTAAAAACATACACAAACTTTCGCATATGCCACAGACAATGCACAAAATACATGAACGTGAGATAATATTGGGATCCTGACAATAATTTATGTTTTGTATTTGATTAACTACCACTTATCATCGGCAGATTTTTTTTCTGTGCAATAATAATAATAATAGTAAGAAAGAGATTTATTGAGCACCTCACGCTAGTCCAACTCTGAGGCGCTTAACAGCAGTAAAAAATACCAAACCTTCCATTTTCAAGGAAGACATTTAGAATTAGTTAAAATACACAAAGTACTTATCAAAATAAGGCAATAGAGTTTGTTAAAAATACATAAAGACACTAAAATGCATTTAAAACAGGCAACAAATTCCTGTTAAAGTCAACGATAGTCTCAGCAAGTCGAATGTATTCAGGGAGACTGTTCCAATACCTTTAATGAAAGCTTATAAGTTTCTCAAATCTACTAAAAAGAATTATTTAAAATTGGTCCCTGTTTTGGGGTTTTTTTTTCTTCTCATTCTTCATTTGTTTTATAGACGGGGACAATAGAGGAGAAGATATTCCAGCGTCAGGCTCATAAGAAAGCCCTGTCTAGCTGTGTTGTCGACAATGAAGAAGACGTTGAGAGACACTTCTCACTGGATCAGCTCCGAGATTTATTTCCCCTGAATGAAAATACCATCAGTGACACCCATGACAAGTAAGGCATTCTCTTTTATACCTATCTTTAAAGACAGGCTTATTAATTATTAGGGGGATTAATAGTTCCAACCTTACAGCCAAGTCGTTATAAAATTCATGCCAATACCAATCCTACTGAGAAATACTTTCATCTGAAATAGTGTTTTAAGTTGAGAAAAATAGCATTTGAAAACCCCCTTAATCAATATTGCTTATTCTGATTCCCACAATGTATACAAATGTGCACAAAATCCCTAACGAAAAAAAACATCAACCTTTTTTTCGTCCTAAAACATCACCATCTAATTTGATGTAATTTTTACAGACTGCTTTGAAGGTGTTTTATTGAAAACTAGAGGATGCAAATGAAATTACTCTTCTAAAAACCAAAGATGTAAAATAGCATTAACCAGTTGATGTCGGATGACCTGTAGGCCTATATGTGTGGGTGAAACGAAGCTTTGCAGGATGAGAGCATACTCTGTGCATGCTCTGAAACAAAATGTCCAGGCAACCTTTGTTCCGGACATCTGGTATACCAAATGTACACAACGGTGTGTTTAAACGCCGCCCGTTCGCTGGCTCAGAAAATATTTGCGTGAATATACGACATCTGTTGCCTCTTTTCAAGGTGATACCCTTACAACGCCATTTCCCAGGTTGCATCATTAACTGGGCATGATCCCCGGCTACACAGCGGTATTCAGTTCTGACTAGCCCATCCCCCCCCCCCAAACAAAGATATTGAAAAAATAGGCAGACTGCCAACATAGGGCTAGATAGCTCAGTTGGTAGAGCACTGGCAATTTTTTTTTACTCTAAAATAAAATGGAGAAGCGTTACTTTTTAAAAAAAATTGTTTTCTATCCACTCCCAGATGTTTCATGAATTAAATCTGAAGATTTTTTTGTCTTGAAATGTAAATGTACAAGTTGTTCTCCTTTGAAAAAAATAACAAGTTAATTGGTGAATGAGACAGATTAAAAAGGAGGGACATCTGTGGAAAAAGGAGAAGGCAAAGACAAAAAGGAATTAATCAATTCCTTCTTGGATGTCCAGACCATGGGGTTGAATGTTGTGGAGGTGCCTTATCCACAGTTTCTCCCTACTCAGACAAATAGTCTCTCTGTTGTTACCTAGTGCCTAGTAAAATCATTCTCCATTTTAATCTTTTTGAATCAGGTTCAACTGTCGTCGTTGTGTCAACAGCATCCAAGTACGTCCCCCACCGCCAGACTCGGACTGCAACAGTGACCTGAGCAACTGGAACCACTGCAGCAGTAAGCGTGGCGTAACGGACTGTATCTTAAAGAAGGCAATGGAAATGGACAGCATATCCTTCATTTTCCACCACAGATCACATGAACAGATTAAAACTGTTTGATGGAGCTGATGAGGATATCTGTGGCAGATGCGCTATATTCACTCTGTGTTGAGCTGTTGGAATGTGGGCTTTGGAAAGAAAAGAGAAACAGTAAATGCAGTCAACTTTCATTCCACAATGTTTTTCCAGTCCTAAAGTGGTTTAAAAACAATAAGACGCAGTTCTTTTATAGCACTGTATCACGCTCAAAGGCATCTCAAAGCGCCCGTTATATTTTTCTACAAAGATGTAGAGGTATGTTCAAAATATAAGACCCATTTTATTTACGTAGCACCATGTAACGGTTTATAAGGTGCTGTGGCGCAATCTGCAGCCAACCATACCAGAAAACACCAGGCAAACCCCTTCTCTTAACATATGTCAGGCCTTGCGCTTGAGCTTTTTGTAAAGTAGCCCAAGGGGCGAGTAAACTGTGCATTTGACTTGCCCCCAGGAAGTTTTTGTTGCCCAAATTTTAAACATGTATTGTCATAAACGTATCTTCCTGATACTAATGGTAGCGATCACAACCACTTCATAGTGGTCAAATGAAGTTACACTCACACACTCAAAAATAAATTAACACATTTCTAAAATGTAATATTCACATCTGAAAAAGAAGAAGTATGAGCATTATGAACATGTAAGTTGCACAGTTTTTAGTAGCCCACAGGGCAAGTTGAGAAGTGGTGTTTAATAGCCCATAGCAATTTTTACCAGACAATGTACGCCGGGCTAGTGCTTAGCGTGAGCCCTGTGTGTACTGGGTTCTTTTACATGCATTATTATGCAACACATGGGACCTGTGGCTTTACATCCCATCCAAAGGATGAAGCAATAAGGGTTAAGTGTCTTCCTTAAGGAAGGTCTCCAAGGTGGAATTCAGTTTTGTGATGCACTCATTGTCCAACAGATAGAGACCTTATGAAAAAAGAATTTACAAGTCATGACTCTTACGTTAAAATTGTGCAAAATGCCATTGTATTTTACATCCTTCCAGTGCTAAAACCTGCCAAATCCTGCAAAATCGTCTCCAGGAAGTTGTCTGGTTGGAAGGAACTTGGACCAAAAGGGTTAAACACCCTTACTCTCCAGTGGTGGATTTCACAAAACTAGTCCTAACTTAGGACTAGTCCTAACATGTGACTAGTCCTATAAGTTAGGACTAGTTACTCGTCCTAACTCGAGATAAGACTAGTCCTAGAGCTTTGTGAATTCCACCCCTGGGGCGATTTCACAAAACTCTTCCTAACTTAGGACACGTCCTAGGCAATGCTAAGAGATAGGACTAGTCCTAAGTTAGGATGAGTAACTTAGGACTAGTCCTATCTCTTGGCATTGCCTAGGACGTGTCCTAAGTTAGGAAGAGTTTTGTGAAATCGACCCCTGGTCTACTTACCCACAGGTGACCTTAATCCTCCAGTATCCTCCACTCTTATGTCACTCCATACCAACAAGCTTGGACTTGGATAAGATTAGTATGCCTGGCCCATTGATTTATAAGTATTCGTTATTTGGGCCTACAGTCTTAAGCCCTTTCAGTCAGACAACTTGCCGAGAGGGGTTTGGGGTAGGTTAGGGTTTGAAGTTACAGTGACTTCAAATTAATGCAGCTGTTGCAGATAATTATATGTAACCTAACGAGATGATAAAGTAACATTGTCTTGCAATAGTTTACTTCACATAAACCTTTAATGTGAGCACTGCTTTTTGGAACAAAACAAGATTTGTGTTGTGATTTGATCTTGTTCCTTGGTCACAGGTATCAACAGAATTACTTTTGAACAATGTTAAAGCTTAGTTATTCAGAAGTAACAAGAATTGAGTGTTTTTTTTTACATTTATTTATTTTTCATGGGCTTTTGTTTTCATGTCCCTAATTCCAGAATTGTCCTGAATTCAGCCCCAAAGCAAAAGAAGCTTGGGATGGGAATAACAAAAAGTTGAAACAAATGGTCAGCTTGTTTTTCATTTATGCCTTGTAACATAATTGGTAATAATCACATTTAAAAGTTTTAAACTCAAAACATAACTCATAAACTTGGATACCAGAACCAATTGACCTGAGAAATATTCCTTTGGAGTCTGAAATACTTTGTGTGCAAGAAATTTGTCCACCCCTCCCAGTTTTCATCTTAGTTTATTAAATCAACAAAGGCTCTTTGTAAAAAAATATGAGCATACACAAAAACATATACATGCAAGATACCATGTTGTTGTAAGGGTGAGGCAGTTTTTTTCTCATTACAAGGACCTCTATTCTATAACAATTTGTACTGGAACATTTTAAGGGGTACCAAGGAAGTGGCCATCAGGGGGCATGGAGGTAATTTGCAATATTTCTTTACAGCATGAGGGCGTTTGCGAACCAAAGTTGAAATTGATGCAAAGCAAGGAAAACAAAGGGTGTTTTGCATTATTATTAGTACTATTTTTTTGGTCATTGATACAAGAAAACAACATACAGTCAAAGTATGATAAACTTGTAATTGTGATGCAAGGAAATAAGCTGTTGAAAGAGCCCTCGTGTGGTCAAAAATTCGGTTAGGTGCCTCCATCGCCTCTCTGTAGAGTATTAGGGCTGCATAAGACAGAAGTGAATGAACTCTTCCAAAAAAAAAGTTTTGTATCATACCTATAAATAATTAACTAGGTTGGTTTATTTTACCCAAATCATCAGTATTGGTGTGTGAAGACAAGGATGTCAGAACCTGGAACCTTTAAGGCCAAGATGGAGCTAAATAATGTTTATAATAAAATAGTATGAAAGCAAAAACATCTTAATGTCGTGGCATACATCAGGTCTGGTGTAATGACCAGGGCGTGTGACCTCCCCCCCCCCCCCACGAGTCATTTTTCTCAGTAGGCATTAAGAGCCTCACTTGGCAAGGGAAGCACTAAATTAAGTAGAAAGGGCATCCGGGCTAAAATTGAGTCACTTTGCTGACAAAAAAGTATTACTTTTGTAAATGTTGAGCTTGGGCTAGAGGGCACGTGAAGTGTGAAAACTTTTTATGTTAATTTTATTCAAAGGTGCACTTCTAACAATGTATATGCTTGTCCAGACAACTGAGGGCGCTGTTGCCGTGATTTCATTTCTGGGCCACCCTGGGGATACCCTGGTTTTCTGTTGGAATTCATATTTTGAACCCCGTTGAAAGCATTTGTGGGAAAAGGTTGCTCATTGGCTTATTGCCATGAACTGACACAACTAATCAATGAAGAAAAGAACGTTTACGACAGCGAAATATCCTAAACTCTGTCAACTTTTTGTGCATAAACTAATTACAACTTTTATTTGAGGTTTGCCCCTGATAAGACGTACATGACAGTTTTGCTCATGAATATGGAAATTATCATCAGCATATAAACCAAAGAGGCACCAAAATACCCTTGAAAAATGCCAACATGAAAATTGAAAAAATAAGGTGTGGGATATACGGGTGCATTTCCAAGGATTGCATTTAAAAAGTGCCCATTCATGTGCCCTTTATTAGCAGACTAATTAATTTGAAAAAAAAATTGGTTATTATTGCTACATATGTAGTGGGTTTGCGTCTCTGAAGTGTGGTCCATTGCGTGCTGGACGCACTAGTCTTTCTTGAACATAGTGGAGAATATTGGTAGCTGAAAAGTCAACAAACTGGCTTTCCCAAAAGGTGATGCCAGCCGGCAAATTGGCTTCCAAATACCCTCCCAAAGAAAATGCCCTTGTTATCCCCCTGATTTACTCTGTCTAAAATTGTTCTCTGTGCGTCGTTTTTGCCTACATTCCGACTGAGACTTTACACCAGTACCGTACATCCATATATTGCGACGGTAGTCTAAAATAGAACTAATGGTATTATGCACCATTCTTACTCGATACTAAGACTCGATCTGAGATCACGTTTGTTAAAGATCCCAAACTGACTCTTGCCAAGATTGAAAGCACAAGAAAGGAAAAACCAATGCTTAGTGGCAAAACAACAGCTAGTCTCGAGATCTCAAACAGAACTGCAAAATGTTTTCTGGATTGTAGTGAAAAGGTAGGCCTACTACTTGAAAAGTTTGATTCTAAAAAGATGTTTAAATGCGACTTGGACCATATTGTCATTTCAGTTGAAGTTTTTATAACATTGTAGAACTGACGATCCAATTCCGTATTTGATTAAGAACTCTTATGACATAAAAACAATTTTATTAATTTTGACCTGGGTCCGAATTAAATAACAATTCTTTTTAAATTGGCGAAAAAAGTATTCCTTTGTATTTGGTGCGTGTGATTTCCATGGGAGTTGGTCTGATCATGGAGGTAGAAATACTCCCTAACCTTTACTGAGACCTCTCGCCCTCCTCTCCCGGCTGCCCCGTGCCGTTTCCCTTTTAGTGAAAGTGAGAGTGAAGCAATCCGATGACCCAGGTGGTCGCTGTGTGGCGCCCTTGTCAACAATCGATTGGCGTCCGAGTTTAGGTGCGACAAATTCAATCGATACACTTTCATTAAGTGTATTTTCTGCCTAAAATCGTATTGATATGTGATGAAGTAGGTTACGGTATGGACTGCTATTTAATGACGACTGACAGCTACTTTCAACGATTCAACAAGTGTTCGAAGTATGTTCACCACGTCCAGAAAGTTCTAACTTGTTGATGGTAACTTTACTTGTTTGTGTAGTTTGTCTGAAACTTTGTAGGCTATTGTTTTTGCATGAATAGTATTTTTATTAGTAGACAACTCCATTTTAGTTTGCATGTATTGTAACGTTAGGCCTACTCCTCGACTCGTCGTTATTGTCTATTCAATCAGTGATTCCAGCAGGACTACGTCTTCTAGGATTTCGAAGATTGATGCTACGGATCCCAGCTCAGTGGTGAGAGTGATTCCTAACAAGCTAAACTCCATTCCAAGAAGATCCTTGTATTTGTAGTTCCAGGAGTAAGCTAAGGCTAAACCATGGAGGAAAAAGTAGAATGTATCGATGTATTTCCATTCCTCGAATGACATAGACATACCATAGAGCTAGTCCAAGTTACCTTGACCCAACAATCAGCGCCTTTTTAAACATTTGGATGTGAGTGAAAAAACAACAACGCACAATCGACTCGGATTTTAGCCCAAAATGGTTCCTTTTTAAACAAACGCATTAGACATGTGAGACACATTCGTACCATCATAACTATTTAACCAGCAACATCTCCTGGTGAGTTTCAAGTTGTTTAGTAATAGTAGTCTTTGATGGATTTTGGAGCATTTTTTGTCACTCTGTTTTGGAATTTAAAATATGTACACGGGTACCAAGTTTTGATGGGACTACAGTCGGACCCTACACCCAGTAACTGGGATGCTGTACTCCTTTTTTGAGATCTTGACATTTATCGCTAGTACGACCGATAAATGTCAAAATCTCAAAAAAGGAGTACAGCTCCCCAGTTACTGGGTCTACTTGGACCCTACATACTCTAGATCATGTCCAAATGTAGAAAAAGGCATTGTTGGGTCCAGGTAACTCGGACTAGAGTAGAGGAGGGTGTACAAAAAGGCCTGACAAACAGTCATCGTATCTATAATGCAGATGAAATCTATTTGGGAGGCCATATAACACATAATAAACCAGTTCTTGGTTTGTTTCGCATCATTTGTAGACTCTTCTCTGTAGTGTGGTATGTACATGTAGGTTGTTAACCACAATTGAAAATGTGCATCAATGTTGATCAATGTTGTACCATTGGAAATTACCCCCCCCCCCCCCCCCCCACAAAAACAATTAAAAAATATATAAAATTAGGGAAATCTAGCAACATGTCAGTGATGGTTGAGTACAAGTTAAAAAAAAACAATATCAAACACTTTTGTTTGTGTGCAGGGCTCGAATTTGATGGGAAAATCCACAAGACCTCAGGGCTTGTGTAGCTCGAAATGTTTCAGGATCTGAACTTTACAAGACTAAAATTTAAATGAGGAAAAAAATCTACCAACACAGTCTAACATTTGACCTGTTTTAATTTGAACAAGCACTACGAGAAAAGATTTATCTCCTTTTTAGGGCCTATTTTTCAATACTCAAGAGTTGAAAGATATTTATCAGACTGAAAGTCAACATTTGAACAAAAACACAAGTCCGCCTGATTTGTCCAGTCATGAGTTTGCTGGCCTTGTGCTAAAATGACTGGCCTTGGGCCTGTGGTGTAGTGTAAATTTCAAGCCCTGGAATGTACATTGTAGTTAAAGATAAGGGTTTATCTTTTTCCTTAACAGGTTTCACTTTCAGTGTACAAATGGACCTCTGTAGCCCTCTCCATGTTCCAGATCAACACAATCATCTGTACTGCAAACCATCCCGTCTGGAAAATCCCTCCAAGCATGGTGAAAGAGTCCAGTATGAGAAAAAGGTAATCAATAACAGAAATCCAAAAGCCACTTCCTGCACGATTTATTAACTGCAAGTATAACCCAGAAAACTGGGTCACCAAAAGGAAAATGACAGGGGTACAATGTAGCTAGGTATAAATGGAAGAATAACCTGGATCTAAATGCTTAAAGTCACGAACTTTCTTTTAGAAAAGTTTGGCTAAGTGAACAAAAGTTTTTCTGTCAACAACAGAAATGAAATTGCAAATTTAATTTAAACTTGCCAAAACCAAAACCAGTTAACTAATAGCAACGAATCTATATACTCTACTGATTCTAATATTTCACTAAAATAACTTTGGCGAAACCAAGACCACTAAAAGAAATCTGACTTTTCCTATATAATAATAATAATAATAATAATAATAACCAGTTTTTATATAGCGCTTTATCACAGTACTGTATCAAAGAGCTTCTGACATTACTACCCCTGATCACTGGGCCATTTATTTCATTCCTTAAACCATCTCAGCTCCCTGGGGAGTATACAGCCGGTGTGTGAGTAGCTGCACTCCAAGCTAATCAATCACATAAACCATCTCTGCCCTCACAGGTACCCATTTACTCCTGGGTGGAGAAAAGCAATTACAGTAAAGTGTCTTGCTCAAAGACTCAAGTGTCACAACCGGGATTCGAACCCACACTTTGCTGATCAGAAACAGCAGAGCTTGAGTTCGGTGCTCTCATCTGCTCGGCCACGACACCCCATACAAAAATCAACAAAGTGCTAAAAGCGAATCACTAAAAAGTGCATTCTGACATTAACCAGAATTATTTGAGCAGCAAAGGGAGAAACAATAGTAGCTTAGGTCCATTTTTTTCATTAATTTATTGAATCACACTTGGTAAGAACACTGCACTATCAGCTTTACCAATCCTATATTGTGCATTTAATTCCGAATAGTTTAGCCTATTAATTCACCTTTGACTCTCCCCTATAGCTGCATATCCCAGCTGTTGCTTGATGGTGATTATAATTGCACCATAAACCACGTCATATTGGCAAGTTTAACACTTTAAAAACTGGATCTAGGGAAACTAAAAACATCCCATTAAAAATAGTTGAACTGCTCATGAGTTAATTGTTGAATTTAACAAGTTCAGCTAAAAAACAGATGTTTTTTTTTACTTGTTTATTTTCTTCTTTTTTTCTTGATATGTTCATATTTTTGACGAAGGAGTGTTAGAAAACACATGGACAGGCATAATTTAGTCACTAGTGTACATAATGTCTGTCCATGCCCTCGGACCTTGGGAAAGAGGACCCTCTTCTGGTCACAGTCCCTCGGGGTGCATAGACATGCACTAGTGACCTCATTGCCAGTCCATAGCTAGACTAAAAGTTTGTGTTTGAAAAAAAAAACAGTCTGCAGTCTCTTTGGTTGTGGGGGTTACTGTTCCAGTGCTAAAATTACTGGATTCTGCCCAGTGGTTCAGTATATTTCAAGCTCTGGTGGTTTTAAAATGCAAAATGCAAAATCATTTTTATTAATTCACTGCTTGGATGAACAATTGTGGGAATGCTTGTTTAGTTGTGGGCCCTGTGCTAAAATTACTAGATTCTTGCCAGTGGTTCAGTAGGCAGTCCTGATACATGTACTTCACAGAGGCAATGGAGGCAACTGCCTCCGTTGCCCCTGGTCATTGCCTTGGTGCCCTTGAAATGTTCCAGTAGAAATTTACAGTTTCATCAAAGAGGTGCCCTTTATCAAGGAAAAAATGCCTTGGTGCCTTTGCCCTTTCAAGAACGAAGTACCTGGTTTAACTCAAACATGTCAAAATGCTATTATATTTTTAGGAATTCAGTGCTTGGATGAATGAATACCTGCAACATGTTCCTCATTGTGAGTGCATATCGGACCTTCAGGAGGACCTTGCCGATGGTATCACGCTACTGTATTTTGTCCAACAAATCTGTGAGTATAAATGATCTGAGCAAATTATCCAAATGTCACATGTTTCAGGATTTTTAATCATTTAGTTGGTGTTGCACTTTTTATTTTTTGTGAAAAAAAGGTTGACTGTCTGAAATGTTTTTTTGTTTTTTTGGAGAAAAAAAAATTCAGGCATAATATTATTTGTGTTTATGCCCACACTCCAATGTGTGTTAAGCACTGTAAACTCAGTACTTTTTCCGAGTCCTGTAAAAATAAACTCCTCGGGTGGGATTCAAACCCACAACCCCGCCATTCTAGAGCAGAAGTACCAACTAGACTACCGAGATTGCCCGGCAGCTAGAGGCAGTTCAAATCCTACTGGCAGTGGGTACCACAACAATTATAATAGATGTACATTTTTTCAGTCAACTTTTTTTTCCTTCAGTTTTTTTGTTATCATGAGTTGGTCTTATTTTGATAGCCTGTACTTATGAAAAAACTAACATCAGTTACAAAATCTTCAGATAATTTATTTCATATTGATAGATAAGTTTTGTATCAAAGCTTTAATAAAGTAGTTCTTGATCTTGATAAAGTAGTTCCTGATAATTGCCCTCGCCTTCGGCTCGGGCAATTATCGACCACCAGGCCCCTCATCGGTTTTAAACAATAGTTAAAAACCTTTTCATCACACCTTTATTCCCTTATTATAAAATGAGGGGCCTGGTGGCCGATAATTGCCCTCGCCTTCGGCTCGGGCAATTATCGGCCACCAGGCCCCTCATCGGTTTTAAACAATAGTTAAAAACCTTTTCATCACACCTTTATTCCCTTATTATAAAATGGAAAAATATTATAATCAATGCAAAGCATTTAAGTGAATGTTAAACTTTCTACAATATTTTGTTTTAAATCTTTTAACAAAGAAACTGTCTAAAACCATGCTTTCTTTTTCTAGCATATGAGTCACCTCCATGTATACATGAAAAGCCCGCCCTCTATGTTCATCGCGTTGAAAACACCGATGCATGTCTTTCGTTCCTAGATAGATTGGGAGTTGACTTGAGAGGTGTACATGCTGAGGGTAAGGTTACATACTTTGTGTGTAGCTTTCATTTGTCTCGTAAATTTTGAATTTTTATTTTTTCCCATTCACAAATCGTTTCAATCAATTGGTTTTCAACTCCAATGAAACAATTCCTAATTGTTTTTAAATTTTGTATTGATTTGTTATTTGAGATTTGAAAAAAAAATGTCTGTCTACAATTGTTATCTGGTAAATTCTTTTGGCAAGAAAATGAATTGATTTTTGATGATCTTAAAAACCATTTTAGTTTCTTTCTTTTCATAGGCCTACATATTACATTCTATGAACTCTAAATTTGTACTTTTCATTTCCTTTCAGATGTAGTAAGCGGTAATATTAAGACAATACTGGCCCTGTGTCGCGCAATGCAAATACGCTTTCAAGGTACACACTTTTTTGATTTAATTTCTTAGTTTCATTTAAGAAAATAGGGGACAAGTGTAAAGAGGGATATGAGATTTCTCTGGATTTCTGGATTTTATGAAATTATTGCTGTGGAATTAAAAAAAAACAAAACAAAACAAAACAAACATTAAATGTCATATACGTATACATACAGTACTTGTACTGTATTTTAACTACAGCAATGTGCTTGCCTCATCTATATTTAAGCACAGAATGCTGCCATTGATACAAGTTATGGCTTGGTTGGTAGCCACCAAACCCTCCACTGGTGTTTCATGGGTTAGTCATTTTCATCCACTCTCATCCCTGTTGGAGTGAATACAATGAATCCTATGGCGGACCCAGAGGGAATCGGAGCCCAGGCTGTGGCGGACCTGATAGTTGATGAGGAACCCTAAGTGTGTGGGAAAGTGTTCAAAGTGTTGTGCAGGAATGTTGTTTATACAATGGGGGTCTTTTTTGTCTAAACACCAACTACACAAAGGGATAAACAAACAAAACAGGTGCTGTTGAAACAAGGGGTTAGATGTATACAGTATGTCAAAAGTGTATATTTAGTCTACTATATGGCTCATTTTAATCATGGGGGAAGGTTGTTATTAGCCTTTTTGAGGTATGGCGGACACTATAGAAGTGCACTGTTTGGTTTGGGTGTATACAGACAAATTTACCCAATCCAAACAGTGCCCAAGTAATGTGTCCACTATCTCAAAATGGCTTGTAAAACACTAAACAATATTGGAATGCAGTCCTTTATATTAAATGTAACACCAAAATATCATACAATCTTGACACAATTCACCTGATGTCATGACCACAGTAATCTTGGTTGTGTCATTTTGGGAGTCAATGTCTCCGTGTGTGTTAAACAATGGAGTGCATATTTTACGGGACATGACAGTTACATGCTAACCATAATTTGTATATGTGCAGTTTGACTCCCAAAATGGCATGTGTGGCAGAGAGTAGCCAAGTGTGTAGTGTGCAAGGGGTCAATAAACGTAACTAACACTCTAAAAAATGAAGCGAAGCATTTGTTTTGGTTTTGCATTCCAGACTTTCTTTCTTAAGATACTAAAACTTCTTTGTTTCTGAAAATTTATAAGTTCAAGAAGAAAAACATGACAATAGGAGACTTTTGAGACCTTAGCGGACGCCCCAGGATAAAGAAAAGGACTGCTTACTGGGTCGCCCGCTAACGTCTCTGTCTCCCATTGGTTCTGGTATTAAAGCCTTAAATATAAAACGCTATTCACAAGTTTTATTTATCATGACCAAGTTATGACCAATGATGCATTACCTTGGGATTGATCCAGAATATTTATACATTTCTTTAGGTGACATACTGGAGGACCATCGTTGCATAAGCCCAATGTTGTCATGGAAACACAAGTCTTTATCTCCATCACTCAGTGCATCTCTCTCATCAGCCGGTTTCACGTGGCCCCAGAATTCATTGAGACAAGGTAACATTTCTCGATGGCTTATTGGTTTTACTCTGACTTTCACCTCTGTGCCCCCTGTTCGAATCCCGCATCGGTGCCTTGCGTGTGGATTGGGTTTTCAGTCCCTACCTGATTACATAAGTTGTTCTCGTCGTAGCTTTTAAAGTTTTGCTATTTTCATTGCCTATGAACTTTTTTATGACTGCCTGAGAGTAAAACAGACATAAAATGTGTTTTTATACCACATCATGAGTAAAACAGTTCATTTTGATCGAGCAATTACTCCGAAATCAAATATTTGAAAACAGTGATGAGGTTTTTCACTATTTTCTTGTGACTCTGATGATCGATTGAGCTTAAATTTTCACAGGTTAGTTATTTTGTGTATATGTTGGGTCACACCAAGTGCAGATACTGGTCGTTAACAATTATCAATGTTGGCCGCATACTTTAAGGTTGTTTTCTTCAAGTTGTTTTAAAACTTTTGAGGATGCCTGGTGGCAGCAGACACACCAGGTATATCCTTTGTTGTCGGAAATGTGTGCATGCTCATAACTACAAACAATGAAAATTTACCTGGTAAGTCTGCTGCCACCTATCATTCCAAAGTCGCCAATTGTATAAGATCTCATTTTGAATCATAGCTCGATGTGTAAATTGCGCAGAATTTTGAAGGCATTCCGCAGAAATTAAACTTCCAAATATCCACTTTGTGAATTTTACAGAGGGAGAAGTGACATCAAGCAATCAGTGGGAATCAGCTTCACCAGGGAATGAAACAGCGGCTGGTCGTGAGACTAGCCCGAGTAGTATCTTCACTGTGTGGTACAAGGAGGACATGGCAGTCTTCAGCTGGATTAAGAGACTACTAGGAGTTGAGCTGAAAGATTATTCAGAGTAAGTTTGGGAGGTATTAGGTATGGCTTCCTGTCTTTGGAACATTGGGGAGTCTATTGGCCTTGATTTCACAAAGCACAAAGATTCGTCTTGAGATGAGTTGTCAGTATTACTGTAGTGATTTGTATTGTGACATCATGCTTTGCTTAGTGGTTAAGATTGAATGCAAAAAATTGTTAATGGCCTCCTGTTTCGACCCTAGCAGAGTCCCTCTCAAAGGCTAAATGACAACACGACATACACATACAAGTATACTGGAGTAACAAAAGCAGTCAAGTGGACAAAAATGAAAAGAGAGAGGCAGAAAGCAGTCAGAAGATGCGAGGGATGAACAATGGAGAGGGAGACAAAGGGGGGGGGGGGTTGTAGAGGGAAGAGGCTGGTATAACCAGATGTTGGAAACTAAAAAGAAAAATCAAAGGTGGGAAAAGAAGTGGGGGGGGAAATTAATTAGTGAGCGAGACAGACTTAAAATCTTTTGCATTTAACAACTTTTTGCATTTATACAATGGGTCCTTTTGGTTGGTAAGCAGTTTGCAACATCTAATTTTATTTTTTCAGTTAAGATTGATTCGCACTTAAAAGATGATTCGCTCTTTGTGAAATCGAGCCCTGGAACTGGTTTATACTTGCTAAATTTATTGGAGTGTTGTCATGGTTGTGGCATAGTGATGAAGTGCTCTAGACTCGCGTTCTGGTGTTGTCAGTGTACAGGTCCTGGTTGTTGCACTTGTGTCCTTCAGCAGCTCCATTAACCATAAATACTTTGCCCATTTTGTCAATTATTTGTGTTTTTTACACTGATGTGAATCCCCCCTGAGGAATATGCCTGTGGATTTTTTTTTTCACAGAACTCGGGAAAGTACTGAGTATACAGTGCTTAACACACATCGGTGTATGGGTAAAAAATACAAATAATATTCTTTATCTCTTATGCAGAAATTAATGTCAAATATATGTCAAATATATGTTTAAGAATTCAGTACACTTATTTAAGAAAAGGGAAGGGGGCTTTACCCTGTGTTTGTGGAATGATTTTGTTTCACATTGCAACACAGCACCTCGTTACCCTCAACGAGTTGGCGCCGGCTGGCATGTTTAGTACCAATCCTATGCTGTAGCTCTCAACTGAGGTTTTGCAATTCATGGTGCAAAATCGTGGTGCAGTGAAGAGAATCTTTGTTCTCTTGGCTTTGTCAAGTCAAGGTTTCTTTGTGCCAGCGGTACTCTCAAAGAAAATGTTTCCGGCAAGTCGAGAAAATAATCTGGTCAGGCTGGTCAGGAAAAATTTAAGAATCCGGTGGCAACTGGTTAAAGGTTGCTATATAACTGGGTTTCATTCGTTCATGTATTACCTGGTAAAGAAATATTTGAGCACTTTTAAATTTGCAAAGAAAGTACTATAGTACAAATGTTGTATATTATTATTACAATGAAGCGATAGTGTACCGGTAGTCCGAAAATCTTGTGTATTATGTAAATATTGAAGAATCTAGAATGGCTTGATAAATGCCTGTAATTTTGGTTTGCAATTCTTTTTTGAAGGTTTGCCGATGGTATTCTACTATGTGCTGTTGTAAACCAACTATGGGATGAAAGCGTTACGCAAGAGGTATGTATGCCTTACCACAGTAGTGTCCACAAAAAGATCCAATCGTTGACTTTACTTGAGAATGTTCATTCTTTAAACATGCTCATAAATAACAGAAAATATCTTTAGGAAACAGTAGAACATCTTATAATATTCATTTTCTATCTCTGCAATATTAAGAAAATAAATCAATTCCAAACAAACAATCTTGTTGACCTGTATACACGCAAATATTTTCTGAGCCAGCAAACGGAGGTCGTGCGTAAACATGGCAGTGTGTAAATCAGAGTATTGGAAAAAAAGGTCACCTAGACAGTTTGGAGCACCTTACTGTGTTTCATTTCACCCACCCATAGAGGAAAGATGGTGTTGAATGTTTCGCAGATTTTTGCCCATTATGCGGGGGTTATTGTGTAATCCCTGATACCAGACATTTTGTCCTTTTGCTTGCTGAAATGGCGTATAATGCTTACATCACATTTCAGCCCAAGTCGCCTATTTTGGGCCTTTGGGTGCTATATGATCTTTTGGTCAAAAAGGTCCATACTATAACCAATCACACCTATTGGTCCCATCTCTCATTTTAGGAGGTTCTTTACAGTACTCCTCTGGAAAGACTTGAGATTGCCACAGAAGCTGCTGAGCAGTTCTTGGGAGTACCAAGGAATGAGCTTGACCTTAAGGCTGTGATTGATGGACATGGTAAAGATGTCTTACCATGGTATCTCTTAGATCTCAAGGCAGCAAGTGAGCAGATGATGGCGGTAAGAACTTAGCTTGGAGTCTCGTACGAAGCTCCACGAGTGCCATACCACTTATCAAGTCGGTTTGGCAAGATAATTTATTTTGCCAAGAGGACTTAGTGAAACTAAGAAGTCTAGGATGGCATGGGTGGCGTGTGCGTAAAGCCCTCGCCTCTCACCAATGTGACCCTGGTTCGATTCCCGACTAAGGCCATATGTGAGTAGTACAGTTGTGCGTTGGTTCTCTCCTGTGCCACGAAGATTTTTATCCAGGCCATCAGGTTTTTCTCCTACTGAAAAAATCAAACACTTTCAATCTCAGGCTGTGCTCCGTGGTCATGTATGGTTTGGTGTGGCTGGCTGCCAAAGGCGCCCTTGAATGCCTGCAGCTCAAACACGTGTAGCCGTGTCCTTTGCTGTCAGTAAGGATGATAAGTCTCCCAAATTGTTTTTATTGTCATCATAATTTCAGTAAGTTGCGTTATCTCGCCAAATCAACTGATTCCATAAAATGTTTCCGACTTGGTGAGACAAACGATCACAGTAAGTGGACATTATAGTTTCAGTACTGTCCATCTTAGCCAAATAATTTATCTTGTCGTCTTAGCAAGTGGTATGGCATTCCAGAGCTCCGTACAAAAGTATAAAACACAGAGGTGTATTTATTTATTATGCAGATGTACTCCCTTGTCAAAATGATCATCCCTGAAAAATTTTAACCATATCCGATAAATCATACTCGACAATATAGACATAGCAATTCATATAAATTTACTTCATTTTCTCATTACAAAAAGCACATCCATAAATCGTCGTGTGCCCGGCAAAAGGGCGTGAGGCCTTACGCCCTTTTGCCGGGAACATATAGTAGTTTATCCCAGTAACAAAAGGACGTAAGCAACAAAATGAAAAATACATCATTTTTGTTATTTTTTTTGCTAGAATTACCCTGAAAACATGTTTCCCCATTCCCCATGCAGAATTTAACCATTCAAGAATGATTTTTGGATGGCAACATGTTTACCAAACCTTCCCGCTCATAATTCTTGAAACATAAATTTTAACGTAAATTGCTCACATCCTTTTGCCGGGAACTTTCCCTTTTCTCCTTCTGCCGGGCACACAACGAAATAGTAAGCGTAGTAAAAGGAAATGCTTAATGCAAGATTATGAATTATGAAAGTTATGATGAGCAAAAGAATAAAAATACATAGGGCCTACAAAAGAGCAGCAGGAAATGTTTAGGGATTTTAAAAAATAGCACTGCTTGTCAAAACTTGGTGTACGTGTACCTTAAAACTGAGAAACCAATTTTGATCAACCACTATGCAGAGTCTCAAATCTTTCATTTTTGCAAGTTTCTAATGAATTATTTTGAACCGTCCAGCTCAGTTCATAGCACATAACAAGAATCATTTAACATCAATAATTCTTTGCAATACCCACTGCTAATTACAAAATTCAAACTGCCCTCTCACACCTGGCACGCTCAGTCATCTAATTTTTTAATAAGATATCTGCTCTAGAATGCAGGGGTCATGGGTTCGAATCTCACCCAAGTAGTCTGCATGTGGAATATTTTTTTCCCCACAGGACTGGGAAAGCACTGAGTATGCAGTGCTTATCACACATCAGTGTAATAGTAAAACCAAACAAAAATAACCCTAGCCCCGATGCAATGACTGAATCTAATAAAAAATCTGAGAACACTACAAATTTGAAACCTGATAGGTAATGTTTGAAGCTTTACATGATGTGAAGGATAGGAAACTATAACTAGAAAACTGGTAAAATTTGTGGGTACAACCATGTATAAATCTTTTTAGGGAGGAGTGGTGGCTCTGAAAAGAGCCATTGTGGTCTCGATGTTTTGAACAGTATACTCCGTCGTCTTCTCTGACAGCTTTCTCCTGAAGACGAGCAGAGTATACTGTTCGAAACATCAAGACCACACCAGCTCTTTTCAGAGCCACCACTCCTCCCCAAAAAGATTCTTACATGGTTGTACCCGCAAATTCTACTAGTTTACTAGTAGTTATAGTTTCCTTGAAACCTGATAGTTGTTGTTTGCCAACAACCATTGGGATTTCCTGTCAATTGGACAAGCATTTTCAGATGTTGTTTTGTTTTTAGCAAAAACCTTAGTTTGAAATGCAATAAGTAATAATCATTGCATTGTTTCACTTTTTATGGAACAAATACAGCAATATTTAGCAATGGCAGAGGAGAGGGACAAAATGAAGAATGAAGAAGAAACGGTCAGTCGAATGCGGCGTCAGCTCATCAGACAGTACTCCAGAGATAACATTGTTCCAATGCCAACCGCTGATTCATCAGGAAGAAATCAAACCGACCAAAAGCCACAGAGTGTTTCAACAAGCTACCCAAAGGCAGATGAAAGATTGAACGACACCTTCCAAAGGAACGCAACCAAAAGCTCTTCTCCGACAGTGAGTCTTCCAGAAATGTATAATTCTGACCAAAGGAGGACAGAAACAGACAGTATCAGTTATAGAAAAAGCACCAATAGATTTTCTCCAGCAGTGCCCTACCAGAAGACAAGGGAGTTACTTGAGTTCGATGGTAGCACTGATGTGCCAGAGCAAGCAATAGTTCAAGACAGAATGCAAGAGATGGAAGAGCTAGAGACCAGTCTGTCCTCTCTGATGAAACCAGACACACGGCTTTCCACACTACTCAAGCCAGAAACCACAGAACACGATGCAGAAATTATTAACGATGCTCCACTGTTACATCAGACTTCCAATCAGCCTCTGGATGCATCTCCTGCCGAAGCGTCACACTTACAAAGAGACACTCCGTCACGGACGAGGAACCAACCAGACGTCTCAGGATTCTTCTCTCCATTCTCAATGCCATTCTTGTCGACCGCTTCCAGGACGGACGCAGGAACCAGAATCGGAAACAGTGTGAGAAACACTTCTTCCAGTGTTGTAGATGATGACAACCTTGCAAGGGATAAGTTGACGACCTGGAATGACAAAGATGTGTTGAGAAATCAAGGTCAGGACAGGTAAGTGTGGCCTCAGTGTTAAGCAAATAGATTTCATGCATGTACAATATTCAGGCATGATATTCTTTCGGCTTAAATTGGATTTCCAACTTTTCTGCTTTCAAAAATCAAAATGTCTGTGTTTTTTGTGTTTTTTACTGACAGAAAAAACAAATCCTAGCCTATCCTTGTAATAACGCAGGTAATAGGAGACTTTGGAACACTAGGTGGCAGCAGACTTACCAGGCAAATTTCCATTGTTTGCATCGTTTTTAGCATGCGCACATTTCTGAGAACAATGGAATTTTTGCAGGAAGTCTGCTGCCACCTAGTGTCCTCAAAAGTCTCCCATTGTTTATTTTCAGGTTTATAGATGTAAATGGCATATAAAATGTCGTAAGAAAAATTGTCGGGGGAAAATTGAACTTCTGGCATTGTACCATTGGTTTCGTGACAGCTCGTTAGTTGACTATTTGAAAAAACTTGGTAGCTATATTGGCAGATCATTTGACAAAACTAGTAATCATAGTCGTTGGAGAAAAACATCTTGGAGAGAAAGGACGAATCAAGAGTCTACTGAACTGCAGCACAGCACCAAAATAGTGCTGTGATGACGGCCATGCATTGCAATAAGGGAATAAAAGAGTGGTGACCGAGATCTTAAACGGCCGTTTAACACCGGCAGGGGCGTGGCCGTGTGATAAAAGACCGAGCCGAAGACCTTTATCACATGGCCACGACCCTGCAAGGTTTTAAACGGCCGTTTAAGACTGAGTCACTACTCTTTTATTCCCATTCATAAATGCCCTTTTCGGTAAAAAGCGTAATAATGTAGACAAATCCATTGAAACTTTTCTGGGTTTTTTAAATTTATTTTTCAATTCTTGTCGCAAAGGGTCAACGCTCAATGGTTGCGCGTATGAGCACATATTAATGGACTTTACATTGAGTACTGCTATGTATTGATTGCGCTACGTGTAAATTAGCACCTGCTTGAGCTAGTGCGCCAACACGCGTGGGCTATAATGAGCGCAGAACGCGCCTTCACAGCTCCAGCTATGTCTATATCATTCGTTTAAAACCGGTCTTAAACGGTCATGTGACCACCTTTCAACAAATAGGACTGCCCAAATTGTCCCAAACTGACTGGGGTATTTATGAATTGTATTTATATATGTGGTGCTACTCTCATGTTTAAGGGTTGAATATTCAAACAAGTTGCAGATAGCTCATGCATGGATTTGAAGCCATACACCTGCAGAAACTGATACATACACTCCATCAACTTCACCTGTATGAAATTGTCAGTAAGAGACAAACAATGCTATCTTACTTTTAGTGCTCACTGTTTTATACTCTAAATGCATCTTGCAGTTCATTAAAGGAGCCAAATCTGCCGCAGAAGCCCATGACTAGGAAAATAAGCGCAACAATGATGGCAAGATTGGCTGCTCGATCGCCAGGGGGAGTCGCTGGAATGAACTCATCCGATTCTGATGACTAAACCCAACGAGATATTGACTTGGCTGTTGTATATCCAGGGGAATACGCCAGTATCCTCGGTTCAGATGGGTAACCTGAGATGATGTAGTTGAGCGATCTACAGCGTGGAAAGAAGCAAGCTGGAATGAATTCATCTAATTCTGTTGATTGAGGCTGTATCCAAATCAGCAGCTATGGCTGCGGCTGTTGATAAGGGTGTTGCTATGGACATCCTATACTTCAGTGCATGGTGGCGCGGCTATCCACCTGTTGCTGTAGCCGTAGCCGCCAATTGGGACTCGGTGTTACCAACAATAACTTTGCTGATCGATCTCCAGGGGAAGTAGCTTGAATAAACCTTTTTTTTTGTCGTACAATGATTTTTGCTGAAGTCTCCAGGGGAATAAGGTGGAGTTATCTCAGCTGGTTCAAATAAAAAATAAAAGAAATGATTTGGCTGATCTATCTCCAGGGGAGGTAGCAGGAATAAACAAGTTCTGTTGAATTGCTCTTTGCGACTTTGCCATTTCGTTTGATCCGAGTCATTAGTGGTACATGTAGATCCAATGACTTCATATAAAATAGTGAATTAGTTGAACATAAATCAAACGTAAATGTAAGTAACATCACTTGGTGCTGGCTATTAAGTATAAAAACCTATCATCCAAAGACACTGTTCTTAAAGAGGATGGGCCATGGTGATTGATGTTGACGTTATTGTTTAGTTTTCTGCTTTTTATAATTATTGCATTGGACAAACTTTTCTTTTGTGACATTAAATTGACAAAAGGAGTGATATTTGCAGGGAGTTTTTAGCCTGCCGCCTAAATTTATCAAAATCCCAGAAATGAGGGCAGCAAACAAATCATGACGTCACTGGAAGTACTGAATCCCCGCATGGTCTGCATTGAGCAATGCTTCAATGAGTAACAACAAACAGCCGTTTGACAGAGGAGTACTTCCTGGGACGTCACCATTCTTTAGAATTTCTGGAGACAACTTTCAGGCACCGACTGCTGTTCTGATTTTGGCTCGAGGCGAGGGTGAAAAGAGGCTCGGAAACTGCCTTTGAAAACGAATAACCACGCATTCTACAATCCTGTCACCGTTTTTTTCGTGGTAGATACAGGTGTATTTAGGGATGTAAAACTTTTTTTTAAAGAGAGACTTCTAGCGTGGCCCATCCTCTTTAAAGCTGGGTTGCTTTTACTTTCAAAAGTTATTCCGTAACTTTAATCAGCTTCTACTCTTCCCCAGTGTTGTTGAAATTTCGTAGTACTGATACTAGTACTATGCATTCTGAAATCTAGAGTACAAGCTGAAATAAATGAGTATTGCACATTTCTGAACTTAACAACAAAGTAAAGGATTAGTATTTATTCGATAAAAGGAAATACTAGTTTTGTTGTTTAAGCTGAGTGATGTCAAGTTTATACGAGTACCCATCCTAAATTGAAATATTTCCCTCTGAAATTCTGTCAAAGCCGGGGGCAGAAGCAGTGAGTATACAGTGCTTATCACACATCGGTTACTATAAGGAAACAAAAAATTAATATAAATATGATTGTTTATGAAAATGACAAATTTTTAATCATAAAGCTTCTAATTATGTTTCATAATTTCCAATTAACCCCAAAAATAGTCTCACCTGTGATTTGCAGGAAAAGTTTACATCTACCAGCCAGTTTCTGTGGATTCTTAATTTGATGACATTTTTCCCACAGGTTGTTGACTGATTTGCTTTATTTTTTAAACTAGAGGATAGGGATGAATGTACTCTTCCGAAAAAATTGTATGATTTATCATACATTTAATATTCAAAATTATTGTTTTCCATATCAATCTTATCAAACTTGCCATTAATTTATTGTGCTGTACAGAATGTGTTTATATTAGGATTTTGGCGACATGGCGTTTACACACTTATCTGGTGACTTCCAAAATGGTGAGCGTGGCACAATCGCCGCGTGTGACGTGCCTGTTTTTTTTTTACAAAGGCAGAATAATTATGTAGTTTTCTATTTTGGAGTCTGCCACTTTTATTTTACTACGGTGTGTTTGTTTTCCTACATATTAAGGTTTTCTCGTGTGCTATTTTTGTATGTTGGTTGCATTATTTAACTTGACTAAAATGATCATACTATTACTAGCCTCCGTTTCAAATTTTCACTTCCACACTAAGCCTTTTGACTTCATGCTTAACAAAGTTAGTTGTGTTTTTTATACTATCACATAAACGTTTTTATATTATTAAATTATTAGATTGTTATATTATTAAAACTGTAACAATGTTAATAGGCCAAACTAGTGTTTCAAAATAAGTAGTATGTATTTCAATGTGTTTATTCAACATATATTGTTATAAAAATATAGTAGATATAGATATGTAATATATACATGCTTTAGTTTGAAATCTTTGTGTCTTTTGACTTAACTTAAACATTATATTTTGTGTTGTATTTGATGTACAACTTAAGTGTTGTAGTCAAGTGATTTTCAGTCGAATGTCGAGTACTGCCGAGAACGAGGGTAGGGTAAGACTTAAATACGAGTACTTGGGTCGTCGAGTACAGGTACAAGTGTCCTAGTGCCGAGTATTCTGATATCCGAGTATCAATTTGGACCCCTGATTATGGGTACTTGATAAAACAAATCTGCAAAAAAATGAGGTTTAAAAACGTTTTTTTTTTTTTTTTCGTGGGTTGTTACGTTGTTTGTTTGTTTGTTTGTTTGTTTGTTTGTTTGTTTGTTTGTTTGTTTGTTTGTTTGTTTGTTTGTTTGTTTGTTTGTTTGTTTGTTTGTTTGTTTGTTGTTGGGTTGTGGGGTTGTGGGTTGTTTGTTTGTAACATTTCTCAAAAGACATCAAACTATCCAAAGCTGCTGTACTTCTTACCAAGTAAGTTTTTGCCATAAATTTTCAGAGTCAATACCAAACTCATACAGACCCTTTAATTCTCGCCTTTTTAGTGTACTTTTAAACACAGCATGACAGAACAGGTATGCTGACCGTCAAAGTAATCGTTTTACTACAGCATTATTGCTAATCGAAATGTCTTATTCAGTGTGTATGGGGCCTACTATTTTATGAGAAAAAAAAATACAAAATGGACATGAAACCTGTACTGCAATGGACATGAAAATGACAGTCGCTGTCTAGGCTGTTAACCCCATCATGTCCATGCATGTTTTCAAACAGTGGCGAAGGAACGTTTTCCATGACTTCAGACCCTTCAGTATGCTGTGGCATTAATTTAAATCACATCTCTGTTTCATAATTTAACAGGATTCTACTAAAAAAGAGGTTTTTTTTTAGCCATGCACTACCGGCGTCGGACGACTATATGTAGCCACCCGTGTGTTATTTTGTTTGTAATATTGGCCTAAATCACTGTAAAAAAAAGGGGGGGTAAAGAACGTTGGAAAAGTGAGCATTTATACCTAGCCTTGCAGAATTTCAAATAGGCAAAGGAATCACACAGTTTTAGAAAGCAATTTCTTTGGAGGATTTCAGCTTCAAAACTTTGAAATTTTTGTGTTGAAAAGTGTGTGGCGGTCGTCTGGCGTAACGTTCCGTCGTGCGCTGTACACACCGTGCTCATTTATACGGTACTTTTAAAATTTTCAAGACTTGTTGGAACTGTCCTTACTGGCTTTATTCAGCCACTTGAAGGTCTCTGGTACAAACTCTGGAATATCTTTCACAGATTTCGAGCAAAAAAGGCCTTGATCGAATAAACTAAATGCATTAATCATCGTGTACCGTACCACCCTTTCCTATGGAGGATTACGTGTGTGTTTACATTTTATACCCAACAGGGGTCACGTGACGTAGGTCGCGCAATTGGTCTATACGTTGTGTGCAAACGGCCAATGGTGTGGTGTGATGGCACATACATGCACTGTGCACGTACTGAGTAAACGGCAGAAACCATTTTCTCAACAAACCTTTGAAAAAAATTGTCCAGTATCTAGAGGATGTACGGAGGGATTTTCTTCAAACTTACAGGAACAAAAGATCTAGCTTTGAACATTACGTTCAAGGAAAAAAATCACAGGATGAACAATACAAATTTTCAATTTATGTCGATATTTATTCCCGCTTTAGGGTTGACGTTTTGTAAAATTGTAATGAATTTCCCATCTGGACACATTCAAAGCGCGTTAAGGCCGGTGTCGCATGCAATTGTGTCCTCTATGCAATACTATCCGGCGGACATTATTGCATATGCAATACCGTCCGCCGGACGATTTTGCATATGCAATCGTGTCCGCCCGGACGCTGCTGCATAATGCAATTGCGTCCGCCCGGACACATTTGCATATGCAATCGTGTCCGCCACCGTGCAAAACGGTCCTCGAAGCCTATGTTCAAATATTCGGCGAAAACAAGCCCCAGGCACGGCGGGCCCGTGGAAATTTTGCTTGTCCATGGCACCCCCGGGTTATGTTTATAAATATGTCAAAAGATTTAAAACAGAAGAAAAAATAAAGCGCTGAAACCGTTGCAGTAAGCTGCAATCATAATACGTGAATATTCAAGCTGCACTGTGTATACTTAAGTTCAGTGCATGCACGCTCGACCTCGCTTACGCACATACATGTACATGTGCATTACTACGTCGGACGGTTTTGCATAGCCCCGGACACGATTGCATATGCAAAAGTTTCCGGAGCGGACAGTATTGCATGGCGGACACAATTGCATCTGACACCGGCCATAATTCAACGACAATGTTCGCCAATATTTTTACACATTTTTATAAAAAAAAACTAACAATTGGAGTTACTCATGAAACCTAGATTGTTATGTTTTCAGTGCTGATAATAATTTTAACGGTAAAAATTGTTTTCCTTTTTTTTAATAACGGTGTCACCTCTTTTTAAAATGGACTGTACCCAAATAGAATAGTCGGCGTTTTTTTGGTCTGGAAACGGAAAAAATGGACGAATCTGATCACGAGTCTGGCAAAAACTGGTCAAAACTGCTAGTTACACGGATAATACCAGTCTTGTGTCGTAACCCTCCGGTCTCCGACCGTCGGGAGGATGGAGGGTTACGATTATCGCAACTACAGCAAGTTCAGCATGGTGTTTGTGTTCCAGACGCCGCAAGAATAACCAAGGTCACTTCTATCTGAGTACGTGTTAAGTGTATGTGGGGTCCTTTTTCTACGGTATTTTAAGTCATACCTGCTGATGTGCACTAGTGGCAAACGGGAGTTTCTTGTCAGTAATGTGGGGACGTTGATGTGGTAGCCTAAGAATGTGTGTGCTAATAAATGCATTTCCTTGCGTCTTGACCCTGTTCGATCTTTATTAGTTATAAACATGGCATGAACAAACACTTATGCTGTGCTTATGTACGCGTGGTAGCATATAAAACGAACTCTTGTGACCTAACATGCATAATACATTAGCAACTGACCAATCGGGACGCCTCGCTGTGGCTCCCTATTCAGCGTGTGGTACGGGGAAAAAATCGCCGTCCGGGTATGTAGCGAGTAGGCCTATTCTGATATCCAAGTAGGCTACTGAGTCCAACGAGAACCGAGTATGGGTACTGTATTTAAAAAAAGAAATCTGCATAAATGATGTTTAAAAACCGTTATTTATATTTTTGACTAATTTCTAGACATTGTGTGAATGTTATTATAAGTGTCTTTTACACATTAATACATCATAGCCAACTCCAGTTTTACTTTTTCCATCGCTTTATTTCTCTATTCCTTGCATCAATACACAGATAGAAAAGCGGACGGGAAAGTGGTATTTCGACCACAGGTAGGCTACTTAAAATTGAAGTCCGAGTACATTTTCAGTGGAGTGTGGAGTACATGACTTCGAGTACAGATTATTTTTCGGTCGTGTATCAAGTATGGACTTTGAGTATTTTGCGAGCCGAGTCGGAGTACGAGTACATGTACCATCTAAACAGTAGGCCTACTTGAGTTGTGCTCAAGTACGAGTAGGCCTGCTGCAACACTGTAAATTCATTTCCAGGCCTCAAGCTTGCCAGGCCTTGAACTTCGCTTTTGAAAGGCACAGCAATTTTCTCTGGTAATGGGCACTTCTATATGAGAGAAATGTAAATTTGTATGCACTTTGCAAAGGGCACCACAGCAAAAGCACAGGGCACCACGGCAATTGCTGTGGGTGCCGTGGGTTAATTTCAGGCCAAGTCGATGACAAGATTTACATAAAACATTCCTATCCTAGTGACATTTACGGATAGTTTGCTATTAAGGTTGTATAATAACTAAATATTTACAATGTTGTCAGGGTGCTAAGGTGTGGTGAAAATGATTTAATTAGTTACCGTACGTCAAAACTATTTTGTGTCAAAATTGAATTATGAAATAAAAGGGTATATGGTGTCGATGATATTTTAGAGTTTTTCAGATGTGAGTCTAGGTTTTCAGCACTTCGGCGAGTGGCGGCAAGCCGGATTAGCCCGGTGCAGCGGCGAACTTTCTTGGGTAAAATTTTAGGAGGCACAAGGGGGTGCACATTTTTTTCTAGGGGGCACTTCTTGCAAATTAAAAATATTCACTTTCCAAACACTGAGCCCCTTTTTATCACGCTGTTGTTATGTCGTTTACTATTTTTTTTTACAAAATAATCTTACGTGGAGGTTATATAACCTCCACGTAAGATTATTGAAATCTACTCTATTCGATTGAAACTAGGGACAAACTGCAAAAGATTTGTCCCTGGCCTCAATCAAAAAGAGTGATTTTCAATTTAACTATTTAAGGCCGGGTAAAAAAATACAGCGCGTGCTTTATGAATAGAAAAATAGTTTACAAACTAGATTTAAATTACTACATAAGAGTTTACAAAATGTAACTTTTTATTCTGGTTATTTTAAATCTCAAAAGTCCAAATTTCAAATGGGGGCGCGGGCACATCAATGGGGGGGGGGGCACGTAACCCAACCCCCATGCCCCACCTCCACTGGCCTGGTGGTGATTTCGAAATTGAATTCGGCTTCTGTTAAGTGTTTCAAAAAGTTGCAAAATCATGGCGAAGTCCCATCATCAGAGGATACAACAGCACAACAGGGTCCTCAACCCCGGTTGTGATCACTGGCCATCATCACTTGTCTCCGTCAGAAAATGATTGTTTTCACTTGTCATAGTACACTGGGCATTAGGCTTTTAATGAGAAGTGTAGAATGGCACACCCAAGCTCGGGGCCCTTGTGTTTGTGCTTGGTTTGTTCTTTTACGGGGTGTGGGTGTGGGTGTGGGTGTGGGTGCAGGTGCGCTCCATTGCTAGCTCCGTATTGCTCCATGGTCGCGGAATTCCATGGATGCGGGACACACCACGTTTAAGAAAACGTATGCACCGTACCCCCTCCCGCACCCACCCACCGAACCTTTTATTTCTAATAAAGTGTCCAGCAGTAGGATGGTCGGCATAGAGCAAATGAACGAGTACTGAACGGTCATCAGCTGCTTGACCATCAATATGAGAAAGTCATGTGATTGTCATTAGTTATGGACCATCATATCATGTGACACACATTTTACCTGTTTGCAGGCCTGTGCCGCTATGCCTGCGCTCTCATATCATACACGTACTGTACGTACACGGGTACCAGTCAGTTGTTATGTTTTGGGTGATTGACAGATAGACCACGGAATTCGAAGTGTCATCAGTGCACGGAAAGCAAGACATATTTGCGGGTATTTTGCAAGAAAATCAACCAGAATGGGTGTGAATAAAGAAGGTGAAGACGTCACGCTGCCTGAGGAATCTAAGTAGGTCATTTCTGTTCGTTTGTTATAGTTTTTAGAAAGAAAATAACATAAGACAGGCTAGGTTCGACTTTGCATTTCTTTTTGCGTTCTCTCTTGATGTCAGACGAGGGCGCTTTGTAATGTTATGACTTGCATAAGGATGTGTAATACACAGTACTTCTAAGTTCTAACCCTCCCGGAGTTTCCGGGAGTCTCCCGATTTTGAGTGTAAACTCCCGGTGTCTCGGATCGGTCGAAAAACTCCCGGTGTCTCGGATCGGTCGAAAAACTCCCGGAATCGTAAAAAAAATCAATAGAAAGTGTTGCTACAGCAACACAAGAAAATCATAGCAAATAGGATTGTTCTGTAGTGTAAACATTCACCATATTGTCGTAGTAATAATTTGCAATGTGAATCTTTTTATTTAGTTTCAAATATGTGGACATTTTTTGGAGAATGGCAATTTTGATGTACAAAAAAACCCCAAATCGCGGCCGGTTTGCGGTGGTGCCACGCTCGGGTGCAATCAGGTTATCTGTGCTCTTTAAGCACCTGCGCATGCCAACGTAACACCACCGCGTAGATATGAAATATTTTATTCTATATTATCTATACACCACCGCTCAGATGGCTTCTATTTGGTTGCGCGATGGTCGCGTGGCTGAAAACTTGATGCGCGATCACTGAGGCATCAAGATTGCAACTTCTCGCTGGCGGTGTTCGACGATTATCATCGCACACGGTGCAACAAAGATTATCGTGATGATGACGTCTGGCGAATTTGGTCGCAAGGGAGACCTCCCGGATTCTGGCGTAGGAAGGTTGGAATGTCCAAATACATGTAATCGTCCACATTTAATACACACTTTCCTTTAAGTTTAACACAAGGACTACACCGACCTTCAAGCAAATAACACAATTAATTAAAACCTAGCCCCATAAAATAGTGCCAATACGCTGGACTACCTCCGCTTCTTGGCCCTTGGCCCTACGATTAACGAAGGCAATTGTTCAAAATCAGGGATCAACTTTCGAATCAAAACTTAGGGGCCTACACTTTTTTGCCAAAATTTTTCCAACCTTTTTTCTCTTAACGTTAGTCTTTATCATATTGCGCCAGAGTCTCATGTTCATTAGATCCGAGGTGTAATGACTTATTTTGGTGGAGTTTTATGATAAATCTCAGCCCTAGTAATATACAGACACTTTTAAACATCATCGGAGCCATGAAGGTTGCTGTTATCCACAAAACCAACCATCAGTAACCCTTTCGACGGGGCAGAAGCCTGCACTGCACCTACAATTCACAGATCATAGACAACCCTTAACGCCATTGGCCATCAACATAATCAGGCCATTCGTGCTGCCCAGGATTGGGCTGGATGGCAAAAACTAATTTTGAACATTGAAAAACCTCTAGTCACAATTTCTCGAGCTGAGTACGGTCCGAGTAGCGTCAACTATATTACATTCACAACTATGCGCCCTAGGGTCTGACGAAACATGGCATGTTAGCAATTACAAAATGAAAACCATCGGGGGCCATATTCAGGCCTTGATCTTAACCAAGGCCACCGAGGACACCGAGGCCATTGGCCTCAAGCCCTGTCGAGTTGGCCAGCAGGCCCTTCAGAAAAATTGCACTGTCACTACCAACTTGGCCAGCGTGCCCTTGTACAAATTCTCTGATTTGGCCAGCGAAGGCCTGCCCCCGTTTTTCTGAAGATCGAGGCCTGCATATTGATTGCTGCGTTTATTTGTGGTTGTTGCGCAAGTAGCACTGTTTTGCCATGTGGAGATGCTTGTGTCGCAGGTTGTAAAACGTGCAATGACAGTCGTTACCGTGGGCGCAGCTTTATGGATCACTACATTCTTGTTATGTGCTCTGTTTTTAACAGATTTTTAGTAATCATCATCTATCAGTCGCAACCGAGATTATCTTGTCTGTTTGCTGGTAGTGTACTGGGGCACAGCTCCTTCAGCAACCCCTTTTCTGTTAGGGACAGGACGCTTAGCCTTTGATGTACATATTCCAGCCTGTAAGGCAGCAGCTCCTTTTCAGTCTGGGTGTCGAACCGTAGCCTTCGATTTTCCACGATCAGTCCTGTTAGGCAGCAGTCGATTATTAAATACTGGAGCGATAATTCACTCCCTGCCATAAGCAGCCCTAACAGTATCAATTTTAATCAAACCTTTTATATTTGTCAGGTTGATTTTGGCAGGGGATGAGGTTGTGGAGCCTAAGCCTGATGTGCACAAAAAACCGAAGCACAAACAGAACCGTCACTGCTGCCCGACTGTGCCGCCCAAGTCAGCTGGTCATAAGACCGGGGGTCAGAAACGTACTCGGCGCTATGAAAACAGTGAGTACACAAGTAGTTTTGACATAGAATCTTCTTTCAAATGTCATCGGAAGGTCAACACTGATGTGTTATTGTGTAATCTTCACATTATGACAGTAATTAATAATAGTAATTGCCATTAATTGCATAAATATTGTACCAAAGTGCCTCGCATAATTACTACCTCTGTTCATTGGGCCTTGAGCATTCCTGAAACCATCTCAACTCCTTTGGAGTAAGCAGCACCGGCAGCCAAATTGATACACAGGTTGCTAATCATGAACACCAACAATCTTCACCCTCGCAGGTACCCATTTACTCCTGGGTGATGAGACAGAAGCAATTATAGTTACGTGTCTTGTCCAAGAACCTGAGTGTCACGACTGGGATTCAAACACACTCCGACGACTCAGCAAAAGATTGTCGATTTACACTTAAACGAATGTCATATTTTCTTGAAGCGAGTGGTGAATCCCGGTGCTTTCTATGAGATTCTTTGTTGTCTTTGCTTTGTTTAGCATGTTTAGTCAGGGTTTCATTGTGACAGTGATCTCAAAAACAAATAATTCCGGCCGTTCCGAAAAAATTTATCCTGTCAGGGGACGCAGGAATTATTTCGAAAAAACCTCAACACTCAGTAGATGAACTCCACCTTTGCATTTATTTTGAAACATAGCATGCTTCCTTCTGAGTTTGGTGGATGAGAGTGATTTCGGCGAAGTGACTATTACTGATTTTGTGGAGTCCAGCCAGTCAGTTTTTGAGCAGCTTCTTGCTGACCGAGACAGCCTTGAGGTACGTATTCAACATTTTAGAGGGCTTGTGAAAAATACTTGTTTCACGGGAGACTTGTGAAGTGGAAGTGTGTGCATGCTCAGAATGGGAGACTTTAGAACAATAGGTGGCAGCAGACTTACCAGGTAAATTGTCATTGCTTTGGTAGTTATGAGCATACGCACATTTCCGAGAACAACGGAAATACCGGGTAGGTCTGCTGTCATCTAGCGTCCCAAAGAAAGACTCTTGACCTATTGTTTTAAGTGGTCCTATTGTTTTTATCGTTCCCATTGTTTTAATTAGTCCTACTGTTATGATCAGTCTTCTGCCTGTGTGAGGCTCGTTACAAACAATTTTAACTAATGTGTTCAAAGGACATGAGTGTGCAAGACGAAATCAAACAATTTAGTCACTTTTTTTTTAACTCTGCTTGGTTGTAGATATTTGATTTTGGGAAAAAAGTGTTTTTTACTTGAACACAAAATTGAAAACCTGAAAATGTTGATACTATCAACATTTTCAAGGGTTTCAATTTTGAGACAGCATAATGCAATCCGTGTTATTTCTGTATATTGTGTTTTGTTTTTCTTTCTATGAGCCAGCGCCCACATTGAATTTAAAACAAAACTGATTACAAATCATCAGATATGGAACGACTTTATGAACCGTCCCGGGGAAGAGCAAGAAATCTTCCTCCAGAAGGTTGCTACAAAGGAGATGTCCAAGGACGAAATGAGGGAAGTAGAGAAGTTGGATGCAACCTCACCTCAGGAACAGCAGATGAACAAAGCTGAAGATCAGCGAACAGGTAATGAAACATTCTCTTTTTGTTTTTCTCTCTTGCAAGAGCTGCAATTTTTGTTGCTTCCTTTTTTTTCTTTGTTTTTTCAAGGAGGATGGCATGATATTGCATAAATCGAATGTGTACACAATATTACTCCGTGTAATGCAATAGGAGATAATCTCAATGAGCATCCAATATGGGCCACTTTCGTAAAGCTATTTACTGGTCTGCAAATTATCGTGCTTACCTTTAAGCAGGGCCCAGTTTCGTAA
Source organism: Marthasterias glacialis (assembly GCA_911728455.2). Lineage (NCBI taxonomy): Eukaryota > Metazoa > Echinodermata > Asteroidea > Forcipulatida > Asteriidae > Marthasterias > Marthasterias glacialis. The sequence continues at coordinate 3,015,454 of OU452225.1, read as the reverse complement.
GGCCTGTAAGCACCGAAACTCGCTAAGCATGGAAAAAACTTGCTTAGCTGAAACAGGTTACCAGCCGAGATTCCATGTAGTTTACATTGTTTCAACTGGTGCCCCACTCATTTTTTGCTTAACAAAAATATTCACTAAGCAGTATTTTCTGCTTAACAGCTTTATGAAATTGGGCCCAGGTTATATCATTAACTGGGTGTGATCCCTGGCTGTACGGTAGTATACAGTTGACACAAGCGCCCCAGAACATAGATATTGACCAATAGGGAGACTGCTAGCTCACATGGGCCAGTAAGCTCAGTAGACTGATCCATTAAGCCCCGCCTACCTTAGCAACTGCCTAGCAACAGCACATGGCGTGACTTTCTTGCCACAGTTGCAGCGGTGGTTGATACACACACAGACATGGTTTTTGTGAACAGTATGGATTGAGTTTTCGTGGCCTTTTGAGCAGTGCATTGAGTCCAAAGAACAATGCAGACAGGAACACTGTTAAACCACTTGTACACGACTGTACAAGGACCACTGCTGTGGGATTTGCACCACTAGAAATACGAAAAAATTAAAGCTAAACAAAAGTAAGTACAGTTGTGTGTGCTGTTGTGTGTCAGAACAATGACGGCGGTTTGTTTACTTTTGTAATGGATTTTTAACGTGTCGGACATTTGTCGGACTTTCAGTGGTGTTGTCAAGGCTATGATTGGTCAACATGTTAGTAGGCGGGGCTTGATGTATCATTCTGTTGGTAAAGCACTGGTACATGAACCCCAAAGTCGCAGATTTAAATGCCGCTCTAGTCAATTTTTCTTTGTTCACCCCAAATTTGATGTATATTTACCCAGTTTGGCTTTACATCCCATCCGAAGGACAAAGCACTAATGGTTACATTAAGTGTCTTGCTTAAGGCCACAAGTGTCAAGACCAGGGCCCAATTTCATGGAGTTGCTCAAGCAGAAAAAATAGTACGTAAAAGTTTTCTGCTAAGCAAAACTAAGCAGGATACCAGTTACAGATTGTACATGTGACATGCTATTTTTGTTGGTAACCTTATTTTGGTAAGCATAATTTTGTTTGTGCTTTGCTACTTTTTGTGCTTAAGCAGCTCTATGAAATAAGTGCCCGGGACTCGAACCCACACTCTGCTGATCAGAAACACCAGAGCTTGAGTCTGGTGCACTTGGCCGCGACACATCAATGTGGACCTTCTTGTTTGAGTTTGGAACAACCAACCAGGTGACAGAAGAAGAACAGCAGAGCCCTTTGCTACATGTATCTCCAGGCAATCTGCATCGTACAAGGATTGATTGGTTATGTTTTTTATTACCAACTGAACTGAACATTGGCAAACAATTTTTCACAATGATAGTCATTTACTGTAGCATTTGGTAACCAACGATTTATGCTTATTGATTATAGTCCATCCAGCCCACACCCCAGAGGAGAGTTTCAAGAGGATCAGTGCACGTCTGCGCACCATGCTGCGAAGGAAACATCTTCCCAAGGTAACACCCAACATAGATACTTTCCATTATAAATAAGTTTGTTCTAAGCGCAGACCAGGGGGCCATTTCCATTTAATTGTGAAACAGAAAATACTGTTCAAAAAGGTTGTTTTCAGTCACTTATATTAAAATTATTTGGTAACCAAATGTTGTGCCTAGCAAATTTTTGTGGTTCCAATCTGTCAAGGGGCCACACTCAGCTTTCTGTGAAACTCTGCTTACTGTGCTTCTGTTTAAACACTCACCATTCTCTGCTTACACCATTCCGCTTAAGCTGTTTAAGCAAAAGATGCTTAGTGATAGTGGTGTGATTTATGCTTGGGCACTAGTAAATATTCTTTGCTAATCTGTGAAGTATGGTTTTGTAAAAGCGTGAACATTTTCTGCTACTTTGACCCTCCTCTACACTGGTAGTGTTACCATGGATCACTGCCACAAAGTACCTTACCTTTCAGGCTAGCATTGGGTGCATAGGTTGCTTCTGTTTGTAAAGCTGGTAATATATCAGGAAACCCCATGGTTTATGTTCTGTGGACTTCGTTTCCACTGTCTAGTCTTCACAGTCTCCTGTGGAATTTTGTGGACCAACAGACTGCCACAAAGTACCGTATCTTTCAGTATACCGAAAGTATATCGATAGTAATAGAGTTAAGTGCTGATTTTGTTGCCGGACTATGAAGAAAATTGGGGCCCAGATCGGCTGTACATTTATTGATTTTGTTTTTACCTCAGGGCATGTTGAAGAACCATGAGGATGATCTGGTGCCGTGGTTCACGGAGGATCCTGGGGCGGTCTTCATATCGCATATTAACTGCAGCTTTGATCGTCTGCTTCTTCACGCTGTCTGTCAGTACCTGGACTTGCATTCAACAAGTAAGATTAGGAATCAGGACCACGTGCAAAGTTCATGACGCATTCCACTTTATAATCACGTTACATGATTGGGGATGGTAACATCTAAAGAAACAAGTTTTGTGTGAAAGCGTACTTGAAACAAGTATTAATTGGCCAAAAGTTATTTCCATATGAAATACTAGTGTGCAAGAACAATTTCCATCAAAACTCACTTCTTATTTAGATTTGCTGAATCAAAATAATAATAATAATATAATTATACGCAGTACTTATATAGCACTTAATCACACCCACCAGGCATCTCAAACACTCAGTGGTTTTCGACAGGTATGCAGAGCTATTTTATAATTCGTCACCGTTTTCACGAACAGCCACTTATCCTTATGTGCGCGAGAATAACGTTTCAAGATTATCAATGTTGAAGTTTTGTTTGCGTTTAAAACGTCATTCCACAGGTAAAATAAGTACTATTTTTCATCAATGCAATGTTAAATGATACTCAAGTACATATTCGTACCTATAGAATCATATTTTTTATATGGAGAAATGCTAAAATATGATTAAATATTAATTAAAGATAAGTGGCTGTTCGTGAAAAAGAAAAACCGCCTCTTTGAACATGGGATTTAAAGATAAGTGGCTGTTCGTGAAAACAGTGACGAATTATGAAAACAATTTATGTCGCACTTTGTAAAGGGTTTACAAGGTGATGGGGGCCCAATCTGCAGCCAACCATGCCAGAAACACCGGGGCAAACCCCCTTCTTAACGATAAGTGTACTGGGTGCTTTTACATGCATGAGACATGCATGGGACCATTTGAGAACAACAAAGCACTTATGGTAAAGTGGCCTGCCCAAGGACATGAATGTCATGACGCTGAACCAATAAAAGGGTGAATATAAAATGAAAAAAAATGTTCAGTTTTAGATGTGGGAGGAAAAATTCTAAATGGGGAAAACCCACGCAATCAGGTAGGGACTGAAAACCCAATCCGCATGCAAGATTCCGGTCCGAGGTGGGATTCGAACTGGGGTCCACTGGGGTGAAAGGCAGGGAAAGAAACCACTGAGCCGACCAGATCCCCCAATGAAAATCTCTGTGCCGATTTCAGTTTGTCTTTAAATTTAAGAAACCCCCACCAGAAACATACTCTTTTCATTCATCCCCGATACTCAGGTTACGAATGTGATGGACGCCGTCAGACCAAAGTGGAGAATTGTCAGGAATCGTTTGCCCCGCCGCCGTTACTTCTCTCACAGTATTTGGACACTCTTGGCAGCTAGCGACCACAATACCATTTTGCAGGCCTAAAGGGTTTGCCTGCCACAGAAAAATCGAATCACTTCTGCGTCCAAGTCGGAAGATGAGTAATGTGGTATTTTTAACTTGTGTGGTGTTTGTCTTAGGTTTTTGAAAAGCTTCCTGCCGGTGTTGTCGGTGATCAGCCTGAGTTTGAGTTGACCTTTAAAACAAAATATCTGTAAGACAAAGCCATTTGCTCATTGCATTTTATTATGTTTCGTACAATGACTTGTTTTGTAACAAGCAAACTGTCAAGATTTGTCTTAAGCCCAATTCAAACTTCACGCGAAAGCGAAAGCGAAGCGAATTTACACGATGCAAACAGTCTCTACATGCTATTTTCCAATTGTGACTCATGAAAATTCGCTTCGTTTTTTGCAATTCGCATGAAGTATTAACCAGGCTTTAGTGTTGTTATGTCAGACTGGCAAGATTTTTGAAAAGTTCTGAGTAGATAAACAAATAAGAATGGGTATGTCACAGGGTAGTAAACATTCCCGATCGGGAGGTTGCTGTGCAAAAGCTTGACCTGAACCATGTGATATAGCAACACTGTCATTAATCTGAGGGATTCAACATTGACCCATATACGTGTACTGTCACTGTACCAAAACGTCATTTAAATGTAACTTGCTCACAGCTTAAAAACTGATTGTCACATACTTTCATGTAGTAACATTGGTAGCCCGAAAAATGCGCCATCAGATTTTTGAGGCTCGTGAATAATGCCAGATACCGACCTTTAGAACCTGATGGTTTCCTCAAGATGTGCTATTGACCTTCCATGCCATAATACTGTATGTGTACCGTACACACACACACATATGTGTGCAGTATCACTATCAGTCTGGTAGTGTTCCATCACTGAATGACTATTGGATTCGTTAGACCAGTGCCTGTCTTTATTCTTAACAGTGGGAAAAATCTGGGGATGCAAGGTGGCAGCAGACATTCCATTGTTCCTGGAAATGTACGCATGCTCTGATCAATGTAAACAATGGAAATGCATCTTGCAGAGTCTCCCATTCAAGTTACCAGGGCCCAATAGCATAGAGCTGTGTAAGCAGACAAATTGCTTACAAATTTTCTGCTAAGCAAAAATGAGCCGGAATACCAGTTACAGATGGTACATGTGAAATGGCATTTTGACTGGCAACCATATTCTGGTAAGCATACTTTTTGTGCTTAAGCAGCTCTATGAAATGAGCCATGCAGGCTTTAAAAATGGATCACCCAAAACACCACAGGAAGCTTATCGTCTGAGCCCAACTTCATGGCTTTGCTTACCTCAGAATTCTGCGTTTACGGCCCATAGAATCCCACATTTTACTGGGCACCTCAGAAATCTGTGGAAAGCAGTGCCATTAGCCATTGTGAGGTATGGCGGACACTATAGGAGTGCACTGTTTGGTTTTGGTGTATACAGACAAATTTACCCAGTGCCCTAGCATTGTTTCCACCATATCTTAAAATGGTGGACACATTACCATGACACTATTTGGTTTCAGGTAAATTTGTACACACCCAAACCAAACAGTGCACTCCTATATAGTGTCCGCCATACCTCAAAAAAGGCTAATGAAATTGGGACGTGTAATATTACCATGTTTCAGAGTAATAACATTTTAGAGTTTCTGCAGCCAGCGCAGAACTAATTTTAGCCTAAGTTTACTTTCACCTACCTCAACTGAGACCATCCTGGTCCCACTTTCATAGCGCTGCTTAACCCTTGGGCTAATCCGATCAAGGACCAATGGTTAACTAGTGGTTGGTCAGTGACGTACGAAGTGCAAACGACTTTAGTCATGTCACGTCCATGCGACCATGAGAAATGGCGAAATTACTGTTGTCATTTTTCTGATAACCGGTCCCCTCTGCACTGTGCATATGAAACAGCTATTGGTAACCAGCATTGCGACTAACCTCGTTCGATAGGCTGGTCGCAAATCGTTGACTAGACCAGTCCAACAATCATTGACTAGCAATAGTTCGATTGAGTTAGTCGAACTATGGTTAACTGTGGTCCTTGATCGAACTTGCTCCTGGCAGTGTCCCGGCCCGATTAGAGCGGCCCAACTTTCAGACTGTGCATTGGCAGGGCCGATTAAATCCGCCCTGTTTATAACACATCTCTATTGGTTACAACTCACCATGTGACCTTAGAATGACCTTTGTGACAGGTCAAGTTGTGACCAGAACAAAGCTTTGAACTTTTGTATGCCATGACTGCAGTTATTGCTAATGCAACTTCTTTAGTAATTTACAGCTTAGTACGCATAACATTATACATATTTAATACAGGTCACCGTAGGGTTAACGTAGTGGGAAATTTTTCACTTGCTTTCTTCAAAGCGTAGATTAAAGGACAGCAAGTAACTTTTTGCTTGTGCCTATGTGTGGACTTGACACTACTAAGCATTCTTCGCTTATATAGATGGCATAGAAGTTTGGTGCTAACTATATAAGTGGAGAATGGTTACCGTCGGTGCGAAATGCCACTGTAAGAGGCGCCGTGAAATTGTACCCTGTTAAGAAAATATGAAAGGTGCCGCGAGCTAGACAAAAGTTTTTGTATCGAATATGAAAATGTAATTGTATTTGATAGCAGTAAAACAAACATGGTCTGTTGTGATAGAGAAGCCACTGTTTGGTTTAGGAAATATATATTTATTGTAAACAATACACTTTATCAATAATGAAATTTGCACTCTGATTGTTTGTCATGAAAGTCAAGTAAATGCTGTCAGTATGTAGAGCTAAAGCTTTACACTAATCAGACCAGCTCGTTTATGGTGGTTTACACCACTGCAGCTGGCCGCCGCACACACGTGCGAGGCAACAACATCGTGTCATCCGCACAGTTTTAGCAATCAGCAAGGAGGATTCACAGTGCATGTGCATCGACGCGCAAATGCGGAAGCCACAGTGGTGTAAATGCTCATGAACGAGCTGCTCAGATTATTCTATAGACTAATCTGAGCAGCTTGCTCATGAGCATTTACACCAGCGCATCTGTGGCCACCGCACGAGTTGCATCAACGCATGCGCGCTGTGAATCCTCCATGCTGATTGGTCATGCTGATGCGCTATTGTCGTCTCACGCGTGCGTGCAGCGGCCATAGCTGCAGTGGTGTAAAACACCAGGAATGAGCACTGCTCGGATTGGTGTATACATAAACACAATAGTATGTGTGTGATAAGCACTGTGATGCTTTCGAAGTCCTGCTGGGAAAGAATCCTCGAGCTACTCTTGGATTCGAACCCACTACCCTCTGCATTCTAGAGCAGATATCTTGATGGCTAGACCACAGCGCTAACCCGGGACGAGAGACTAGTTTGAATCTTGTAATTAACAGCGGGTACTACAAGCAATTTAATGTTTAGTAAGATGTAATGATTGCATTGTGGATGAAGAATATATATCATTTTGATTTTACCTTTCGACCCCTTGCATGCACGTCACACGCAGCGATTGTGCAAGTCAATAGGTATACGTGTTAATTGCTGTGTTGCCCAAAATGCGCACTTCACTGTGTAACACACAGTGACAGTGACTTCCAAAAATGGCGCAATCAAGATTATTGTGATGATGACGTTAGGTGAATAGACCGATCCAGTAAGCCTCGCCCCCTTACATGTTGACCAATCAGAGCCTTGGCTACGCCATGGAAAGTCTGACAAAAGTCCAACACGATAAAATTCTTTTGGAAAATGTAAACGTGTGTGCGTACTTATAGCACAAGTTCATGCGGTGCAGTGTGGCATTGAAGAGATGCACATTGTGCAGCCCACATGTACAGTGGTGATATAGCCAATGCTGTTATTGGTCAATGTGTTTAGGAGGCGGGGCTTAATGGTTCGGTCTATTGGGTCAATACACCAATGTGTATCTACTACATATGTAGGTAAAATCCAATTAGATATATTCTTTATCCTTGATGTAATTATTACAGCACATAATAGTACTTTACGATGAATATTATTGTTGTTGATGCTGTATTGTTGTTGTTGAGTCATTGCAGAAGTCATTGTCCACGTTGTCAGCTCTGTCATTTGTCTGGTTAGTCCACAAAGTACATGTGAAAAGCATGTAATATCAAATTGGTCTGTAAGAAATTGTCAGTACAAGTAACATGGTAATAAACATCAAGATGTTTCATGCTATTCTGTGTGTTTCTGAGACATTTTTTGCATGAGGTACATTAGTGGCGAGCTGCGCGAAGCAGAGGGAGCCTTTGTAATGATGATTTCCGTTCGCTGGTCGGTCTGTCCATCTGTCGGTCCGTCGTATCGGCAAGCTGTCCGCATTCAGTATGAATGTTCAAGTTTTTAAATCTTTGTTAAGTGTTAAGTTGTTTTATGGAATCTAAACAGCGACAGAGCCATGGGTGGGGGGGGGGGGGGTGAAAGGGTCAAAGGTCAAGGTCACCCAGGTGAGTGATGAAACGGTTTCCGGATTGTAACTCTAGTTAGAAGTGACATTTGGACTTGTCACTCGGTTGGGTGGTTGCACTTGGAAAGAAAAGTTGGGATTGTTTTGGGGTGAAAAGGTCATTTGCCCAGCAGGTCACAGTGCTTAGGTATATGAACATGTGGTGTGTGGATATATTTGGTTACTTGCAATGTATAAGGGCTGAAGGGTTTTAAAAGCATCGCTATTATTCTAAGGTTAAAGTTTCCTATCTTGACTTCATGATTCAAACAAACATTTTTCAACGGTGTGGACTTATCTGGTCGTTCTCCCGTGTTTGAACTTAATTTTTAGCACAGGGTCATTGCTTTCCAGTGGGTGCGGGGGGGGGGGGGCGGTAGGTACCATGTTTTATTATGAATTACGTTTATGTACATTTTTTATGGGGGCATCTGGGTGGCTCGACCCCCCTCCCCCTCCCTGGGCCCCTTGGCTACGGCACTGGCTGATGAGTGCGTTTATGTACGTTTGGCAACTTCCTCCCGCGCGCGCGCCCGTGTTAAGGTGGTCAAAAGAGGGCGCTATTCCAAAATTTGACCCAGCAGTTCAAAATAGAATGGCGGACGAAATGGAAGATGAAATTGACGTCGAAGGTTTCGACGAAAAAGAAGGGTAAGTTGTGCTGCCTTTGCTCTTTGATTTATATTTTTAGCAGTATACTAACCCAATACGCAATATTTTGTCAAAATTAGGGATAAATTGTGGGTTTAATTGAGATTAAATTTACTTACAAAAAATTTGACATTTGTGTTTTGTTTTTGTATTGCATTGATTACGTGATAAAATTCTGTGCAAGGACGTGTAACGTTAGTCTCAGGGTAAATGGGGCAACGAGTCTACCGTAACTGAGGGCATAAATTCTGTATCCGGCTGCCACTTTATCTCCCTTAATTTAGGTCAAATTATATCCTAATCTGTCCTGAACATTAATGTACCTTTTCAGTGTGAATCTCAGAATGTCATCATCAGTTGTTGAACACCACCGACCGTTCGGCATGGCATCATTATTCAGTGTAAAGAGGGTATGAACTAGATTGTTATTTAGTAGTTAGATGCAATAACGTCATATTTATCACCAATAATAGATCAAGTAGTCTGCTCGTCAAAGAAGAAGCTCAGTTTAATGATGAGTACAATAAGGATCAGAACAAAAAAGACCAGATTTGGGATAAGGTAAGTATTCACGCAGAGAATAGACCGATTGTGCAACCCGCATCATGTGACCTATATTGTGGGTATTAAATAAAGCCAGTAAGGACAGTTTCAGCAAGTCTGGGAAAATGGGCAAGTAACATATAGAAAAATTTTTTCAAGCCAGACGACCGCGATCACACACTTTTCAACACAAGAATTTCAAAGTTTTGAAGCTGAATCATCCAAAGAAATTGCTTTCCAAAACTGTGTGATTCCTTTGCCTATTTGAAATTTCGCAAGGGTAGGTATAAATGCTCACTTTTTCAACGTTCTTTACCCTTTTTTACAATGATTTAGGCCTACATTATAAACAAAATAACAGGCGGGTGGCTACATAGTTGTCCTACGCCTGTAGTGCTTAACTCAAAATAAACCTCCTTTGTAGTAGAACATGTAGAATACCGGTAGCTTATGAAACAGTAATGTGATTAAAATCAATGTCACAACATACAACTTTGATTAAATGGCTTAGTAACTGTATTATTATTACCAAAAGCCGACTTTTGGTGTGACTTTGCCGGTCACGGCATGTTTGCACGTAGTTTGCCATCAGCTACATGTAAGATGACGTAGTACCCACAATAGGTCACGTGATGACATGTAAACATTGGTCGCGCAATCGGTCAATTAGTCAAAGAAATTAGATAAATATTCAATAAACAGATCTCTAGAAGTTTAGACATGTTGTCCTACTAACCCATACTCCCTCGGCCTTTTTGCCTACAGGTGACCTCAATCCTCCAATATCCTCCTCTCCTATGTCACTCCACACCAAGTTGATTGTCAGTAAGTTTGTATGACTTCTGACTGGCACCCTCGAACAAAGATCTTGACAATATAGGGCAGACCGCCATCATAGGGCTAGATAGCTCAGTTGGTAGAGTGCCAGGCACGTTAACCCAGAGGTCACAGGTTCAAATCCTGTTCTACTGCTTAATTTTTCTTTGTTTCCCCCAAAATTGAATTATTTAGTAAGAACTGTAAAATACGTGTGCATTTCACTCGCCAAACTTCTATGTTCCATTCAGACGAACCTCTTTCATTGTCTCTAGCTCAAAATATTGTTTAATATCGGACCTAAGCTCTGGAACTTAACCTCTATTCAACCTCAATTTTTCTACCAATCTCACACTTTCAAACAACTATGTTACTTAAAACCTATAGTCCTTACGTGTCTGACATCATGAATCCAAGAGATATATACAACGGTGCCCTCAATGAGGTCAAAACAGCTGTAAGTTTACTGTAGGAAAACGGCTGTGCATACATGTAGCCTCTATTTTTGACACAATTAAAGCATCAGTGAGCATTTCAGAGTACTTTTACAGCCTGCAGCATCAGAGTCCAGATTTCTGCTGAAGATGACCAGAGCAAACTGATTGAAACTTTGCGTTGTTACACCACTAGTTCTTTCCAGAACCACCATAGCTTGGTTGTAAATGGCGTAATAATGCAAACCTTACTAGATTAAACATTGTTTTTTTATATCGTTGTCTTCACTACAGTTTGGTGTTCCAGTCAGTGACTGGTCAGTAGGAGACATAGACCAAGAAAGTCGTCTGACAATTGAGAGTATGCTACATGAAGAACGGTATCCTTTAAAACTCAGAAAGTCAAACCTGTGTTTAAATTAACACAGGAACTACGTTAACACTGATTAACCCTAACAGTCCCTATTCCATCAAACTCTAACAGCAGGTTTTGTTGGGTTGGGGACTGGGGACTGCATGAGTAAACTGATCATGCTTTACATGGGTTCAGGCACACCACCATAATCAGAGTACCACAGTTTGGGTGTTGAGTTACCATATGGTATTGGAATTTGTTAGAGTGGGGAAGGATCCTAGTACATGTAAATCACTCCTGGGAGTTGGGGTTAAACCTATTACAGGCCGGATACGTCACTCCTGTAAGGCCAAGGCATTTTTTCCTTTGTAAACATGGTAAAAAATTTTCAGACTCCGTAATAGCAGGGCTGATTAAATTGGCCCTATTTATATCGGAGTTGTTCTTTTTTAATGCACACCACACAACCTTAAAATTACCTTTGTAAAAAGTTCAACTTGTGAGCAGAACAAAGTTTGGGAAGTCACCTTTGAACTTAGTTGTGCCTTGACTGTAGTCATTCTCTAGAATTCTCATTTGAAATTTCTAAAGAAAGTAGTAATTTACAGCTTGAAATGCATGGCATTATACATTATTAATGTAGGGCACTCCCAGTGTTAATGTCACCTTGTTTTAAAGAAAGAGTGATCTTGGTCATTCCGGGGCATTTTATGGAAGGCAAGAGACCATACATTTGTTTGTTTCTATTCCTTAACTGTCGCAATCAGTCAATATTTGAAAATCAATAATGGACCTGCCACTAATAAAAGGTAACAATTTTTCTTTATATTTCTACCTGACCTCGGCATGGGAACGGGAAGGGACAAAGACATAATGTATGAAGTTTATTGTAGGTTTTTCACGCATATTAATGCTGTACATCTCTTTCTCAAGATAAAAGTTTTCCCAGAGCGTATGATCTCAACAGGAATTTCTTTTTACCAAATTTCAAACTGTTCAAATGTGAAATTTGAGAAGAGAGTCGCTGTCATTTTGTTGGATCATACCAGAAAAACACACTAAAACATAGTAGGCCTAAACAATAGACCTTTATCATGCTGCAACCATCTTGGTCATGTTCCCTGTATCTAATAACAGTAAATATGCTAATATTCATTGTTCAAAATGGAACCAGACTATTTGCCCTTCCAGCCTCGGTTTGGTTAAATTGGTTTGAATGGAAGAAATTCAAGATGGCCGCACCATGATAAAGGTATATTACAGTCATTTTCATGGATGTTAAAATTGCACCATGGAGAAAGAGGATAAGTTGTGTTTACCAACACACCGATGTGTGTTGAGCACTGTATACTCTCCCGAGTCCTGTGAAAAACAACCCACAGGCATACTACTTTAATTACTCGGTCTAGTGGTAAGACATCTGTTCTAATTTGGCAAAGGGTTGGAATCCCACTGGAGTAATACGTTGTAATATGCCAGTGGATTTTATTCACAGGACTTGGGGGGAAAGTACTGGTACAGTGAGACCGTGTCCAAATCAAGCAACTTCAGCTATGGCCATTGGCTGCAGCGACAACGTTGCAGAAAAGCACTTTTCAGCAATCCGTTTGTAGCCACTGCAGAGGCCATTATTTCGGACACAGCGTAGTGGTCATGTGATTATAATGACAACAACCTCTAACCCCCAGAGGTGATCCTCTAAGTGTTCTCCAGACTCTGCCTTGGGAAAGTTAGAACATAATGACCGTTGACCGTTCTCTGTTTTAACGAACAATTTATATGTTTATTATTTTTCAGACCCAAGAAGAAACCGTCACCATATTTAAGATGGACAACACACGAAAGACAGACATTTGAGAGAGGCTTTGTAAGATATCAATATTTGGTCTCTTAAAAAAATCACAAGATTTACAGCTTTATACTTCATGCGAATTGCGAAAGTGACAACAAATTTTTATGCCATCATCCTGTCGTAGCTGTTAGCTGTAAATTTCACGGCAAAAAAATCACATCGGGCGTGAAAAATATTTGCTTAACAGACAGTTTCACCCAAATTGAGCAGTGTTCACATTTTTGGAACCTTAGCAACTACAACCAATCAAATCACGGTATTATTTACCACCTGAGGGCGCTTTTTGGGGTAATTAAGAGTTGGACAAACTGGTGCACTAGCTATCGATTTCACAGGAGCACTTTAAAGATAGCAATGTGAAGTGGGAACCAGACAGACAGCAAGGAGCAAACTATTTTGATCAACCTGCTTGATGGATTTTGCAACTGATGATGGTCAAAAGTATGAATGTACTTTTCAGGGCGACTAAGATTCACCCCCTTCCTGGGGAAAATTTGTAGCGTTTGTATCGTGAATTGATCTCTTTAAAAAGTTGCTTTGCATTGCATTCACATGAAATATGAACCAGGCATTTAAAGTCAAATACACTCAGTCTTTTACAATTTTGGAAGCCAAAGGTTGGATACAACATAATGTCATTTGTCATGACAGCGATTCAAACCCACAACGGTATGACTTAGCCACCAGAACTTGGAGTCTGGTCTGATGCAATAGACTGCTTGGCCTTGATACTTCAACAAAAATTGTTCCCCTTACTTTTCGCTAGACTGTAATTTTGTACTGTTATTTTGTTCTCAAGCCGCCGCTTACTGGGACATGCCTCCATTTTCACTTTTGTTTCAAGTAACTTCATAATATCTTGTTCAACATTATTAACCAAGTTATTTTGTACATTTACTTGGTATCTAAATTTGCTTGTACTCATTGTAAAATGGAAATGGAAATAAATGTGATTGATTGATTGAAGTTAATACATTTGATAGCATTTCAGAATGCCCTGTGATTCTGTACATTTTGTTTTATCTGTAATTTTCTTTACTTTTCTTTTCTCTAGCTGACTTATGGAAACAAATGGACTCAGATTGCTAAACTCATCCCTACCAGAACCCCTCTTCAAGTCAAGAACTATGCTAGGTACTACTTTCCATCAAAGGTAAGTCCACAGTACACAATCCATGGGTTTTTCTGATAATACCAGCTGTACAAACAGAAGAAACCCATGCACTCAATGCCTGGAAGGTATGGTACTTTGTGGCATTCTGGTAGTCCACAAAATTCTACAGGAGACTGTGGACACTAAGTCCACAGAACATAAGACATGGGGTTTTAATAATAATAATAGTAATAACCAGTTCTTATATAGCGCATTTCACAATAACGTCTCAATGCGCTTTACATTAGTGCCCCTGGTCATTGGGCCAATAACCTTCCTGTAATCTTTCTCAGCTCCCTGGGGAGTATACAGCCCTGAGCTGCCGTGGTGCTCCAAAGACTTTTTCAAATACAATATCAACCTCAACCCTCGCAGTATCCATTTATACCTGGGTGAAGAGAAGCAACTATAGTAAAGCATCTTGCTCAAGGACACAAGTGTCATGACCCCACACCCCGATGACTTGACCTCCAGAACTTGAGTCCGGTGCACCAGACCGTTTGCCCATAACACGCTACACGCTTAATGATTGAGAACTGTCCAGAACTTGTGTGCTGTACTAACATTTATGTGTTATAACACTCACTGTCTTGCAAATTGTTTCAACAGATTGACCTGCCGAAAGTCAACTGCGATATCGACAACCAAAACCTCATTCTCCGAGACGGAATCCATTCCCACATACCAGCATCGCTCAATACCGGATCACCGACTGTCCCAACCAGGCTCACATCTCCGACTAACCCTCACATTCCACTCACCTCCAAGCGAAGACACTTCAAAAAATTTGGCTTTGCCAATTTGAGTTCCTCTCGCTTATTGAAGTTACATTCAAGGAAGGACTTGTCACCCGCCAAGAGACCTGCGCAAACGAAGAAGCTAAAAAGGATCTCAGTAGACAGTAGTGCAACTTGCGCGGCTTCAGATAAGACGGGCCGGTCTGATCAAGGAGTGAGAACTAAGTGTAAAAAGAAGGCAAGACATGGTCGAGTTGATCGACACACGGAGGAGTCAAAAGTCAAGATGAGAGACAGCACAGGGGGTCTGCTTGTGCAAGGGGGTGGTGTCGTCAGGATTGGACCTGAAGGATCTGAAGATGAAGACGTGGATGTTGAAGATGATCCAGTGGGAGCCAAGCATCTAGATAGATCACTTATAGGTGAGTGCTAACAGCTGAAAAAACAAGCTCTGTATACTCAGTATTATCGGAGTCATGCAGGAAGCACTGAGTATACAGTGCTCGTCACACTTTGGTGTAGAGTAAAATCGAAACAGTTTGTTTGTTTTTATTTATTAATTCTGGTTGTGAAGCCATGGATTCTCAGACAAGGGAACTTAATCACTATACTAGGCCAAGAACCCCATGGAGAGAAGACAAGGAAGGAAGTTTCAGTTTTAGATGTGGGATGAAAACCCTTTAGAGTTATCCCTGGGGAAAACCGGAGTGTCGTGGCCGAGTGGTTAAGATCACTGGACTCAAGTTCTGGTGTTGTTGGCAGCAGAGTGTGGGTTCGAATCCCGGTCACGGCACTTGTGTCCTTGAGCAAGATACTTTACCATAATTGCTTTGTCCTTCGGATGGGACATTAAGCCGTAGGTCCCGTGTACTAGGATAGGTAGTGCACGTAAAAGAACACTTATCGTGGAAGAGTAGGGGTTTACCTCGGTGTTTCTGGTTTCTGGCAAGCACCCTTATCTACAGGTTTCCTCAGGCTTTAGAGCTACAGTGATTAAGTTCACTTATGAGGCATCCTTGGTTTCATTACCGGAAATATATAATAATAATAAAAATAACCCAAGCAGTCAGGTAGGGACTGAAAACCCAATCCACATAGTGCTCCCGGCAGGATTCGAACCGGGGTCCTACAGTATATGTGAGAGGCAAGGAAAGAGACCAGTACGCCAACTTCGACCAAATGTTATTCTGTATCCCCCGACGCAAAGTACAGGGATATAAGAAACCTCTAACTTTGATCTGAATTCAGACTTTTCTATGTCTGCCTGGTGAAACAAATAGCTGTTATTTTTCTTCACATTTATAGAAATCCTGCACTTTGATCTGCTTCTCTTGTGCTGAGGATACTGTTCCTAAAAACTCCTTGAAATCTATAACTCCAGGGGCTATCAAAGGGTGGCACGCAATCATTAAAGATACCTCCTAAACTTTTTAGTCCTAATTTCTGACCTTTTTTTCTCAGCAGTGACTCTCGCCCCTGAAATTATTACATCTATTAAAATAAAGCTTCCTCCAGGCCTTGTGCTTTAGCTTTTTGTAAAGTAGCCCAAGGGGCTTGTAAGCTGGGGAGATTTACTTGCCCCCAGGAAGTTTTTGTTGCCCAAATTTTAAACACGTATTGTCATAATACTTCTATCTTCCTGATACTAATGGTAGCGATCACAACCAGTTTATAGTGGTCAAATGAAGTTACATTCACACACTCAAGAATAAATTAACACATTTCTAAAATGTATTATTCACATCTGAAAAAGAAGAAGTATGAGCATTATAAACAAGTAAGTTGCACAGTTTTTAGTAGCCCACAGGGCAAGTTGAGAAGTTGTGTTTACTAGCACAAAGCAGTTTTTACTAGACAATGTATGCCGGGCTAGTACTAGTGAGCCCTGTAAATCACATGTGAAGTGTTTCTTCACAATGAAAGTTGGTAATCATAATGTTACAGTCACATGTGTGTACACCACAGATATTAGAAGTTGTTTTTTTAATGAGATTTGTCACTAGTGTATGTTGAACATCTGTTATTGATACTAACATAGTGTAAAAAAAAAATATTTGGTTCAAACTGAAACCATTTTGTATTGCTGATGCAAATTTACCTATGGTTATAGATGTTAACATATCTGAAATCAGTCAGAGATACAGGTTTGTGTTACTTTGGGTCAAGGTAACAGGAGTAGGCACGTTACTGGAGTTACCCATAGTTAGATGTTTATATGTCTGTGTTCCCATGGGTCCATTCAGGTTGGCTCAGGGAGTTCTTCCCTGCCTTTCTCCTCTGTGACTCCGGTTTGATTTCCAAACGTGTCGTGGCATGGCGGTCAAGCGCACTGTACTCAAGCTCTGGTGTTTCTGATCAGCAGAGTGTGGGTTCGAGTCCTGGTCGTGACACTTGTGTCCTTAAGCAAGACACTTAACCATTATTGCTTCGTCCTTCAGATGGGATGTAAAGCCGTAGGTCCCGTGTGTTGTCAGAAGATTTATTACTAGTGCACGTAAAAGAACCCAGAACACTTATCGGTAAGAGAAGGGGTTCGCCCCGGTATTTCTGGCATGGTTGGCTGCAATTGGCCCCCTCATTGAGATGCTGAACAGGCTTTGATGAGAACTGTCATAGATGTAGATGTAGAAACGGGAACCTTGAAATTGGGTTTTCAGTCCCTACCTGATTGCGTGGGTTTTCCCTATTCAGGGTTTTCTTCTCACTTCTAAAACTAACATCTTCTCTACACAGGTATCTTCAGATCAAACTGCTCGTTGCTTTTGAAGGGTTCCTTGGTTTCATTATCAGAAAGATATAACAATAATGTTTCATATCTAATACAGTATCCTCTATTTTGTTTTGATCAGGTCTAGCGGCCACCTGTGATCGCATCTACAATAATCTTATCAGCCCATCTGAAGACAATTACCAAAGCACCCTACCTATTCCAACACCAGCACAAGAGACGGAAGACAGCTCCATGGAACCAATCTCCAAGAGTTCCACTGACACCCAAGAAAGGCGGCTTGATTGTATGGAAATACCTGACGCTCCACCTTACGCCCATCCGAAATTCACTCAGGAAGTGCCTCTGGTCAGGGAGCTGGCCTGGAATGCTGACCACACCTACAGCATGTCATTCAAGACGTTGCAGAAGCTGGGTATTGTTATGGAGGTGCCGAGTGAGCCAAAGAGGCAGGACATGACGACTCTGTCAGGAAGGGATTCCCCTAAGAGTAGTGATTCGGACGCTTGTAGCAATAAGGATAGCAATGAGAAGAAGTCAGTGACAACTAAAGCAGAACCAATGGATCCCTTATGCGATTCCCGTGCTCAGGATGACAAGGTAATACTAGACGCATCGGGTCAACAAGAACGTGAGTCCCATGAACTTTTTGTCAAGGCGGAGTCTTTGGATAGTGACGATACAAGTGCCTTGGCTGACGCAAAGTTGGATACAGAAGAGACGTCAAAAGAGAAAAATGCCGACGTTGTTTCTGACGCACCCATGAGCAATATTGCAGAAGCCCAATCCTCTCACGCATTGAATGATGGCTCTGCTTCGGATTTTTACATTAAAGAGGAGGGTGAGGGGTGCGATGATGACAGCAAAGTCTTCACGAGCAGTGTCCTTCATCCGACAACCCCTGAAAATAATGTGGCCATCCCAGTGACTGTGTTCAAGAATGAGTGCCAAATTACAGGACAAGACCAAGACGATGAAAGTAGGGGTGATACTGATGCCGAGCTGCAGATGGAGGGGCAAAATGAAGATGACAGTGAAACAGTGGGAGATGAAGGATGCGGCAATGACAGTCCTGATGATCCCTTCAATGATGGAGGTAAGTTGTAGGGGTGGTATCAAATTGAGAAACTGCTCAGAAAATGTCAAGTCGAAAATCAAAGTCTCTTAGTGCTCCAATCTAGCAGATCCAGGCCTCGAATTTACCATAACAATGCACAAAGGTCAACTGCTGGATTTAACATGGATGATGACGTCTGACGAATTGGGTCAATAGGATTTACTGTCAAAAAATGTACAATGTGCATGTATGTACATGTAGTGGATGAAAATGGAACCGAGCCGCTTTTAAAGGTTTTTAAGGAATAATTTTATCCTAGGCCCAATTTCATAGGGTTGCTTAAGCAGGAAATATTGATTAAATATTTTCTGCCAAGCAAAAGCAAGCGGGATACCAGTCACAGATGCTGCGTGCGACATGGTATTTTGGCTGGTAACCTTACTCAGGTAAGCATAAATTTGTTGTGCTTAGCTACTTTTTTCTGCTTAAGCAACTCTGTGAAATTGGGCCCTGGGCATTTTGGGCAATGGCTCTACTCTCTACATCAGAATGTGTGTGCCTCTGTCACTGTTGGGCGGCCCAGTGAGGTATGGGATGGTTGTCTTGGGAAAGCATGTTGATAGTAGGAAGGTTAATACAAGCTATTCTCTAGGTCTTATCATGTCCTTTATCAGGCCTCGATCTTAAGAAAAATGGGGGCAGGCCTTTGCTGGCCAAATCAGAGAAATTGTACAAGGGCATGCTGGCCAAGTTGGTAGTGACAGTGCAATTTTTCTGAAGGGCCTGCTGGCCAACTCCACAGGGCATGAGGCCAATGGCCTCGGTGGCCTCGGTTAAGATCAAGGCCTGCCTTTATTTTAAAATGAGTACATGTACATCGTTTGATCTGTTGGACATGGTACTTTTCATAAATCTGTTAGGTAAAATCTTCCTCTTTTGTAAAGGTTTATGCATGGTTAAGTGCCTCTTGGTCTTCAGTCCCATATTCAGCAAATCTTTTTATGTTAAAATCAGAGCGTCCCCTCGCCCTAGACAAGATTGACGAGTGGGAGAAAGAAGAACTTCCAGAATTCTTTGAAGGGAGGCCATCCAAGACGCCAGAACGCTATCTCAAGATCAGAAACTACATCTATGAGCACTGGTGAGTGGTTTTATACCTGGCTAATATTGACCCCAAGGATTTCCGGAAAGGAGCTGTCCCAAGTCTAGAAGCCACTGTTGACCCCTTGTAGGGCGCGAAATGCATCTCTGCACAATGCGTGTCTACCAAAATCAAAGGTGGGAAAAGGGGGAAAAATAAGTAGTGAACGAGACAGATTTAAAAAGGGGGACATTTGTGGAAAAAGGAAGGGAGGCAAAGACAAAAAGTAAATAATCATTTTCTTGTCTTTGCCTTCCTTTTCTTTCCACAGATGTCCCCATTTTTAAATCTGTCTCGTTCACTAATTAATTACTTTTTCCACCTTTGATTTTGTCTTTTCTGTTTCCGACCTCTTGTGGTTAAACCAGCCTCTTCCCTCAACCACCCTCCTTTGTCTTCCTTGTTCATCCCTTGCATCTTCTAACTGCTTTCTGCCTCTCTCTTTTCACTTTTTTTGACTCTTACTGCTTCTGTTACTCCAGTATACTTGTATGTGTGTTTTCTTGTCATTTCACCTTTGAGAAAGACTCTGCTAGGGTCGAAACATGGGGGCATTAATTGTTTGCATTTATAAGCCTGCAACAAGTCCTTATGGTTGGTAAGCAGTTTGCAACAGCTGATTTTATTTTTTCATTTATACTTAAACATGTACACAGGGTGCAAACTAAACCGAAATATCTGAGCAAGTCGGCCATCCGAGCTGGGTTGAGAAACTGCGGGGATGTCAATTCTATTGGTCGTATTCATCATAGTCTGGAGGTGAATAGAGTTATCAACTGTCAAGTGGGTAGGTCAAGAATTAAACTCATTCATTGTTGCTTTGATCTTCCCCTTTTAAATTGTTTTTCTTCATTTGTTTTTCTTTATTGAAGTGAATTGTAATATGTTGATGTATGAGAATCAGCGTAAACCTTTGTCTCCTTTGTGGACACATTTTTGTCATTTTGTAATGTGCTTGTAATGCAAGTCCTCAAATGTTAAAACAAGAAAGAAAAAAAAATGTTTTGTTCAAATGTTTCTGGTCCAGTAAAATTTTCCCTTTTACAAGACCCATTGTCAAGTCAAGATTTCTGGAAATTCAAGCCCAGTCAAGGTATAACATTCAGAGTATGCCCTTGACATTTTCAGCTACTAGCCAGTCAGCTGGTCATTTAACTGGTCTGCCAGTTTTTCAGTTAATTAATATTTCATATTAATTAGGGATGCTTTTCAACACTGATCTAGCCAGCCGGGCTTGGAGAGAATCTTGACTGGTCCTCAGGTGTTTAAGTAGCCTTTGGCCAGGGACCACTGTTGAGGGAGAACGTAGATATTGATCAACATGGGTTAATAGTGAATTGAGTGGAGAGATGATTTTGATTTGTAGCAAATTGTGTTTCAGCTTTTTAATTTTTTTTTTTTTATAATGTCAAGCTCCTCTAAAGTTTATGTGAGTTTGACTCAACAGGTGCGGTAACTTTCTAGCCACATCCTGGACGAGTCGTATCTTCCAATATGATTTTGGAACTACTACTCAATAGTCAACTTTCATTCCTGCTTTCTTTTGCAGAAAACCCTCATAAAGCTGCCATAGACTGCCGTGCCCATGCAGTCCGTCATCGCTCAGCCACAGACGACAGTCCCATCGATCTGCAAACTGCGCGTCGAGAGTCCATGGTAACTTTGCCAATGTAATGTTAGAGTTTAAAATGTAGTCCATGAAGTGCAAATGCAACATCACATTTTGTGGAGCGTCGTGGCCGAGTGGTCTACAGCACCAGACTCAAGTTTGGGTGTTGTCAAGAGTGTGTGATGTGTGTTTGTGTCCCAGTCGTGGTACTTGTGTCCTTCAGCAATACACTTAACCATAATTGCTTCATCCTTCCGGTGCAACGTTAAGCCGTAGGTCCCGTGTGTTGTGTAATGTACCCAAAAGAACTTGGTACACTTGTCGTTAAGAGGAGGGGTTTGCCCCGGTATTTCTGGAATGGTTGGCTGCAAATTGTGCCCCCATTACCTTGTAAACTAGTCTTGGCTCAAGACGTTGTTTAATTATTCACCATCGTGATCTAACCGCAACCCGCAATCCTCAGTATAGTACCGCTGCCGCGCTCATACCGTCCCTTTCGCAAATCAAACAACAGAGGGCGCTATTCCGAAAACCTGATTTTCGACAAACCGGCTATCAGACTCGACTCCAGAAACAAACTGATTGCTGGTGGTTGAGGATACGCCCTCTATTGGCGGAAATTACACAGGCGCCGCCGCGCCGTAATACTACATGTAACACCGTCTTGACCAAAACTAATTGTAAACCCTTGCAAGGTACAATATACAAATGGGTCTCACAATTCAAACATAGTTCTGCATACCTGTACAGGTCTTAAACGATAATGAGCGCTTTGAGACGCCTGTCAGATGTGATAAATTCTAAGAACTGCATGAATGCTAGCTGTAATTGTTTAATAATGATTTTGTCTCTGAGCAGAGGACTCGAAAGAAGAAGGATCTAGAGGCAAGTCCAGTAGTTCCTGATAAACCAGAAGATAAGCCAGTATCAAGAAAGAGTGTTAGGTGGGTATGGTATGGAGCCCAAGGAAGAAAATTAAAAAAATAAAGACAATATTTTGATTCAAGTTGAATGTTTGGAAGCGATTCACACATTTTTGCCTGTCATATACGATGTAAATCGTTTCCACAAATGAGTAAATATTCAACTTGAATCAAAATATCGTTTTTATTTTTACTCATGTTCACTTCCAGGCTGTGTGATAATATTGGAATTTACAAAGTGGAAAAATCTTCCGCATGTCTTGAAACTGTAAATTTGGTTGCTATTATGCAATCCCTTTTGGAATCCCTTTTGGAGGGGAAAGATCCGAAATGCCGAACTACTACAAAGTGCCAAGTGGTTGTGTGCAAGAAAGTGTTTGAGTTTACAGATCACAGTTAGGAAACAAAGATCAAGAACTTATTACTTATTTTGCTGTAAAACAAATCTTCAATGTGATAATAGAGTTTGTAAAATTGGCATTTGAACAGAAGCTTTCTGCTGTGTAAGAATGTGTGCTTCATGCTTCAGTGTTCAACAATACGGTCACCAGTGGCTGTTTATGTCAAAACAATTCAGTAATGCGAGGGTTAATGGTTCATGAATGTTTCGAGTGCTTTGAGTTGATCATCTTTACCTTCCCTCTTGAATCTAGGACAGGGCCAAGGAAGTCTAAACTGATTCCCTATGACCCTTTCAAACTGATTGAATGCAGCAAGTTCACCGACGACAAAGCGGTAAGCACTATTTACCAGTGTTGTAGACAAGTACTTGTCAGCAGAGTACCAAGTACTTCTGAGTACCAGGGTGGCCCAGTAGTACTCCAGTACGATTACGTGGGCCATTAAGTACAAGTATGCGAATACCAAGTATTTTGGTATACAAATGCTAAGTTCAACAGTCGAGTACCAAGTACTTGGATCTCAGAATAGGAGTACTGTAAAAAGAAATTTACTGCAAATAATGGTATAAACCATGAAAGCTTGTTGTAATTCATTTTGCAGTATATTTCTTGTTATAATACAATAATTGTGTTGAATAATTTCTGTGTGATAAATGTGTACTTAATTTTATCTTTAAAAAATGGATTCATCAAAGATAGCAGTTGCATTTTTACTTTTTCCACGGACTCTGCTCTTTTATTCCAGATACTTAAGTACATTGATAAATAGCTTGGAGAGTTTATGCACTCTGATTGGTCGAAGACTGGTCACGTGGGGGTGTATTAACATGTGATATGAGGACCGGCTCTGTGAACTTGTGAATAAATGGCCCCTTAACAAGCATAGTGTTGTGTAAAAGTTTTGTATGGAACTATCAAATAAAAAATGTTTTCCTTGTGCGTATTTTGTTTTATATTTTGACACAAGATGTTGGTGCCACGTGCACACTTATACCACACGTATGCGTGAACATGCAGACAGTGTATCAAACAGTGTAGAAACAATTTTCTGATAATTTTTACGTTAAGTTTTTTCGTTGAAGGATTAATGGGAATAACAGTCTGAGGAACTGGTCTTCACTGCGTGGTAATGACCTTAGTTGGTTGTTGGTAAAGGACCTTGCCTTCAGCTCGGTTCATTAACAACGGCCAGCTACCAGCCAGGTCGTTACCACGCAGTGAAGACCAGGTCCTCACACTGTTATTCCCTAATTAACAACATCACAACCTAGCCTCATGTTTTTTTAAACAAAACAACTTGGTTCCATCAAGAAGTTTTAAAAAGAAGCAGTTTTGAAACATATTTTTTTTTTTTTTTTACAGGCGCAGGGATGTCAGTTTTCAGGCAATGGCCTGAATTCAGGCTTTTTCTTTTAAAATTAGAGACTGAGTTCAGGATTTTTCATGTAGAATGAGGGTTTCTGTGCACAATTTTCAGGCTCTGGACGAACACCTGACATGCCTGACTGGCATCCCTACAGGCGTTGTCTTACTTCAGTTGTTTAGACCAATGTTAGACAAAACTCATAATGGAATGCTGCAAAACTACTTGATAGCTCTTTGAATTCCTTTGTTTTTTTAGGATTCTTCGGGATTCTAATATTAAGGAAAGAATTTCACAGAGCCATCGTCAAGTTAAAGTAAAAGAAGTAAGGAGAAACTGAAATTTGCTTCTGTTTATTTTCCTAGGCCCCGTTTCATGTCAGGATACAGTCGGATGCGATGGTCATCATGGATGTGGTAAGCTTCAAAACCAAATGTATCTGGATATAATATGTTTGGATGATTACCCTTGAAGGTTTTACATCTTAAATCCGAGCAAACTTCTGCTATAAATTCCTTGTTGGACTTTTCCGGTTGCCCTACTTGTCCATTCATCGGGCATCTCACCACAAGCATCTTACCACAAGCATCTCACCACAAGCATCTCACCACAGGCATCTCATCACAGGCATCTTACCGCAAGACTCAACTGTTTTAAAAATGAAACTTCTTGTTTGTTTGAGCTATTTGTGTTTTCCAAATAAAGAGTTACGTGTGGACAACCTAAAAAAAACAAAATCCTGGAGAAATTGATTTCAATGTGCCAGTAGACCAGTGTATTGACCCATTAACCGGACGGAAGCTGATTTAGGTCTGAGATTTGCAATCTACTCAATTTTTGTAATTGTCTGTCCATGTACATGGATATGGATATGGATATGTCGTGGAGTGTCTAGTCCGCCGAACGTAAGTTCTGTAGTTTACAGAATGTGGGTTCGAATCCTGGCCTGGACAGTCGTGACACTTGTTACACATTTACCATAATTGATTTGTCCTTCGGATTGGGCGTAAGCTGTAGGTCCCGTTTACTAGGATGGGTAGTGCACGTAAAAGAATCCAGAACACTTATTGTGAAAGAGTAGGGGCTTACCTCGGTGTTTCGGGTTCAGATAGCAAGCATCCTTATTTACAGGTTTCTTCAGGCTTTCGAGCTTCAGTGATTAAGTTCACTTTTGAGGCATCCTTGGTTTCATTACCAGAAAATAATAGTAATAATAATATGGTAGCATTCCAGGGAAAAAGCAGAAGGTTCAGGGAAAGTAAGTAGAGCTCACGACAACTCATGTTGCATTTTAAGGAAAATTAAGCTCTTTATTTTATTTTCTTGTTTGTAGCACTCTCACATGTCATCAACTGAAGTAATTGGGCTTCTCGGAGGAACCTTTCTCAAAGATGAGCGAACACTTGATGTTCTCCTCACTGTCCCTTGTAATAGCATCAGTACAGGCATGCAGTGCGAGATGGACCCAGGTAAAATTTGTTCAACCTCAAATACCCTGTTTCCTTTGCCCTTCCTCTCCCCCACTATGAGGAATACTTCACCATGGATTACTTTTTCTTGTATGGATGTAAAGTTCAGACAAGCTGTTTGAGATGGGCTAATAAATCCCTTGTTGAATTCACAAACCCTGATTTGTTTGTACATGTGTATGTTTGGGTGGGCCGGTTGGCGTAGTGGTGTCTTTCCTCGCCTTCAACATCTTCTGCCCCAGTTCGAATCCTGGCTGGGGGGGGCACTATGTGGATTGGGTTTTCAGTCCCTACCTGATTGCGTGGGTTTTCCCTGGAATAAATCTCTGGGGTTTTCCTCCCGCATCTAAAACTGAATCTTCCTTCTTTGTCTTCTCTCTTTTGGCTAGTATAGTGATTAAGTTCGCTTTTCTGAGAATCCCTGGCTTCACAACCAGAATTAATAAAAGAAATAAAAATGAAATGTGCCCTGCACATCTGTCAGCCAGTGACAGGCCTTCCTTTGGCTTCAGTAAGGGCGATTTTTGAAGTCATAAACGTGGAATTAACTCACTTTGTGAAAAAGTGTAAAACAAACTTTTTCCACAAAGATAATATCCGGCACAAAATTGCTTTGCCCCTTCAAAAATGAAGTTCAAAATCTGGAAGGAATTTTATTATTATTATTATTATTATTATTATTATTATTTTTTTTTTTTTTTTTTTTTTTTTTGGGGGGGGAGATGCAATATATACACGTCTTGCATAGCTACGGTCACAAAGTTAAAGGGGGCAAGGGGGTACATGCGCCAGGCACCACCTTAGGGGGGCCCCAAATAATTGTTATAAATACTTTTTAATCCTATCTACCATAAGAAAAAAATTTAAATATCTTGAAACTTGCTGTGTTCATTATAGTTTACCATACAAGTAGATTCAATAGACTGATCCATTAAGCCCCGTCCCCTAAACATATTGACCAATCACAGCATTGGCTACATCACCACTGTACAAGTGGGCAGCACAATGTGCATCTCTTCAAAGCCGCATTGCATGATATGACAGCGGGATATAAGAACACACACGCATGTTTACATTTTCCAATAGGATTTTATCATGTCAGACTATTTGTGGCGTGGCCAAGGCTGTGATTGGTCATTAATAAATACCTAGGACAGTTTGTGGATTCTGATTGGTCAAAACGTGATCACGTGGGGGTGTATTAACGGCAATATAAAGACCGGCTAACAAAACAAGCAAGTATCGCCGAGAAAGAAAAGTTACAAAATGGACGATTTTAGCCATTTATTTCGTTAAAAAGGTATTTATTAATGGGAATAACAGTGCGAGGACCCGGTCTTCACTGCTTGGTAATGACCTTGGGTGGTGGCTGGCCGCTGTTAACGACCGCGCCTCCGGCTTGGTCGTTAACAGCGGCCAGCCACCACCCCGGTCATTACCAAGCAGTGAAGACCGGGTCCTCGCACTGTTATTCCCTAAATACGTATCGGGATAGGGCTTAATGGATCGGTCTATGAACAGATTTCTGTATTATTATTTACCTGCAGTTTCACAGACCGAGGCGTATGAGTGCATCCTATCTCGAGGTTACCAGGTGGTTGGCTGGTACCACAGCCACCCAGCCTTCGCTGCCAATCCCTCCATTAGAGACATAGAGACGCAGTCAGACTTTCAAGTATGTGACCATCAACTTTTACCTATAGCAGTGCCCTTTGTTAAATACACAAGGCCATGCATTTGGAACTGTATATCACTACTTTTTTGTTAAGGGGAGACTTTTGAGGACACTAGGTGGCAGCAGACTTACCAGGTAAATCCACTGTTCTCGGAAATGTGCAGGTGCACATGCTCAGAACTATGCAAACAATGGAGATTTACCTAGTAAGTCTGCTGCTCCTCTAGTAGACTTGATTTCAAGTCCGAGATCGCGGTTATTTGTCTGTATACTTTCACGCAACATCATCTGACTAGATTGCCCGTATACACACATGCTATCACCACACTCGACTCACGATCTCAGACTGGATTCTGTTGCATTCATGGCCTATTCATGTATTCGTAACTGATAACAAAGGAGACACCAGAAAGATGGCCAATCTCATTGGCAAACGTTGCTCATGCACGCAAGTTGTATTTCCAACCAGTAAAAGGTTCTTTGAATATTCATTATTTTGCGGGTTACTGACCAAACAGATTGCTCCGTCCAGTTTTGGACGGATTGCCATACGCTGTGTACAAACCGATGAACAACATTCCCAAGTCTGTGATCGAAGGTTGAAATTCTCATGCTCATGCCACAAGAGGGCGCCATTTCGGGCAATAATGATTCTGTGTCGGACGTAATAGCGAACCACGATCACAGACTTGGAACCAAGTCTACTCCTCTAGCGTTTCAAAGTCTCCCATTGCATATACAAATTTGAGAAGCAATGACTGCAATCAAAGCAATGCAAGTTCAAAGCCGATTTCCCAACCTTATTTTGGTCACAACTTTAAACTTTCACAAAGGTTATTTTAAGGTCACATGGTGTGTTGTAGCCAAGACAAATGCCTTGTAAATGCGGTTGGTTTAATCAGACCTGCCAGTACACAATCATAATAGTACCGGTCATGACACTCAACTATAATTGCTTCTCTTCACCCAGGAGGGCAGAGATGGTTCACGTGATTGATAAGCTTGGTGCGGTACATACTTGGGCTGTATACTCCCCTATACCATGCCCGATATGTGGAAGAGGGAGACCCCCCCCCCCACAAATGTTCCCATTCTCTAACACACTCTTCCCCTCTTGTACAGAAGCACCCACCTAAAATCCTTAAAAGAATTCCTGACATTCCCAGAACACAATGGAGACACAATAGGAGGGGGGTACACCCTGCCACATATCAAGCACCAAATGTACTCCCCAGGTAGCTGAGATGGTTTGAGGAATAAAACGATGGCCCAGTGAGCAGGGGTAGTAATGTTCGAAGCGCACTTGAAGAGAAGCTTTTAAATTCCCTAGATTCAGTTTTTTTAGTTGCTGTTCACCGTTTACACCATGAGAGGGTGCTGTAACCAGTCAAAATTTTGAGTATAGTGCAGTGCCCAGTTCAGGAACTATTGCCCGCAAATTACACGCATGCGATGTCTTGACACGCATCTAGTGCACTAGCCTACAATAATATTAGTTAACCCCACATGACCGTTTTTCAGCAACAGGTATGTTATAAAAAAAAAATATTGACTGCTTTTACTTTCCTTTTTGGTTGAAACTCGAAGCAACCAATTTTTGTATACTACCGGTATTTATGTTGTAGTGTCTTTATACGATGTATGGATTGTTTTCTGTAGGGTTGGTTCAGCCAGGGTGGAGCTCCCTTTATTGGAGTAATCGTCAGCCCATGTCACAACTATCAAATCGCTCAGTCTAAAGTCTGCTGTTTAACCATCAGCGAGGAATGGTTTCCAGAACTCAAATGCAGTAAGTCAGTGTGCCTTATTGTGCTTTTTGTTTTGGTTGATGGATTTGTTTCTGATGATGACACGATATCATTGAGTAGCCATGTTGGTGAGGACATTTTGTTGTGTACCTGGAAGAAGTTCAGAAGGCTAGACGACCTTTTTCCTGGCACACAATGTACAAGTGTTTGCCCCAGCAGAAGATCACAAACAATAAAATGGCTCTTTTGAAAAAAAGTAGGGCATGACTGTTATCAAAGTCACAAGAAAATACACGTAGAATTAGTTGTTGCAAACTGTATAACCAAAATTATCTAAGGTATAAATGCAATTTCTTTTAATGGCCTCGTGTTTTGACCATAGCAGAGTCATTCACAAGAAAATATTGGAAAACCCCATCACTGTTTACACCTTCTTCAAACATCAGATTTTGGACATGCGAGATCAAAACATTGTTTTACTCAAAAACTAAAGCATTTCAGGAAAAAATCATTCCATGGGAAGCTGCCCACCATGACCATCTTAATTTCATGTCAGTTATGTGTAAATCTGTGAACATTTATATTTTCAATTGACCCATTATTGTAACCCTCAGGACGCCCATATCAGTTTGACTTTGCGGTTTGTCACAGTCACTCTGATAGTACAGACACCATCAACACCATCTCCAATTTGGTCACAAAGTTTGCTGTTTATCAATAGTAAGTTATGATTTGATGTTGGGTTTTTGATGCTTTGCATGGTTAAGGAGGTTATTCATTTGTTCTTGCTGATTGACATGGTTTACCTTCTACTTGTACTAGTACTGTGGTACTTGTCAACTTGACAAGGGTGCCGCCGACGATGGACGGCCCGTGTAAGTGCCAAACCAGGGCTCGATTTAGACACTAGCCCGGCGTACAAACGCTAGTCAAGAGTGCCGTGGGCTAGTCTAACTTGCTTCTGGGTAGCCTGGCCGGGCTAGTCAAAACTGAGTCAGATGACTCCTCTTTCTAAATGTACCCTGTCAGTTTTCTATGTGGTGTAAATGGTCAGGCTAGTAAAACTTTGTGAGGGCTAGTCAAAACTATATCTGACTAGCCCGGTAGTCTAGTCAGGACAAAAAGTTAGCGCAAGTCCTGCAAACTATGTACAGGTGCAAGTAAAAACCTTTAGTATTTTTTCTATAGTTATGTCAATCATATCTGGGCCAAATTTCATGACAATGCTTACTGCGTAATTCTGCGCTTGGGACCCATAGAACCATGTGCTTTGCTTTACAGGGCGTCGTAAGCGCATTTGCGCAATAGCAGAGCCTTGAAATTGGATCCTGGTTTGTACGAATCAAGACCAGATTCTCTCTAGTGATTTTCTGGAACAATGGTGGACTCTTTGCTAGCCGCATTTTGACCCTTGTTTGGTGCATGCTTGCTGTTAATTATGTAAACGAGGGGAAATGTGGAAAGTTTGTTAACACAATGCGGTTCAAAGGTCTTCCACATAAATAGCACTTTGAAGATGAGGTACATTTGCTGGTGGTTTGTTTTATCAAAAGACTTCCAGCATGTCCAGTGTTAAAAACTTGACATAAATTACAATGATAGCTGTGATTGTTTTGCTAATAATGGACTTTTATACTGAATAACTATTTAGCAAGGTTCACGTCGGGTGTAACCACAATTCACTCTTATTTTCTTTGCCCTAATCTATTGAAAATCTTGCTCACTCGCAAATAAGACTTCTGCTTGTTGACATTGTTCGGTATGAACGTATAAAAATCGGAAAGAACATCCGAGTTCAATGCAAAGGTAGAACATTTTCAGTCCAAAGTCTGAAATGAAATGCCCTCATGACATTTTTGCATAAATGTTTTGTTACAGCCGGTCAGAGATGCTGTACTTGTGGTCCAGGCATTACGATATTCTGTTTGTGGACAAGGTAAGATCTCAGATCTTTTGAGGGATTTCGTCCGTGAACTTTGTGTAACTTTTTCTTCATGGAGCTGTGGTAGTGAAAGTAAACAGATTTGCCCAATTATGTATGTTTGAAGTTGTTGCTGTCCACCATGTTGTCATTTTAGTCTGGTGACCAGGGCTCAATTTCATAGAGCTGCTTAATCAGAGAAAAAATTGCTTAAAAATTGTCTGATGAGCAGAAATGAGCAGGATACCAGTCACAAATTGTACATGTGACATGGTAGTTTGGCCGGTAACCTTGTTCTGGTAAGCATAATTTTGTTGTGCTTAGCTACTTTATGTGCTTAAGCAGCTCTATGAAATTAGGCCCAGGGCTCAGGTTCATAGAGCTGCTTAAGCAGAAAAGTATCTTCAGCACAAAACAATTGTGCTTACCAGAGTAAGGGTACCAGCCAAGATACAATGTCACATGCTGACCTTCTCCAGGATAAATAAACCAAGTGTGCTGGTGCAGAAGGGTGTACGAGATTTAAAGTGCATAAGTACTTCTTTCAGCCCACATCTTGACGCTATTACATCCTACAAACATTGTTTTTTTTTATTCTTCCAAACCCAGATGTTGAAGTCAATCAAGACATATCTTTCTCCCAGCCAGCAAGAAGAGTTAATCGATCCTATAAGAGACCTTATTACTGCCGAGTTTACTTTAAAAAGCATCCCTACAGCCGAGGACGAGGAAGATGACTAAACAAAAGTAAGACATCACTCACACCATCCATCCAATCGGAGATTGCTTGATGTCGAGTTTACTATAAAGCACCCCTACAGCCGAAGATGAAGATGACTAAAAGTAAGAAATCACTCACACCATCCATCCTATCAGAGATTGCTCATTGTCCAGTTTACTTTAAGATGTGTCTTGACGGAAGATAAAGACGATGACTAAAGTAAGATAAACGTCGTACACACCATATCTATCAAAGATCTTTCACTGCCGAGTTTACTTTGAACAAAATTCCCAAGATGAAAATGAAGAAAAACAAGACATAAATGGCAGTCTTTCAGGGATAGATTATACTTTTTAAACCTGAAAACTTATTTTTTTTTTTGTACATTTTGTGTGTACAATTGTACAAGAAAATTTGTCCCAAAATACCCAGTTCTTATTTTCATTTTCTAAATTGAAATTGAAATAAGCAAATATGAATGTGCACAAAAATCACTCTTGAAATATAAACCTTTTCTGTAGGCTATGACCATGACCAAAAAAATTATTTGCGTTTTACCCATACACCGATGTGTGTTAAGCACTGTATACTCAGTACTTTCCCAAGTCATGTGAAAAAAATCCACATGCATATAATGTGGGTGGGATTCGAACCTACGACCTTCGCCATTCTAGAGCAGACGTCTTACCACCAGATTGCTGAGCTTGCCCGATAGCTAGAGGGAGTTTAACTTCTACACTGTAGCAGCGGATATCGCAACATGACCAACAAGTTTGATACTTTCTTGTGCAGACTGGTTGCATTGCTGTGTTTTTATTGAAAATGGGTGGATTAGAGTGACACAATGTATTGTCAACAGAGGGCAGTATTGATGGTCCGCTAAAAGCCCAACCGCTAACTATACAAATAAATGAACATCACCCTACAATCCAAGGCCAATGTACAACAAACAGCTGATTGCTTCAGTGGGTTCAAACTTTCCTGATGGCATTATTCCTTTGTTGTTCACATCAGCAGGAGAGAGAGATTTCCCCGGGCATTGGGCATTGAGCCCATTTACATACAATGCCAGTCAAAAGGGGCCCAAAGGGTTTTAATTGAGGGAGTTCTTGTATTAGTTTGATTTCCCAATTTCAAAAGAACAAGTGCGGTTTATCAGAAAATGGTGTGCACTTTGACGCAATTAATCTTGTAATCTAGGTTTTTAAAAAATAATGTTTGTTTCTTCAAAACAATTGGAATGAGGGTAATAACCATCTAACTCCACCCCCAAAGAAAAACAAATAAATAAAAATGTTAAATTAACAAATGGATAGATACAAATTTAAAATTATTGTCCATTTCTGCTCTTCTGCTTCTCACATCTTTAAGTTCTTGGAAGAGATTTGATGAATGTGAAAATTCCTGGAAAATGGCTTTCGGGTCAAGGGGTTTCCCCTTATTCTAGACTCCGAACCTCCCAGATGTTACAATTCAGGAGGTTTACAGACTCTGTGCATCATCAGAAATGAATACAAAACTACAGGTTTTAACACAGTGTGGACTAGTCCTTCCTCCCTTTGGGGACTGCTTTACTTCTTTCAAGAAAATTTGAAGGCTCAAGGAGATTTTGAGAAAATCCTGAAATAAGGAAAAATCTTGAGAAATCACAAGTTACTACCTCACTGGGTTTTGGAAGTGGCAATCCATTCCAATACTCTATTCCAATTTTCATCAAACACATCTTGCGACCAACTTGTAAAAACTGCATGAAAGGAGGCGGTCTTATTTTCGGGGGAAAAAAACCAAAAAACGTAAAAAACATTGTATAACAGTTTGCGTTGTCTGGGATTTTGTACACGTTCAATCTGCTCATAGAATGTATGCGCTTGGCCCTCGCTGAGGTTCAACCAGTGAAAATGTGCATGGGTATATATGGAGGCACAACTCTCAGCCAATGATAGTCTTCCTTTGACCTCAAGTGAGGGCGCTATTTAAGCTTGTGATGTCATAATATGACATCACAATTATGTCATGATGTCTATTTGGGAAATCGAGATAAGAAATGTCAGGGAGGACAAATTTCTTATACATGGCAGTGTTTGGGATGGGAGGTGCGTTGTGATACTTTGTCCATTTTTATGCCATGTAAAACTTTAAATATTAATATTAACAAAAAATACATCAGCTGAAAATACACCTGTTGCGACCCCCTTTTCATATTTTTTCCAATTTGCTTTTCTCATTTAAGATAATACTCTCTGGGAACGTCCACTAAACAAGCCTGGCAGCTTATGATGTATTACATGATGTCACTAGTGGAATGAGAAATGCTTTTGCTACCACAACAGTGTGTATCTGTATGTTAGCAATGATATTCAAAAGATTTGGTTACATTTCTTGTTCCACCAGTGACGTCACATCATGAGCAAGGCCTATGTTTGTGGGCGTTCCCGTAGGGCAATATCTAAAATTAGATAAATTAAAAAAAAAAAAACATTGGGGGGAAAGTGACAAGTATATTTTCAGCTGCTTCATTATTTATTAATTACAAACTTTTTCATATGGACAGAATTATCACAACACATCTGTGATGTTTCTCAGGAGAACTGATACCAGTATGGAGAATAAGAAACATTCATAACTTTATTTATTTTACCAAAAGACTATCCATGCCCCCAAGTGTCCCTATGTTATTGTTGTAATGTTTGCTCAAAGATTCACACATGCTGGCACTTTAGGCGGGTTGAAGGCAAAACAGTAGCCAAGGCTTTGCCAAATTGGTCTGTGGGACTTTGGCTATGGCTGGCAATGGCTGGATCACCACATCAACATACATTATGGTTGAAGTATAGGCTGCCCTTAGCAAAAGCCCCAGCCGCTAGTTCAGTCACAGCCTATAACTTCTGGTGCAACAAATTGTCATATTGCTTCTTACTTTGACCATAGCGCTTAGACCAAACTCGTAGATAAATTCAATATTTTCGTTGTTCTGGGTTGTCCTCGAATCATCATGTCATCCTTCTCGCAGAAAAAAACAAACGTCATCTTGAGCATTCCAGGAAATGTTCTGGCAGGCGAGATACTGGGTCGTTTACTTTACATTGTGCATCGTAATGGGCGACTTTTGAGGACACTAGATGGCAGCAGACTTACCAGGTATATCCATTGTTCTCTGATATGTGCGCATGCTCATAACTACGTAAACAATGACAATTTACCTGGTAAGTCTGCTGCCACCTATCGTTCCAAAGTCTCCCATTTCGAGAGAGAAAAGCATTGTGGGAAAAATGAACCTGTTCAATCAAGCACCCTCGTTTGATTCTCCCATTGTTTGGAAGTGTTTATTTTTTGTGACGTCTCCATTGGAAGCGAGGACAAGGACCACCTCGCTCTGTCAAAACACCCAGATCCCTTTTTGTTAAAGTCCTCGGTTGCAACAAACAGACACTTCACACACACACGCCCTCATTCTTCATTGGTTTTGTACACAAAAATGGAGCCAAGGACATTCCTTGGTCTGTGGTCAAATCACCCGGATCACTTATTAAAGTCCCAAGTATCAACAGAGAGACGAGCTCACACACACAAACAAATTCCCACTGCATATATACATTCTCAAAGTCAACCGGTCAGTCCATAAAAGTCAATGAACAAAACGTTTCTAGAATTGTATATACTTGTATAAATAGGCGTTCGGTTATTTTTATTTTTGTAAGATATGTCAATAAGTCTGTAAGTATCTTAACTCATATGAGAATAAATATTGTCGGATTAAATGATTTCTAAAATGAAAACTTTATTATAGGTGTATCATCAATCTTATTTCAACTTGTCTGACAGATTTCTTGTTCCTCCCTCCTGACATTCTTTCAGGTTTTGTTCAAATAGCAATACACCTTTCTTTACCCAAAAAGAAATCAACTCCACCAAGACATAAACTTTTCTTACCCCAGAAGCAATCAACTCGAACAAGACATGAACTTCCTTTAAAAATACCCATTTTTGAAAGTAATCCCTGTACATATGTATGTATACAGGTTCACTACATTCTATAAAGTTTATAGGGAGAAAACAACCCAATTTTGTTTTATCATGTCCAAAAATCTTTACGACCCGTCTGTGACATGATACACTGAAAAAACAGAGTTCCTGTATATTGACCCAGTAGACTCGGACGCCGTCATACAATAAATCTTGCTTGCACCATTTTGGGGCATCGGATACCACGTATGTGGCAGGCCTCGATCTTAAGAAAAACAGGGGCAGGCCTTTACTGGCCAAATCAAGGAAATTGTACCTGGGCATGGTGGCCAAGTTGGTAGTGACAGTGCAATTTTTCTGAAGGGCATGCTGGCCAACTCAACAGGGCACGAGGCCAATGGCCTCGGTGGCCTTGGTTAAGATCAAGGCCTGGTGTGGTGCACTTTCTAAGCGACTCGTGTACAGTTAGATGGTCATCATCTGTACCATACATATATTTTGATTCCCAAAGTGGAAGACCATGGGTTGACAGTAGCCGCATGTGTCGTGGAGGAAATGTCAAGTCATTCTGTTTTTTGTTTGTTCTGATGCAGCCAGCGGGGTTATCAGTATTATCAGATGCTTTGTATGTTTTCCATGTAACCAAGTAACTTTAAAAGTTGAACTGAAGCGGTGGAATACTTGGACTGTTCCTTGGAGAGAACAGTTCATTTTCCTACTAGGTACAGCAACATTTTACTAGGATCACCTCTTGAAGATAGGCATTAAACTCAAGTTCTGGTGTTCAATTCATCAAAATGTGGGTCGAATCCAAAGATTATAGGTGCAAGATGAGGAAATCACACTTTACACCATTGCAAGTGACTCTATTGATACAACACTGATACGTGCGGACCAGTGTAGAAAATGACAATTGCTATCAATGGGAAACACAGGCATTCACTTGCCGAAATGGCACCCATGCGTATTTCACTTTCCAACAGTAGATAAAGGCCCAGTTCCCCATCTTGCACCTACGGCGCTCTATAATCTTTGGTTGAATCCCAGTCACAACTATCATGGCCTTGAGCAAGACACTTTATGGTGCTACCCAACACCCAGGAGTTAAAGGGTACATGTACCTCTAAGAATAGAGATTTATTTGATTTTTTTTGTGGTATATGTGGGCCAATTGTGGGCTGCATACGCCTAGGGAATTGAGATGGTAATACAGGAACACCTTTGGCTTGATGATGATCATTGGTAGTAGAGGTTTGATGCACCGGATGCAATTGCCTCCATGACCCAAGCCATTGCCTTGGTGCCCTTTGATATTTTCAAGTAAGAAGTGAAATTTTCTTTGTGGGGTTGCCTTTTCACCACGAAAAAAACCCTGCCCTGCCCTTAAAAGAATAAAGTTAAGAGTCGCTAAGCACAAAACAAGTTTGCTTACCACAATACAATGTAACCCATCAGCCAAAATACCATCACACTCACAGTTCGTGACTGGTTTCCTGGTTAGGCTCGCTTTAGCAGAAAAATTGTTGAGCAAAATTTTCTTCTTAGGCAGCTCTACGAAACTCGACCCTGGGCTATTCTCAATTGTATTGTAAACCCATGTGTTCCTAAAGATCATTTCATGTTTTGAGATTCTCCCAGATGTACCAACACTGGTCCATACTCTGCAGACTTATTATTTGTACTTGACACAAGACTTGCTTTTGTAGTTTGAACTGCGGTAGATGAATTTGTCTTTATCTTATCAGACAAGTGTGTGTTTTTACTATTAAGTAATATCCTTGAATCAGCAGTCTACATCCTTCACTCACAATGACGGTTTTAAAAAGTTATCTATACAGAAAAGTTTTTTTATATTTTTTCATAGGAGCAACAAGTTCCTCTTTTAAAACAGATGAACCATAAAAAGAGAAAATTTAACTCATAAGTGTTTTTTTCTTTGTTAAATTGTAGTCATCGCTATACGGTCAAAAATATGTGCACAAATTTCACTGGTAGTCATGTACACGTAACTGGTTTAAATATACTCACCTGATAGATGCAGGTACAAAGTATTGAGATTTTTTGGAGTTTTGTTTTTTTCTATTCAACAATTAAAATTTTACCATACTACTTGTCAACTATTTACATATAATACAGGTCATTGTTGGAATAAAGGTCATTGTTCGTTTAAGCTTGTATGCTCACAGTCAGCAGGACATGTTTGAACATACCTTGGTTAGAATTAATTGCAGCCATTCCAAAAAAGTGTGCAGGGTGGATTTCACAAAGCGCTAGGACCAGTCTTACATGTTTCTCCAGTTAGGACAAGTAACTAGTCCTAACTTATAGGACAAGTCATAAGTTAGGAATAGGACTAGTCGTATGTTAGGACTAGTTTTGTGAAATCCACCCCAGGTCTGTTTTTTTCCCTACAGTACAGGTCCAATGATAATGATTGCTCTGCAATAGTTAAATACACAAAAGAGCACTGCTCACCTTATTCAGTGGCATTGAAATAATGATGAATTATCAATTTATTTCAGGGTATGTCATGATACTGTTGTTGGACAGACATTAGTCAACCCACCTTTTGACCTTACTGATATTGATATATCAATATATCAATATAATATGTACACATATTTTTATGGTATGATCCGGATTCAGAGTCACGTTTGAATGAATCCCCTTGATTTACCAATCAGAAGAAGGATCGGTTATTGCCACGTATACATTTCTTTAAAAACCTGTGCAATCCAGCTACTGTGCTAAGATAAGAACTTTCTGTAACATTGTATGGCTGTAACGTGGAGGTCGCAAGTTCGGTAGTGTGGGGGGCGCTGGTCTCATTTCGCTGTTGACACTTTGATTGGTTGAATCAGGGTACAAAATGTACCAATCAGGGCCGTGATTTTTGTGGTAATTATAGCAGAGATAACCTTTGCTTTGTGACAAGTAGTTTTATAATTTTCCTTGATGGCTTCTTTCCACTTTAAAAAAAAAAGGAAAAAAAAAGAAGCTAATAAAAAAAGACACAAATAGACAATGCATGTATGTTTACAATCAGCTTTATTTTGTATCAAGCAACTACAGTATACAGATAATGTCCATTGTCACAGAAACATTTGTCAGTGAGTTTGACAAATAATATAAGTTTTGAAATATTGAACTGCCAATCCCACTTTAATAAAGGAAAAAAAGCAACACATCAAACCATGAAATGCATCATAAAATCATAATGCTGATATTGTTATTGAAATTCTGTCCTTTTCAATTGCGTGCCAAGGATCTCCAAAAAAAAAAAAAAAAAAAAAAAATTGGGAACAGTCCGAAACAATGTAACTGTATAAACTACTTACATTACTTAGTGGTATTGTATCCGGTAACTGTTTCCGTTCCGAAGCAACAAGTGTATTACATGGGCCCCCTAGGTTGGTGGAAAAAAAACCTCAATGTGCGCGTACAATACAGCCAGCAACAAATACATTAGCCCTGGGGTACAAAAATCAACCTGGAACAACTTTCAGCTTTTTATAACACAATAGACTGATTGCGCTGTCCAAGTCACGTGACCTGTAGTGGGTATTAAACGTCAACAAACACGAGGTCCTCCCTATTAAAGTGTGGTACGATACATGATGATTGTTGCATTTGTTCATTCAAAATACAACTTTTTGTAGTAGAATACTGATAGTAATGTTATTAAAATCAATTTAACAACATACAACTTTAATGAAAGGGCTTAGTAACTGTGTTTATTATTACCAAAGCCGACTGTTGGTGTGACTCTGTCGGTCACAGCATGTATTTGCACGTACGTAGTTTGCCATCAGCTGAGATGACGTAAATGAAGTACCCACTACAGGTCACGTGATGGCATTGGTCTCGCAATTAGTCTATTGTTGATGATATTTAGAAATGGTTTCACTCATTGTCTGATGAAATGAATGAACCAGCCATGTAGGTGAAGGCCTACATGTCAGCCTTACATTACATATACATGACCTTCATGTTATATGGTGAGCGCATTTGCCCTCCTCCGCACTCTTTAACCCTGTCCGAGGAGTGTGGAAAATAAGTGATTTTTTTTTTAAATTCATTCACAGTGGTGAAATAAACTATCAATGTGGCATTTATTTCCTTTGATCATGTTACAAAAATAACAGTCTGATAAACTAATCCTGCAATGCGGTCTGCACATGTGAATCCTCACATGAAACATGCTCATTACAAAATTGTGTTTTAATTTAGCTTTTTAGAGTAACGTGGGAATTTCCGAGGAATGCAAAGAGCAAGCCTGATACGTCACAGAGGCGACGGAGGCAATTGCCTCCATGGCCCTGGTAACTGCCTTGGTGCCTCTTGAAATGTTCCAATAGTAATTTACAATTTCCTCATAGAGGTGCCCTTTATCAATGAAGAAAATGCCTTGGTGCCCTTACCCTTCCAAAAGCAAAGCCAACGGGCCTGAAAGAGCTCTCAATAATTTAAGCAGTTTACAGCTTTCCTTGTATGTAGTTCTTAAAACGAAGGCCTATGTATGTGTCTGATTACTGTGTACTCAGAAAATGTTGAAATGCATCATCAGCAGATGATTGTAGACGTATCTGTCAAGTTACACATAACCTTTGAACCATGACCCGGACAAACCTGTACAACATGAAGCCAGGCCAATTCAACAATACAGCAACACAGATAGCATGACAATGACATGCAAATGCACCTTCAAACAAAAACCGTCACAGCTCCTGTTTTTTGGATGGAGCTTATAGATTTCATATTCCTTGCAAGTTCTTATTTCCGTTTAGTTTTATTGGCAATATTGAGACTGTGTATTAAAGTACACATGACTTCCAGTCTAACAAGCCGTGGAAGGAGGAGGGGTGGGGCTCCCCTTGCCCTCCCCCTCAATGAGATCGAAAAAAGTACTTCTGAATTTCCTTGGAATACTGAAGAACAATTCTGCAAAGTACACCTTACAAAATGAAAAATAACCCTACCCAATGATCTCTCGATTAGCTAGGGGCCAATTTCATGGCAGTACTGAACAGTAAGCAAATTTTTGCACTAACCATAGCAGACAAATTTGCTTAAATTTAAAAGCGCAAGCGTATTTCATAGGTTAGCAAGAAAAATAGGCGGCAAGCTTTTTGCACCGTTACATCATTCGTCTTCCTATCAGTAAGCACCGGAAGGTTAGCATGCCTTATCATGTACTTGAAAATGGAAATTGCAAAGTAAGCACAAATCAGCTGTAAGCAGCTCTATGACAGTGGGCCCTGGTGTTGAGAAGTAGTGAACATTAAAAGATGTGCATCTTTTTCATCT
Organism: Marthasterias glacialis; assembly: GCA_911728455.2. Taxonomy (NCBI): domain Eukaryota; kingdom Metazoa; phylum Echinodermata; class Asteroidea; order Forcipulatida; family Asteriidae; genus Marthasterias; species Marthasterias glacialis. Next base: position 2,974,793 of record OU452225.1, on the reverse strand, counting down.
ACCAGGTCAACTAACCTGTGAAAATTTCATCAAGTTCTGTGGTAATCCAAGAATGGTTGATGTTTTTCAAGGGTTTTGTGCACGTTCGTTTGGTGCCTGTTTGGATTGTGGCAATCAAAATAGGCAATGGGGATTCCCACAGGAAATTTGTATCAACTTTTACAGTACTTTCTTGCTCTAAGTTCAGCCCAACATGTTTCTTAGGGGGCTTGGCAACCAGTATGAACTTTTTTTTATCTGTGAGCTTTCAGAATCTTGTACTTTGGCTTTAAACAATCTGAAGTGTTGGTCCAATTACCAAACAATAAAAAATGTCATCCCAAGTTGTGAAACACCAACGACAGCGTATTGGCCTCTCTGCCGCTTGGCACAGTTTTGTTTCCTTGCCTGGCGGGGCCCTCACTTTCATTTTCTTTGAAAACGAGACCTTGACACGGCAAGTTGACAATAACAACTCAGCAGCTGGTGTTGGCAGAGTGCCCACTGGCGCAAGGAACTCCCCTGATGTAGGAATTAGAATCCTAGCTCATGGACAAATGTAAAGGGTTCAGTATTCTAAATGCCATGGCTGGAGAATAGAACAGTACAGGGTTTCCATTGAGTAAGGTGTTACTGTTTGTGTTACCCCTAAGGGGCCCCTGATAAAAACATGCTATGGTTTCCAGGCATTAGTATTCACACTGTTCTGAACTGCACAAATGCCACCACACTTGAAACATAACATTATCTTCAGAATTATGCCTTTTATAACACTTAACAGTTGACATTTTATTACTGTATGTGTTTAAGTTCCAACACCAGGCCTAGTGGAATGACATGAAGGCAATGGCCTCTTTTGTTGCTAAGATTTATTATGGTCACCTGTTCATGGCCTTGGTGCCCCTTCAAAAGTTACCCATGGAAGTGCCCTTTGCAAAATGAAAACGGCCTTGCCTCTGTAGTATGAATTCCTGCCTGCAACACTGTGTAATTACGATGTACAGTACGTCTGATAAGACAAAGTTTCAAATTGTTAGAACAAATTGCACACTGTCAGTTATTTTGTGTCCATCAATCTTGAATGGCTTGTGCCTGGGTTTACAATTACATGTAATGTAAATGTGTACTTCCATGAACAGTTGTAATAAGTACATAGTTATAGACCGATTGCGCAACAATGTTTACATGCGGTCACGTGACCCACTATCGGGTATGACATCATACAGCTGATGAAAAAATATGTGTAAAAGCATAGGCCGTGACACAGAGTGAGTACGAAAACAGTCGATTTTACTTTCGCTAAGCGATGAATTAGTTAATCAGCCCCTTTATTTAAAGTAGTATGGTGTGGCATTAATTTAAATCACATCTCTGTTTCATAACTTAACAGGATTCTACTAAAAAGAGGTTTTTTTAGCCATGCACTACCGGCATTGGACGACTATTATGTAGCCACCCGTGTGTTATTTTGTTTGTAATGTTGGCCTAAATCACTGTAAAACAAGGATAAAGAATATTGGAAAAGTGAGCATTAATACCTAGCCTTGCAGAATTTTAAATAAGCAAAGGAATCACACAATTTTGGAAAGCAATTTCTTTAGAGGATTTCAGCTTCAAAACTTTGACATTTTTGTGTTGAAAAGTGTGTGGTGATCGCGGTCGTCTGGCCTAATGTTCCATCGCGCGCTGTACACATCGTGCACAATTATTTTCAAGACTTGCTGGAACTGTCCTTACTGGCTTTATTCAGCCACTTGAAGGTCTTTGGTACAAACTCTGGAATATCTTTCACAGATTTCGAGCAAGAAAAGCCTCGATCGAATAAACTAAATGCATTAATCATCGTGTACCGTACCACCCTTTCCTATGGAGGATTACGTGCGTGTTTACATTTTATACCCAACAGCAGTCACGTGACGTAGGTCACGCAATCGGTCTATTTCATTGAAGAAGGATATATTCCATGGCTATTGTCAATTAGCATGACTATGAGTATGTGATTGAGCATTTGCCTGATGCTTCACTTGGTCATTGCCTTGGTGCCCTTGCAATGTTTCAAATGAAGTTTCCACACAAAGAGGTGCCCTTTATCAAGAAGAAAAGGCCTTGGTGTTTCAAGAACAAAGTAACCAGGCCAGTTCACAAAGAGCTAAGATTGATCTTAACTGCAAATCACTCTTAATTGCTAAGCAAAGTGTGATGTCACAATGCAAATTACTATGGTAATAATAACAACTCATCTTAAGATGAATCTTAGTGCTTTGTGAAATCGCCACCCAGAAGCCCCTACATGATTACCTTACAATAAGAAGCCTCATCCTACAGTAATATTAGTAATAATGTATTACAAATTTATGAAATACTACTTTATATCAGATGCAGGGCTGATACTTCGTGGAGGCAACAGAGGCAGTTGCCCCCATGCCCCTGGTCACTGTCTTGGTGCCCCTTAATATGAGCCAGTGCATATGTAGGCCTACATGTACCAATTTATATTTTCAATTTGAAGTGCCCTTTACTAAGAAGAAACTAATAGACCTGTAGCTCGAGGGAGATCGTTTTTTAACTGATAAATTGTAAATATTGCATTGGGCATGGAACCTTCCTCCATGATGACTTACATGTAGGCCTACATGGTTTTTCCCCCACACTAAAGTATTATTAGGCTTAAAGGATAACTTCTTGGTAGCTCTGTACTCTGATATTGCTGCTGCATTACCACACATGTGATTTGCGTAGCTTAAACTATCCGGTGCACATGCTTATTGCGCGAAGATAGGTTCCGTATTGGTCAAAGTGTGATGTCTGGAATTTCGAGCAGAAGTACTAAGTGGCAGGAACCATGGCTGCCACAAAGTGCTTTTGTTCAATGTAGGTGACGGTTTTTGTACGCAGTTTGGAAACCCTTTTCATTTCTATGGCATGTAGGGTAGTGTGACATTTTCCATGTCGAGCAATCTTAAGGGCCTGATCTCTATACATCTACATGAATAAATAACTTTTAAGCAGAAAAATGTCTAGCTCTTGCCTGCCTGGTAGTTGGCATGGAATGCACTGGGTTGATGCTTGCTCTATGGTTAACAACTGCATGACAAGACACAGAGAGGTCAAAGTTCAGCGTGTCCATGGTGTAAATTATTAAAGCAACAATGTGGCCCCTTGGTTTATAACGGTCTAATTAATGCGTAGTCACTTTAAAGCAGTATGCTATCACAGACTGGGACATCTGCAATCTTTTTGTTTGACTGAAATGACTGGTGTTAACCGCTTAACCACAGTTCATATTTACCCAGTGATAATCCTTGCTTATCTTGCTTTATTGGCCCTGGGGGTCTGATAACAAATCTTGTAACCATTTTACACAATACCTGGCAACTTATTTAAGGTAGACAACTGGCAATTCCAATTAAACAGCTTACGCCCTTTATTTTGACACACTGCACTACATACACGTGAGACGCTACCGACCTACAACACTTTAAAAGCATGGGAAGTGCAACTTTACATAGGAATAATTACTGTACATGAATATGCCACAAAGCAATTGAGTCATTTTTGTCATCTTAAAAGTTACTTTTTATAAGCGTGATACAACTGTAAACACCTTTACCAACTATCCCCAGAAATATTTATAAATTTATTTATATATAGGTTCTAAAGCCATGTACTATCAAATTTCCCTCAAAATCTGTTCTTAAATCAGTTTATGAACCGGGCAAAATATCCCTGACAAAAGATTTGATCATTCTTCATTATTTGCTTGAATTGAAGAAGTAAAAATCTACACATAGGCCTGATACCTCATTCGTGATGGTCCTTGGCAAGGCAAGGCTAGGTTGAGGGAATTTTAACCAGTTCTCGCCAGTCCAGCCTGACAGGATTATTTTCTCGCAATCGCCAGAATCGTTTTTCTTTGAGAGTACCCACTGGCACAAATAAACTCAGATTCTCTTTGTGGATTCGTGGTTACATCGTCCGAGAGAATGTCAAATTTACACAAGGTGAATTGCAAAACCTCGGCAGTGAGCTACTGCAGAGGATTGTGCTGCCACAGCAAAAGCACAGGGCACCATGGCAATTGTTGTGGGTGCCGTGGGTTAATCTCTGGCCTGGATCAGGATGCATTACGACCATCCTCTTGTTGAGAAACACCAATGAATGCACATGTCATATTGGAACTGCATCAAAACTAAACTAAGTCAGAAAACAAGCTTGCAATGTTTTTTCCTGTACACATCATGACCTACAATGTACAATGGGAGACTTTGGGACAGTCCTTTTTTTCACGGTTCTCACTAGTAGTACGCGTGCTCAGAACTACGCGCGCAATACTGAGCATGTGCGCGCACTCTCAGAACTGTCAATAAAGGACTGTTGTGTCTGCTGCCACCAGCGTCTCAAAAGTCTCCCATTACACCCTGTATTTTTTAAATGAGGAATAAGATGCAATCACTGCTTTGGTGCCCTTTGAAATGTTGCAGTAGAAATTTCCCTCATATTATGTGCTTTAATAAGCCAAAACTGCCTTGCCCTTATAAAAAGAACAAAGTATCGGTAACAAAGTATAATGATTGCCCCTACAAGAACCATGGAGGTAGAATTAGACAGCAAATTGGGCAGGCCTGAAGATGAGTCCCAGTTCAATGAACATTGATACTGATACATATGTACACTGTGTTAAGGTTTTATTATTTGGTAATGTTGATAATCTTTACAGTAAACATCGTAACCTGATGATAAAGCCTGGGTGGATAAATATTTTGATATCAATCACTTGCAAGGTTTTGGTTTCATCCAGTGACCTTAATAATACATGCAATTCAAATCTCTTTTTTTTAAATTGGGAAAAATCGTGAGTAATATTTTGTGATCAAGAGTCTTGATTTTTCTCCCTTAAAAGGAAACGTTATTCTTGCAGTTCCCACATGACAAAATAAATTGTGATATTTGTTATTATTGATTTTTCAACAGATTTGACATGCACAAGAAAAATCTAAAATCGGATTCTGTACCCAGTTAACCAAATATGGACACTGTTGGTTATGTTCGTTATACTGATTAGTTTGTGGAAAGTTCTTTCACCTTAGCATCGATTGTTGTTTGGCACTGATTGTTTCAGCGTTCATCCATCCATCCGGAAAGGAAATATAAAATTTCACGTGCCTCATAGTTGTCATTGCACCACATGAATGCCAAAGAATGTAATGATTGAATGTGAAAGCCCATATGCAGGCCCGTAATTTCATCATTGAAGGAACAAGGTCATAATTTCCATGAGAAAATTTGAAAAGTATCCACCTGTAGGCCAAGACCAGGGCATCAGCCCAACTATGGTTTGGATTGGCCCAACTGTAAATGGGATCGGCCCAACTGGATGGCCAACTACAGTTGGTCAGGGCGCAACTATAGTGTGGCCACTTTTAAAGTTGGGGTGGAACTAAGGCATTTTAAAAGCAGTGCCAAGACCAGCACAACAGATACAAAGATCTCCATAAATTGCCGACCTGTTTCAGAGCTGACTCGCATTAATAATAATAATATTGATATGCAGTTCTTTTATAGAGCTTTATTACACCCGATGGGCATCTCAAAGTGCTCAGTATTTTTTCCTGCAAGGTATGCAGAGTTTTTTTAAGTATGAGACCTGTTCCTTTACAAAGCACCATGTAACGGTTTGCAAGGTGCTGTGGCGCAATCTGCAGCCGATCAAACCAGGAACACCGGGGTGAGTGCACTGGGTTCTTTTACGTGCATTACACAACACACAGGACCTATTGCTTTGTATGTCCCATCCGAAGGATGCAGCAATAATGATTAAGTACCACGAACCCACACTCTGCTGATCAGAAACACCAGAGCTTGAGTCCGGTGTTCTTGTCCGCTCGGCCACGACAACGCCACATTATCAAATGAACACATCTTACTGGTTTGTCTGCCATTGGGATGAATAATCAGAGCTGATGATTACAGAAGCCATCTTCATTCATAATGCAGTCATCCCATCTTGGTAGCCATTTCAGGACCTGGGGACATCAATGTGACAAGAAAAAAAAATGGTTTAAAATCATTCATAAAGGTCCCAGTTGACACCAGCAAAAACAACTAACATGTTAAAGATGCAATCTGTGCACCCCAGGAGCGCTCATGGCCCAATTACGACTTGAAAACTAACAGAAAATCGAGGCAATGACAGAAGAACACCAGGCCTGGAATTACCCAGAGGCCCTGAAGGCCATTTCCTGTTGCCCTGGTCTTTTGGTCTTGGTGCCCCATCAAAAGTTTCCCCACAAACCTTATAAAATTTTTCCCAATGGAAGTGCCCTTTGCAAAATGAAATTGGCCTTGCCCTCTCAAAGATAAAATTCCAGGCCTGGTATAATATATGAGAAGAGATTCCACCTTTATTGACGTAACTCAACCTCCTAGGGCAGAAGTCACACTTAGGGAAGATGATATACTGTGCCATGGATTACCAACTTGTTTGTCTTGCCATTGAGGTAGGGTTACATGAGGACAATGGGGGTGGCACGCATGAATCATGTGCATAAAAACATGTGCATGAAAATAAACAACACTCCCCTACCCCTTCTGATCCCACCCAACATTTACACCACAGAGCTAATTCACAGGAAATGTTAACCCCACTGATAGGGGGGGGGGGCATGTTCATTTCAGACTTATGCAATACTGCTGGGTTTTCTCACCTACAGTACATGTAACCATAGAGCAAGGACGTAACCATAGAGCAAGGACGTAACCTACTCCCAAGCAGGGGTACATGTACCTACAGGAAATGGCTTATCTTGGCAGTTTACCAGGGTTAGCAATTCAAGTATGAAAAGGGTAACCCAAATTGAATTTACCTGGGAATTTCTTGGGAAATTTGTTAAGCGTGAAAGTGGCTGCTACATATGTACACGTACATGTATCGTGCTGACAATGTATCAATCTTGGTTTTACATTTGGGCAAATTTGGCAGGAATAGGCTATAAATAATCAGTTTTTAAAACTTAAACACTACTTCTAATAAACTGTCTTGAAATTTTTTTTAATGATCTCAGGGCCAGTCGGTATAAAACACAAATCGATAGTCAATTTTGTTGAGCACGAGCATGCACAAACAGTGTGCAATTATAAGATTAAAGACCAAGTGATGGACTGGTAGCTTGTCTATAATTAATTTTAAAAATAGACTAGTTGCAATCTGCAAAGTCAGCAATTATAAAGTATTATATATTCGTGCAAATACTCAAGAGAAATTGGTTGTTTTTTTGGTTTTTTTTGGGGGGGGGAATGGAACACAAAGTCGAGAAAATGTCATTTGTAGCCTCTGCAAATCACCACTGCTCATTTTGATTACCACAATTTAAATAAGCCTTCAGAGGTGAATTTGAAAATGAACATTATCTTTCGTAAAACGTGACATCAACTTTTATGAAGTTACAACCATGATGTACAATGCATGTATTGCCCTAGATAGATGTTAGTATGGCGGTATGGTGTATGGTTTAAACATGGAGGTACATGTAGATTTAAATAACCTCAGGATGGCAATTAATTTACTCAGATTCCAAACAAGCATTGGAAAGTAGGCCAATACTTTCCCGTTAACAGCAACACCTAACTGATAAACATGCGTTTTCAATAAACCACAAGGGAAACTGACTGGGTAAATTTTAATGCAATTTGGGATGAATAAAGCAAATTTACTAGAGCAGGATTTGAACCTGCGACCCCCGGATTAAGTTGCCGCTGCCGGTGCTCTACCAACTGAGCTATCAAGCCGAATGATGGCATTCTCCCTGAAAAACGCCTTTTCAATGAAAATTGACTTTCTACAAAATTTGAAAGTCAATTTCAATAAAGTTTCTACTTCCATGATCCCTCCGAGCAAAGATCAGAGTTGAATACGAGTGCAATGTGCAACTCTTCAACAAGTGAATTTATTTCAGCTGATCCCTACATTATTGATTACATAATCCATGAGCCATGACTTAGGCCCTATACATGTAAACCATCTTCCAACTGAGAGTGAGACCCAACTGAGAGTGAGATTTCAGCTGATCCCTACATTATTGATTACATAATCCATGAGCCATGACTTAGGCCCTATACATGTAAACCATCTTCCAACTGAGAGTGAGACCCCCTAAAACCCAAAGAAGCTTATTGGAAATGTTTACAGCAAAGGATACAAAAGGGATTGTGTAACTGAACAAAAACATTATCAATAGGAGTACTCAACCGGAGATTTATGATCGTTAAAATGTTTGTGCAAAACTTCTCCACATTGGATCTTGTTATTAACAACAAGTAAACTGTGTAGATGTTAAGACAATCAACCCATAATCATGCAAAGTATGAAAGTTGAAGATCTATGTCACTATCACTGTTAATGTACACAATTAATTTGCCTACAGTTTAAGCAGGACCCCCCCCCCCCAACCCTTTCCAAGCAGTTGGTAAATAAGCTATAGTAAATCAATTAAGCCAGCCATCTTCACACCAGCAATGTAATTGGTTATTCACTGCTTATCTGTAAAACCTTCTACCACTTACTGAGCTCCAAGGCCCTCCTCAATTCCTGGTACTTGGAAATCTTGTTGTTTTCAACTTTTTCTTCCCTGCTCAACATGTGCGCACTTACCATTAGCATACAATCACTTTGCAGCTCTAAAAAAAAAACTTGTTTGGGACATTCCATCAGTTGTTTCTTCCCCCCTCTGTGACTATTGCACAGCTGATTGAAAGCAGTGAAAGGGGTTTATAAGTTTCAGTAGCTTGTCTTGAAGGGGAATGCAAGTCCTTCACAAGGACAACACTGATCACGAGGCATCAAGGTGATAACATTCTATAGTTCATGAAGTCTCAGCTTCTAAAGATTCTGAGGGTCCTGATCATTGAGTCACAACATTCAAAACAGTTTCAATACCTCACCCAAAGAAATATTTTGACAGACTGTCGTCTTGTCAAAATAAATGTGTAAAAAACAATTCAACAGAACAGAAAAATATATTTTTCTTGGTTTCAGTATCCAATGAAAAGTTGCAATGAAGTAAAAAGCTAACAGTCAAGAAGCTGGTGTAGTTTCTGGATACAGTCTCTTGGCTACTTTACTAAAGATGTCCAGAACTTTGATTCAAATCAAGTATTTAGTAAAGCCCTTTAAGTTTCAGCAACGTTAAAGCATTGTATGTGTGATGGTAATACCATGGAGCTATACAGATAAACAACTGTTCCAAGGGCTTGCCTGGCTGAACTTTGGGGTCAGCAACAAAATGATAATCAATATTCAAGTTTGTCAATGACAGGGTCAAAGTCAACCAATCAGAGCACCAGTGAGAGAAAGTTGCTGAATATAGCTGCTGTTGCTGGGTCCCTTTGGTAATCACAAATCAACACTACATGTACTTGAGTGAAAGGATAGCTTCAAGACCAAGATTTTGCAATAAACTCAATGCCGGACTTGGCTTAGGGGATCTCATAATAGATTTCCATTGTGAATTTACTAAGGTTATTAAAGAGGGGCTCCAAATTTGATTTTCAGTTTTGTGATGCACTCATTTTCCAATAGACCTTTATCATGCTGCCACCATCTTCGTCATGTTCCCTGTATCCATTAACAGTAATAGATGCTAATATTGGTTGTACAAAAAGGAACCAGACTATTTACCCTTCCAGCCTCGGTTTGGTTACACTGGTTTGAATGGGAGAAAATCAAGATGGCCGCACCATGATAAAGGTCTATAGATAGCGTCCATTATGACTCTAGAAAGAAAATTGCAAGCCTCTAACCTCACGTTAAAATGGAGAAAAAATGCTGATTGTATTTGATACCCTTCCAGTGTGAATTTTGAAATGTGACGTCACTGGATGTCAACAAGGAAATATTTTTGGCCAGTTAAAAAGCCAAAAGCAATACTGCTTTGAGGAGATTCGAGAATGAACCCCAAATTCCCTGTACAAAAATGTACAGAACTATGTATCTGAAATATAATGTCATAGGATCCTTTTGCAGGCCCGATACTTCACAGAGGCAATAGACCGATTGCGCGATCTACGTCATGTGACCCCTGTTGGGTTAAAAATGTAAACACACACGTAATCCTCCATAGGAAAGGGTGGTACGGTACACGATGATTAATGCATTTAGTTAATTCAATCGAGGCTTTTTTTGCTCGAAATCTGTGAAACATATTCCAGAGTTTGTACCAAAGACCTTCAAGTGGCTGAATAAAGCCAGTAAGGACAGTTCCAGCAAGTCTTGAAAATTGTTAAAGTACCGTATAAATGTGCACGATGTGTACAGCGCACGACGGAACGTTAGGCCAGACGACCGCAATCACCACACACTTTTCAACATAAAAATGTCAAAGTTTTGAAGCTGAAATCCTCCAAAGAAATTGCTTTCCACAACTGTGTGATTCCTTTGCCTATTTGAAATTCTTTAAGGCTAGGTATTAATGCTCACTTTTCCAACGTTGTTGATCCTTTTTTTTAACAGTGATTTAGGCCAACATTACAAACAAAATAACTGACGGGTGGCTACATAATAGTCGTCCGACGCCGGTAGTGCATGGCTTAAAAAAACTCTTTTCAGAAGAATTATGTTAAATTATGAAACAGAGATGTGATTTAAATTAATGCCACACCATACTACTTTAAATAAAGAGGCTGATTAACTAATTCATCGCTTAACGAAAGTATAATCGACTGTTTTCAAACTCACTCTGTGTCACGACCTATCTCTTTACACGTATTTTTTCACCAGCTGTATGACGTCATACCCGATAGGGGGTCACGTGACCGCATGTAAACATTGTCGCGAAATCGGTCTATTGCCTCAATACCCCTGGTCATTGCCTTGGTGCCCTTGAAATGTTCCATTAGAACTTTCCATTTTCCTCATAGAGGTGCCCTTTATCAAGAAGAAAATGCCTTGGTGCCCTTTCAAGAACGAAGCAATCAGGCCTGTTTTGTATAAATATTGACAAATTTCGTATTGCAAGGTTATCTAATGGCATTTTACAGTTTTAACGCGAGGTTATTGCAGTTTTTCTCCACTTTCATAACGAGTCTGTCTTTCGGGAAATGGGTACATTACACAATTGAATTTGACCTTGGAGTCCCTCTTTTAAGAACTGTGGATCAACCTTGGTACAGAGTAAACCAACCACTATGATTACACCAAAGAACCCTAGCTGGTTAGAGGCTTAACTGCACAATTCATGGAGTAGCAGTTAACCAACATATTCGAGCATTGCATTTTGTACACTACAATACGCACAATTGATTTTGATTTTAGCACATAAACCTTGCAACAGTGTTGGCTTCCTTTCAAAGTGTTCGTTCGGGCATACATGTACAGTAGTTAGGGCAAGGACTTTACAAGTTAGTAGAGCAATTACCAGGCCTGAAACTTTACGGAGGAAACGGAAGCATTGCCCCCATGCCCCTCAGGTGTCATTGCCCTTTGAAATGTTCCAGTAGAAATTTAGATTTCCCTCATAGGAGGTGCCCTTCACGGAAAAACTTCCTTGCCCTTAGCCTACAACATGTTGGCCTTAATTACTACACATTTCTTTAGTATACCAGTAATACTTCCACAATAGTTTTAAAATCATAACGGCTTGGTAAATAAAGTGAGCAAACATTTTGTGAAAGAGACCAAGCACCAATTGAAAAATTTAAATCTGAAAAATTGTGCTAAATGTATTTTCTCTTGGTGAAAAACTGTTTTTAAACTATTTGAGGAATAGTTTCCCTTTCAATAAACAGTGACCCAAAACTGAGCCAGCATAGCTTGTTTTTATAACACCATCCTCCATGGTAACTGGTGCACAATTAAATTGCAAGTGCAGGTCTGATTGCTTCATTCTTGAAAGGGCAAGGGCACCAAGGCAATTTCTTTTTAATGAAGGGCACCTCTATGAGGCAATTGGAAGTTTATGTTGGAACATTTCAAGGGCACCAAGGCAATGACCAGGGGCTTGCCTCCGTTGCCTCCATAAAGTATCAGGCCAGCAGTGTATGTTAAACCATAAGGTGGAATGGTGCCTCCACGGTTAAACCATGGAACAATAAACTAGATTATTGCTCCATAGAAATCCATGGTTAAACCATGGAGGAAGGAATTTACATTAAATACAACAAGCTGAAGCACTTATGAACACTGTTTTTTGAAAAATCCGGGTGAATTAGCAAGTCTTGCCATCCTTTAAAAAAATAGCAGGGTGTATGAGCATTGGCCTTTATCTCTTTAATAACTCCATGGTGTGAGCATAGAACAAGCTTGCTCTGTGGTGTGAGCATGAAACAGTATCTCTTTAAGATGGTTGTTTATTGAAGTACAGAATCTCATTAGAGGTCAGCAAACTTTCAGTTTATCAAGTCAGAATGGAGAACCAGCTGCTGGCATTGGAAACCCTGCTTTGTCTTCGCCCATGCTCAATATACACAGGAAGTTGTGTTTATATAGAAAAAGCATTGTTAATGTTAGCTCAAGGTCTCTTTGTTTATCCCTACTCTTTACTCAAGGGTTTCCAAACTTTTGATTGCAAACTTACAATTGCTCAATAGGATGGTATTGCAACATTCACTGTAAAATGAAAGTGAATCTTGGATAGAAGGAATATTACATGTAGCTTCAGGCATGTCAGGTGCTATTGTAAGCTCTCTTTTCACTTGTTGGTATTGTTGAAGACCTGACACCTCTGTGGCCATACATTTACCACTCAATTATATGGATAGTCCAAGTATTGTGGCAAATGCTGTATCATTATCAATGTCAACATTTATATCAATGTGCTATGCATTTGAAATTATTTGTTGCAACTAACCAAGAAGCACAAACTTAAAATGCATTTTCAGGCCTGATACTTCATGGAGGCATGGGTAACAGAGGCAGTTGCGTCTGTTGGCCTTGGTCATTGCTCTGTTGGCCTTGGTCATTGCCTTGGTGACCTTGAAATGTTCCAATAGAAATTTACACATCTTCATAGAGGTGCTCTTTACCATGGACAAAATGCCTTAGTACCCTTACCATTTCAAGAACGAAGCAATCACAGGCCTGAATTATGATTCGCTGCATAATTCACTTCGATAAATTCTAAAAGTTATATTTGGTGAATCAACAAATAGGCATTCCTCAATCATCTACTTAGTGTTTACCGCCCACTAAACCCTTTAAAATGTGTGGCGCCCCAGCTTGCTATTTGGCACCTTAGTGCTTACTTCCCTCAGTTCTGCAAACACCATTGCACTGCAAAAAGTGACATACTTGACACAAGCCTCCTGTGTTATTTTTTTTCCAGTTTATTTTGTGTCTGTCTGAACTATATCCTTGACTGCTGAATTTTGAAAGTGCTGATGTAATCTTCTGCATTTATTGTGCAAGCACTGTTTATTGTGAAACTGTAAGTTGGTGAGCTGCTAGAAATGTGGTTATGAAACATTGTATACCTACTACAGGCCTCGATCTTAAGAAAAACGGGGGCAGGCCTTTGCTTGTCAAATCAGAGAAATTGTACAAGGGCATGCAGGCCAAGTTGGTAGTGACAGTGCAATTTTTCTGAAGGGCATGCTGGCCAACTCAACAGGGCATGAGGCCAATGGCCTCGATGGCCTAGGTTAAGATCAAGGCCTGCTACTAGTCCTGGTCCTACATGTAAGGCCGTGTCTGAATTGGCAGCTACGGCTACGGCTAGGGCTGGATAGCCGCGTCATCATGCGTTAAAATATAGAATGTCCTTAGGAACAGTTGTAGCCGTAGCCGCCAATTCGGATACAGCCTTATTCAGTTTTCACTCCACGGGAAGTACCAACTAAAAAACACAATTTGCTATTTGCCGACATTAATATCACAAATGGCATTAATTTTTGTACAGTTAATGATTTTCATTAAACAAATGGATTACCCAAAAGGTGCATATACATGATTATCGTTTTAAAAATTATACGATCGGATATTTAATACTTAATTTTGGAGTGAACAAAGAAAAATTGACCAGAACAGGATTTGAACCTGCGACCTCCGCATTAATGCGCCAGCGCTCTACTGAACAACTGAGCTATCTAGCCCTTATTTATGTTGGCGGTCTCCCCATTTTGTCAATATGTTTGTTCGGAGGTGCCAGTCAGAAGCCATTTGAAACTGCTGTATAACCAGGGATCACACCAAAGTTTATGATAGAACCTGGTAAGCGGCAGTCAAGGGTTCACCTTAAGGGGATGTAACTTTTTATTGACACTTAAGTCTATGATCCTAATAAGTGAAACCCATGGACAAAGGAACTTCCCCCATGATGCAACTACTGGTCAGCCTTATGAACTAATGTACATGTAAAGGTGACTAAAGCATACGCTATGACTTTCCAGATGATAAACTTATGCAATGTCTCTTTATTTCAAGTTTTCCATGGCTCACAATCTTTCTTGCTGGTTTTTCATTTAGTGTGCATCGTTAAAAGGAATTGTGAAAAGTTAGCTGTTTACCAGAAGACCGAAAATATGTCACAAAATCTTGTGATTTTTAATTTATCAACAACTGTGCAAAAGTAATTTTGTAATTTTTTATTCATTTGCCTGGCCCTGTGTCCTTACTAATCTGATCCTTGCATCTTGCATGTGTATCAATTTTGTAATCAATGTCTTGCTCCCTCATTGAACATTTTGAAATGACAGCAGCATCAGACTTTGAATTTCATTTTTGAGATGACAATACCATTTTCATCCTCCCTACATGTGTACTTCCATTAATAAATTTATCTGAAAGTCTGTGGGAAACTTTTGAAGGGCCGAGACCATGGCAACCGAGGCCATTGCATCTGTGGCCTCAATTTAATTCCAGGCTGGCTGGATGGTTTACTCATCATCTAGCAAACCATCAAGCCATCCATCAGGCCTGAAATTACATCTAGGAGAGGGCAGGGCGATTTCAATTTTGCAAAGGGCACTTCCATTGGAAAATCTTAAAGTCTATGGGAAAGTTTTGAAGAGGCACCAAGGCCAAGACCAGGGCAACAAAGACCATGGCCTCTGTGGCCTCCGTGTAAATCCAGGCCTTATCCATTGGACAGCCTGCAAATAATTTTGAACAGGTTTGGATAGCCTCAGGCCAGTTCAGCAGGAAGGCTGCTGGCCAAATGCCGACCAAATGCCAGCCAAAATGTCATCTGCCCAGCTAAATATTGACCAGAAAATAAAATCAGGCAACAAATATCTGACTTAAAATATTTTAAAAAAAAAGTTTAACCAACATTTGGAAAAGACAGAAATCAACTCTTGTTTAGTTTTAATTGAAAGGGCAATGCCTTTTTTTATCTGACTTTCCCAGTTTGCCTACGTGCAATATGATTGTACTATGTAAGTGTCTGGAACCTAGTGTCCTTACATGTATTTCCTTCTTTCCTGTATTTCCTAGTCTGGGAAATGCACTGACATGGCTGCATTTCTGTCACAATTAAATATTGTGGTTAAAGTAGAGCAATCTTACTCTTTATTGGTACATTAATGGCAACTTAGTGGGTGTCAGGCATTAAAGCAATTGATAGGACCTGAATCTAATTTACATCATGTACTGAATGGAATGAAGCGAAGCTGTGGAATAGCTTTGCCCACGAAGAAAGTAAAATCCCCTGATCTCAAATCCATTGGAAACTGCCTGGCTCTTTATTGGATCGTCATTTTAAAGAGTCATATTTACAGCCATGTGGATTGGAAATGGTGCAGTTCAGAGGTATGTTTGGGTTAGTAGTATAGGCAAGTCCAAATCAACTAGCCACCACTGACGTCATGAGTCCTTTGTCACATGGTTTGCTTGACCTTGCGTTTTTCATCTTTTTCGCTTAGTTTTGGAGAAAATTATTTTTACCCTGTTTCAGTGTGAGGTTTTATAGGGAATTATAATTTTTTTTTTATATATTTCCTGTGGACTCCATCTATTGTACAAATTTACCCTTAGACTTGGAGCCACCATTTAATAACTTTATAAGCCAAAGTAAACCAACTTGACTTGTTGAGATATTATTCAACCAACTATGCTATGTCAGCATGGTCAAATACTAGTTTGATTAATACTAATTAGCTAGGGGGTAGGGACCTATGGTTGGCAACTTTGGGACAATTTTCTTTTAATGTAGTGTAGTGTTACACCTTCTTCTCGTTTCTACTTTTCCTGGACTTTTTCAATGGGAAATCCTGAACCACCAGCCAATTTGTGACACCCAACAGTTGAGATAAATAGGCCTAGGAAAATTTTGGTGTCCTTTCAAAATACTCCAAACAGAACAGAACCCGAGATTTTCAATATCAACGAAACTGAAATTTCCTTCGCGACCTTAATTAAGCCTAGTTTCATTTCCGAAAAACAAAAATGGCCAAATGTCATAAAATGAGTGTCAATTCAAATAAAAAACTCAATTTTAAAGAAAAAACTGTATGCCTGGAAACTTTAGCTAATTTGGTAAAACTCATTGTATTGAATGCTAGAGAAAATGCATTGCCAGCTAGGCCTACTTCAGTTTTTTGCAAATGCAAATTTTGCAATGCGACGCATGCCAATAGACCTTATGCATTTGCCGCCATCTTGGAGGTCCAACGCAGCATCGAACATGTGTTGTAGCTGTTTCGACCTCCACCCTTTCCTGTACTAAATGCTCATATAGTGACGTCATATGCATAATAAGGTCTATAACTAATTGTTATGCCATGGGTTGTCCTAAAATCCCCTCGACCCACAACCCACTTGACCCGCGACCCCCTCGACCCATGACCCACGCGACCCCCTTGACCGCTTAACAGTGCTATTTCGCAGTGCCATGCCTTGTCTCATGGACCGGCCCGGTCCAGAATCAGATTGTATCCCAATTGGGAACCTGTGTTTAGTTGCCTTCTGTGCGTGATGACTGCTGCGTGGCGTTGCTTGGGTCGTACTATTTAGCGTCAACTCGACGGTTTCATGACAAGTCAAGTAAAAATAACTTAATAATGCGATGTTTTTGCCACAGTGTTTCCGAAATAAGTCTCTTGTTCGTAAAAATAACAGATTTGTTTCCGTCGCCGTGATGGGCCATCGAGATGCTACTGCCCTAGCGCATTTAGCTTTGGACCGTATCATTATTTCCCTCTTGAAAAATAAGTGTGCATGACAGACAAAATCAGTTTAAGACTTTTTTTCAGAAACACTCTCTGGCAAAAAGGTATTTTTAATTATCTTTGGGGTTTGTCGTGAAACCGTCGAGTTGACTTTAAATAGTATAACCCAAGGTCATGCAGCAGTCATTGTCATCGCGCGCAGAAGGCGAGTTAACCTAATTCTAATAATCGCACTTGGGCGGTAAAAACAGGCTCCCAATTGGGATACAATCTGATTCTGGATCGGGCCAGCCCATGAGACATGGCATTGTGAAATAGCACTGTTCAGTGGGGGGGGGGGGGAGTTTTTTTTTAGAACAACCCCCATGCAATGTATTCAAAATATCAATTCGGTCAATACGAGTACGACAATCTGTTATTGTTAGTTAAAACAATATTCAACCACTCAAACCAGAACATGTCAGTTGTCACCATTCTCCACGATGATTCTGCATTCATCATTTTTAATAGAATCTGGTAAAACATGCAGGAAGTGTTGGAACGACCACCGTCGTGACAACACAACGTTATTTTTGTTGCAAAAAATACACATAAAATTACAGATCATAATTTGTCACGAAATTGGTAAAACGCAAAGTCTAATTCTACCTCCATGGTGCAACACAAAAAGTACAACGTGTAAAAATGAGTGAAAGTTGTAGCATCAAAACTTCATTTTGTCCTTCTTGTACTTGCCCTCTTCATGCTAAAATAGTGTGGTATGCTATTATGTGACATCAGAAAAATATTTATGAAGTTTTACTTACATTTTATCCTCCAAAAAAGATAAAACTGGAGTATAATCCCGAGTCCGAATTCACTTTTGATTTCACTATCCTATAGTACACGTGCATAATATCATCAGACGTTTGGTGTACGGCCAATCAAATCGTTGATTTTCCAGCAAAGGTCAAAGGTTACGGTGGTACGATAAGTTTTGACCAATGGGAGTAAAACTGGAAATGGGAGGAAACTTTAGGGGGATTGACCTTAGTTTGGATATTATCCTGTAAGTTGTAAGTGATGACGTTTCGGAGCCGGAAGTACAGTGTAATGAACGTTTACATACACATGTACCATGATGTATGCCATTCGTTTACATTTCCGGCTCCGGCCATCATAACGTCAAGGACAAGAGTTGTCCAGGATTTTAGCCAGTAATAGTGAAAGCAAGGGTTGTAAACTGAACAATCCAGCTAAAAATTATAAATATTGTGTAGTAATACAATTTATTCCTCCATGAAAAGTTAAAACTAACAGAGTTCTTTTCGCAGCAGAAGGTTCTGTTACTATACAGTAGTAGTAGTACTACTAGTACTAGTTTTTAAAATTGTAGGCTTTTTGTTTGGAGGAAAATACTTGTCTAGGATTTAATGCAGAGGCTAGGCCTGACCATTCATTGTCGCAAGCCAGACCCCAAAGTAGGGTCTACCGCACCATAAGCTCACCCCGCATGTCATCTGTCTATGGTGATGGTGGGTGCGGCAGGGGGGGGGGTGTCAGGGTGGGGGGCCTTGTCTGTCTCACTTGTTGAGAGTGACCTAATTGTCAAGGACATTTTCTGTTTGTTTGTTAGTTTTTATTGGTTTATTTGTTTGTTTTTGTTGTTGTCGTCGTTGTTATTTATATAATTATTTTATTTATTTATATATTTATATATTTATTTATTTATTTATTTATTTATTTATTTGTTTATTTATTTATTTATTTATTTATTTATTTATTTATTTATTTATTTATTTATTTATTTATTTATTTATTTATTTATTTATTTATTTATTTATTTATTTATTTATTTATGTATTTATTTATTTATTTATTTATTTTTTTATTTATTTATTTATTTATTTATTTATTTATTTATTTATTTATTTATTTATTTATTTATTTATTTATTTATTTATTTTTTTATTTTTTTTTTTTTTTTTTTTTCTTGATGTGGAGTTATATTACTCCGTTTATTCAACATTCATCAGCAAAGGCATACATCAAATAAAAACACTATCAAAAAACACTCCAGTAAATACTTATAATATATATCAGGCACAGTAAGTAACAGAAGCTCAGAAAATAACAATAATAATAACAACAATAAACAAAATAATTAAATAGTTAAATGAATACCTCTATTATATATACAAATATCTACAATTTAGCGTGACTCGGGAATCACGTGGTTCGGGAAAAAAAACAATACTGACAACAACAAAAACAAAAATTAGAAAAAAACATGATACATATGGGACAAGGGAAAAAACTTGGCAAACTGACTTTGTCGATTTCTGCTGGTCTGGCATAACTATTAAACACCTTTTTGCATCGAATATTCCAGATCAGCCTAAGCAATTTAGCAACAACGATGGCCTGAACCGGTTTTAGAGTATATCCAAGAATTCTGTTAGAGTCGTTTAAATAAAAATGTTTGTTACCTGTATATTTGCTAAGCAATCTTTCTACGAAAATCCAAGCATCCAATGTGTGAGAACAGTAAATGAAAATATGCTCATGAGTTTCTCTTTCTACATTACAGAGTGGGCAAGATTCTTCTCTAACAATACCAATTTTAAGCAAAACATCTTTAGTAGGTGAAATTCTGTGTCTAAGTTTGTACATGAATTGCTTATCATCAGGATCCATTAAGTAGTTCTTAAAATCGCTGATCCATATCGCAGACCAATCAAGATCTTGACTAATACTGAATATATTTTGCCAAATTGGTTGAACTCTAGGAACGACAGTTTTTTTCCTAATCAGGTTGCCGTAGTTGGTCTTGGCTTTAGTTATTTAGTTATTTAGTTATTTAGTTATTTAGTTATTTAGTTATTTAGTTGTTTAGTTATTTAGTTATTTAGTTATTTAGTTATTTAGTTATTTAGTTTAGTTATTTAGTTAGTTATTTTTATTATTATTATTATTATTATTTTTTTTTTTAATTTTTTTTTTTTTTTTTTTTTGGGGGGGGGCTTACTTCCACAACCTCTCAAACCATTGATCTGATGGCTGTGGAGGCTCTCATTAAGTACCCCGTTAGCCTCGATCGCCCGCCCGATTTCTTTTTCCCCTTGAACTGTACATGCCTATAGTGAACAGTGGAAATGACTGATCAGGCTGAAGGGAGTTCTTAGCACTTGAGTTCCATGACGTGTCTTTTTTTTATTCAGGAGAACAGGAAAGAAAACAATGGGCTAAATACCAAAAACAGCCACAAGGCTCTGTCCCGCGGCCGTCTGCCATTCTATCTCCCCAAAAGTTTTTTTTTCCTCCGGCCAGCGGACCCACATCACGTCCTTGTTATTATGATTCAAAGAAAACTTGTTGAGAATGTATAGGCCCTCTCCAAACTGTTCCCCGAGACAGCAAGTAGGCCTACGCTCTGTTACATTGGTAAGGGCCATGACAGGCTGTCCAGCAGTTGTTAGGGCCGTAGCTCATGCTCACCACATATATATTTTTTTCTCTCATTCAAATAAATAAATACTAACCAAAAGTGACCATTGGGAATTTAATGAAAATAATCACTATTCTTACCTATAGTCATCAGGGAACTTTATAAAAACGGTAGCATGGAGCAATTAATGATCTATTGCTCTTTATGGAAGAAGGAAATGGTACACTGTAAAATAATACCGTAAAAAATATACAGTATCTTACTGCACAATATGTAATTACCCCCAGTAATTTACTGTAAACCGACTGAATACTATTTTTCTTTACAGTATCTTTACTGTAAATAAAATTCACAGTAAAATACTGTTTGAAAGCCGGTACTACCGTTGCTGAATGTCGCAAACGCATGTAACAGTAAAATGCTGTATCATTTTAACAGTAATTTAATGTTTTGTATCGTCAGCGGTGAACTGTTTTACGGGTAACAGTAATTTACTGGTTTATTTAAATCGGCACACAGTATTAATTCACAAAATAGGCCTACGCCAATTTGTATACAATGTATAGGCAGATTATTGAAGTGGTGCGATATCCATGAAAAATCAAATGAAGAAATTCAACAATTCAATATAAATTGTTGTTTATTCTTTGTGTATGTTATCAAGGATTGTGTTGATATTACCAAACGTGCGACCAAAACATTTACTTTTGCTTATAAATTAACCATTAATGTTAATGTCATTAACAATAACGAACGAATCAGTATTATACGGTAATACGGGGTAAAAATGAACAATAAATAACTGTTTTATAAATAGGCCTATAAAAATAGCAGTTACAGTTTTGAAAATTTATCATAGGCCTAGACCCACAGGCTTATAATACTGTTATTTTTTACACTGTATTACTGTTATTTTATTAACAGCAATACAAAGTAAACTGTAATTATTTACAGTACATTTACTGGCGCACGTGCTGCCAGTAATTTACTGTAAAATTTTACAGGACATAATTATTTTAAAGTGTGATGTGTATAGCATGTCATCGGCGACCTGTGAGGCTAGCAATGGGGAGCTGAAACGGAGAAGCAAACTCAATTTGTTCCAAGATCATTTACAGTGCTTTGTAGCAACTCGTCAATTTAACTTCTGAAGGTTTATTTACGTGCTCCACCGCGATGGCATTGAAGTTTACCAGTGGTCGTTAATAATAACTGTGCCTTTAAAGCCTTTGAAACTGGGCCTAGTGCTGGGTGGAAAAGGAACTAAAAAAGCCATCTGTAAACTTTTAGACCAGGAAGAAAAACAGAACTACCGAGACTACAGACATAGAATCTAGATTCTAGAACAGGGAAACGCAGTGCATAATAAACCGTTCTCATCTGACAAGCACTACCACAAATATTGTCGTTTATATTTTTCAAAATATTGGAGCATGACTGTATGTGAGCTTTAATAAATATAATTATGTATAACATCACAACTACTTCATCTCATAACTCAGCATATCCCTTCATTTACTTCTCAAGAATGCTCGATCAGTTGCTATTATTGTTAATGTTAGCTCCATGATGGTTTGAACACTAACGTCGCAGTTTTCACAAAGTGACATGTTGCTCGACAATTTTCCACAAATTTTAGTGATGTTAATATTAAGAAGGTATTCACTGATACATTGCTTTCTGCCCGCATAAGTCTTGAAAGAGTTTGGTTTCTTAGCTACAGTAATGTCACTGGGCAAAATAGGTTGAAACTGCATTTTCCCCAACGAGGCACTTGTGCATCACCACAACGTGGTGTTGCATGATTTTTTTTACACGAAGTGACCGAATGGACCACGTCACACAGAGCGCGTTTTGTGTGTTCCATCCACAAAGTGACACAAAAATACATATACACACGGAATACGTCACTTCGTGAAAACTCGAAAACCGTGTATATTGAATGTTTTCGTTTTCATGAAGTGACTTTTTGTTGTTTTTAAGTATGTAATTCATTGACAATTGTTTCCCTAAACAAATAATACTTATCGGTAACGTATCCTTTTCGATTTCAGCTTTTTAACGAAGTAAACATTTTCGATTTTCGACCACTAAAATAAACTAAAATCTAGTGACTGCGATTTTAAAACTTATCCAACATCGATTCGACATATCCCTAGACGTGGTTTCACCACTGTGTGGTCTAATGAGTGCGTCACTTCGTGCGACGATAATGAACTTCATGTCAAAACTTGACAGTCATTAAAAAAAAAATAGTGAAACAATAAGCCTTCATCCATGTACAGCCTAATAGGCACAACACAGCGAGGCCAAACTTGCGGTGGGGTCACAGTTGTTTATTAACTCGCCAACAATAGGCCGACATGGGCCCCAGCAGATGAAGATCCATATATGGGGTTGATTGATTAAGCAGCCTCTCTCTCTCTCTCTCTCTCTCTCTCTCTCTGTGTCCGTGCTTTAAACAATGCGGGAGTAAGATCAGTAACCGTAACAGCCTCATCAACTCTGTGCGCACCCCACAGGGGGGAGCAAGGGATAACCTAGCCGATTTCGTTTAGGCTCGTGAACTCTGGGGTACACAATAGGTATATGCATAATCGGATTGAGCCCAGGGTAGCCTGTCAAAGTCCGTGGTATAAAAAGACCCCACAGTTTCGCAACTTGCTATTAGTCTTTTTTTTAAGTTTCAAGCTGGTGTTATCTGGATTGGACGGCTGCGTTTTTAACTGGCCGTCATGGAGCTGTTAAAGTCGTGGTTGCTTCTAGCTTGTGTCGCTGGAACATTTGCAGGTAAGCTGAAAGTGATTTCATTTCCAATAAAGGAGAAGCTATTTCCAGATCTTTTCAGTTATTAAGTGAACAGTTTTTAACTAATATTAGTTAATGTTTTTTTTTTTGCGGCTGAGATATGACTGCATTTTTTTGAAACTTTGTTTTAGCTTCGTTCATGAAAGTTAGCGCATAGCAGGACTTTTTGTTTATTTTGACATTTAATGAGTTTTAATAATGAATATTCAAATAGAGACTATAGGTTGCATTTCGCCCTCGTCACACATCCGCACAGTGTTCAACTTGCGATATATAAATTATTGTAGGTAGTCCCTTGTCTGTGTTTCATTGAAGGTATTGTTTTTGTTATTATTAAATGAAGAAAAGACGGTAATAATTTTGAGCCTCGGAAAGAAAAAAAGCCAAAAAAACAACAACAAAAAACGCCGCCAGTCTCTTTGTCCATTTTTTCTAGGATCGGTCAATAATCAGGCACACATCTGTTTTCCATCTGTGATAAATATGACGTTTTTCTCATAAGCTATGATATCATTATCGAATATTATAACGCATAATGGAAGCTAGAGATGGAAACTACTTTGGACAATAAAGGAAAGAGTGTGATCACGCAAATTCTTGTTATATTTTATTGTAAGCGCTCCGTCGATGTCTTTGGAATATGTAATTGTAACCTACTCCATTCAAAGTCGTGTTTAATAAGAATATTATTGATTTGACATTATTCACTGTTAAAGCCTGCTTGGAGAATAGAAGAAAAGGGAAACATAACTAAAAAAAAAAATAAAAAAAATATGAAAATTCGATAACCCGCATCTGCAACCGAAAAAGTATCTATTTCCATTTCATCACGTTGTCGAAATAGCCACAAAATGATTCCTTGTCTAACACGAGCCATCACAATCAACAAAAATGCACAAAGAAAACCCGAACAATCGTTGTTTCTTTGTCCTCTATTTTAAGAAGAGGACACTTTGACTTCTGCGAGAAGGTGATGACCCCGACTTTATTGTTTACACTGAACAGCTGATTGCACTCCAACAAGGCGAAAGTTGCGCAATCCGGCCCCAGTTTGTTCTGCCTTGTGCGACTGCGCAGCACCATAACGTAGCCCTTTTTTTCTTTTCTTTTCTTTTTTTTTTTTTTTTTTTTTGGGGGGGGGGGGGGGGGTGAATTCACGAGGATCATTATCAGTATAGACAGTATGTCACTCAAAGGTCGGCCATGGGTCAAATACATGAATGACCTTAGCTGGGAAACAACCCATGATGGACGTCACTATATCTCAATGGTTAAATAATGAACTTGACGAGTGACAAATTGTGGTTTTTAACAAAGGTCTAAATTAAATGAACCGTTTTTTTCATATAGTTAGGCCTATAACAAACCATATAAACGGATACAAACTTCCGAATCTGTTTCTTGTTGAACCATTGCAAAAAACTTTATAAAGAAGAAACCAAATATTGATGCTGAATTTGATTTGATTTGACATCCAGCTCCCTTCACAGCATTGGGATCAAGACATTGCTCAAAGATTTCTACATGTGAAAGTGGTAAGTTTTCTTTCAACTCGGGGGGGGGGTGTCTAAAAAGGAAGTGTTTTTGTATGTAAACATTATGGTGCGCCCTCTATTGAAACTTGCATGCATGCTAGCTGCTCACCGTCAGCAGCAGCTGCAGGCAGACAGGGAGGAGGGAGCCAGAGGTATGTCCGTTTGTTTTAAATGTTGTTTAAGTCTTGTTAAGGTTTGATATTAAGTTCAAATCCCGCTCCAGTCAAACCCCAAAATTGATTAAGGTCTATCCGGCTAAAATGTCAATCATGTTGAACACAAACATTTAAGATTATTTACTGATGGAAAGTGTTGCACTATCTTGTTACAGGAACGGGACGGGCCTGGAATTTTATCTTTTATACTAAGGAGGGCAAGGCCATTTTCATTCTGCAAAGGGCACTTCCATTGAAAAATGTTATAGTCTAAGGGGAACTTTTAAAGGGGCACCACAGCCAAGACCAGGGCAATAGAGCTCTGTGGCCTATGATGTTTAATTCCAGGCCTTCAAGCAAGGAGCACAAAAGTATGGCTTCAAGATCTGATGATGTATGGAGACGACTGCAATCAACTCCATGCCCCCTGCCTGGGAGTTGCCTTGTTGCCCATTGAAATATCCTGTACAAATTTTCATTACTCCAAAAGAGGTGCCCTTTACCTAGGGAAAAATGTCTTCTCGTTTCAAAAACAACAAAAGCATGCCTCGTATGCTAGGCAGTTTTGACAGGTTGTTTGTGTTTTTGATAACCTCTTAGCTTTTTTGTGGTGGACTTGCAAGTGAAATAAATTTCAAAATTGTTTTTTTCACTCTCTGATACACTTGCGTGTTAACAGTTTATATGCAAGGCCTTCCATTTTATTTTAACCGAAGTTGGGTCAAAAAAAATGTCACTAGAACTTAGAAGACAAGTTTTTCTCATTTACTGTTTTTGCGAAAATAATTATATTATTTTTTATTAAGACAAAAAACAGAAAAGTAGGCGTAAGAGAATGAATTTGATTACATTGCAGATTTAGCCAGATATGAAGAGGGCAAGACCTACACCTACAAATATCATGCAGAATCAAGCACATGGATCAATGGTACTTCAGATGAGAAGAGCACCCTCGTGTTTGATCTCAATGCTCAGATTGATGTGATCAGCCCATGTGAACTAACCCTCAAGGTACTGAGAGCAAGTCTAGTTTGATTCCATAAAAAGTAGCTGCGAGCAGCTGCTGCTTCATTGACACATTATTGATCTAATGGTAAGCATGGTATAGTACTGTGTAAGCTGCTCAAGGAAGAGTCTTGTTAAACTCGTCAGCAGCAGCACCAGCTGGGCCCGCCCAGAACTCAACCTTTCTACCCAGCACTCTGAGCAAAATACACTATGCTGTCGGCGTCGACCGGCACAGGTTTTCCCCCTAGAATAAATACAAATTTTATTTTGTGCAGTTTTGTCTTTGATCAAATATCAAGGGCCCAATTTCATAGAGCTGCTTAAGAAGAAAATATTGCTTAACAATTTGCTGCTTAGCGAAAATGAGCAGGACACCGGTCATAAATTGTACATGTATAATGGTATTTTGGCTGGTAACCTTATTCTGGTAAGCATAATATGTTTGTGCTTAGGTAGTTTGTCAGCTTAAGCAGCTCTATGAAATTGGGCCCAGGTCTCAGGTCTCTTACTGAATTGACAAACATCATAGTTAATGCCAGATAATGGCATTGACTGCAGACACAGTGAAGGCTCTTGCCCCCTAAACCCCCAACAGTTATGTTGCACCTGGATCCACCGGATGCCCTTGTGGGCCCCCCAGAACCCCTGCCATGAACCGCAGCACTACACTCACTCGCTCCCCCTTTGTGGTCTTAAAACAAATTTGGATTGAGAGACTAACACTAAAAATTGGTGTACAACCCTGCACCTCGGGCATACAACTTTTCAGCTGATCAGCTGATTTCTTCGACTGTGCCATTGAAAATTGAAAACTGGCCATAAATAATTTGAGTTGAATGGTATAGTTTTTTACTTAATCTCAAATTTCATTCAAAAAATTGACGAAAAACGCAGGTAGATTTTCCATCTAATTTTGATGAAATTTTGCGGGTGATTTTAAAAATAAAACCTAAAAACAATCAAATGAATCAACTCAAATTATTTTCAGTGTAAGCCTTCACGTCCATTCATGTGTTGAAACACTTTTTGGGTGGTTTCAGGTACTTAAAAAAAAATATTACCGCTGCAAAAACTGCTAATGTGATGGATGCAGAGTCGACCCCTCTACAGTGTGCCCTGTCATAATGTGTGTATTTTTATAATGAGGTTCTCGTCCCCGAAAGCTTTTCAGGAGTTAATGCGAGACCATCAGTTGGCTCAAGTCTGTATTTTTTTGTTTTGTACTAACAGCTCAAAGAAGTCGAGGTCCTTGAGACAGGCTCCAATGGAGGAACCACCCCAGCCAGGAACCAGGACGTCCTCCGGAGCGAGCTTCAAGACCAAGTCCTACGCTTCGCCTTCCACAAGGGCATGGTCAGCGATGTCTGCCCCTCTGCAGGTGAAACAACCTGGGCACTCAACTTCAAGCGTGGTTTCTTGTCGGCAATCCAAGCTCCCGTGACTAGCCTGGTTGACGATACAGAAGAACCAACTGTCATTACTGAGGTAAGAGTAAACATGTTTAAAGGCTAATAGCACTTGCAACTTTTGAGCCACAACCCTCGTACTGTCTGACTGTTTAATATCATCCACAGGGTTTCAAATGATACATGCACTATGTCAGCTTGCAGTATGTTATTTTGTCTACACAGCACGTCACACACACATGTAGTTCTGTGCACACAGTCGGGAATCACAGCATGTCCAAGGACCGTTGTGTCATTCTCTTGCTCCTGTACTAGAGCAATCTCCATTGGTTTTGTACACAAATGGCTTCCGAGGACCCATGAAAAAACAAAGAACGGGTTAGCAAGGACCTATTGTCCCTTTTGTAAATGTCCTCGAGGGTTATAATATGGTCATACATGCCCACAATGCATGCTCCACTTTCCTGTTGGTAAGTGTGACGTAATTCCACTGTAAGCCACGCCCACTTCACTCAAACTGGCTCTAAACGTATGCAAGCAGCCCATTGGAAATGAGCTAGTTTTTGTACGAGGATTGATGTATATATAAAAATTAAAAAAATTGGACTTGGCTTTTACATATGTTCTTCAAAGACTCAAGGTCTTCTCAGAATTAAAAGTTTAAGCCAAAAGAAACGCCTCCGAACGATGAAATGTGTAATTTTCGGTAAAGTTACACACAAACGTATGTCATCTCTGGAACCGGAAGTAGCGATCACTTTTGGGCATGCAGCAGATGAACTCGTGTGACACAATGACTTACCAACAGGAAAAACTACCTGGGGTGTTGAATACTTTCAAATGATTGGTCAACTTGCTGGCAATGTTGCCTAGAGGATAGACAGTGTTCATACACAGTAAATATTTTGAGTTAAAATGAAAGATAAAATTTCTCTTTCCCCAAATTCCTTGCTATGGTGTAAACAAATGGCTCAAATTCTTTCCAAGGATTGATATTTCTCGAATCGTGTTTATTAATTCCACCTCTTGGTTGTACACCCTTCAGACTGATGTAACAGGCAAATGCTCTGCTAAGTTCTCACCATCAGCCACTCCAGGCTCCATCGTAAAGGTCAAGGACTTCAAGAACTGTGAACAGCGCACCAAGCTTGAGGGCGGTATTCAGGCCACTTTGCTGAGGGCAGATGCAGTGAGTATTCTCGTTCCATTGATTCGTTTTTTTATTTTTTAGGTCCTAATTGCAAGAGGTTTAATTTCTTTTACCAGTTAATAAAAAAAAAAGAATAACTGCAGCCACTGTTTGACACCTTGGATTGTTTTCAAGAATGTGGAGTTACCTTTATCATGTTTGAATCAGGACATCAGACCTGATACTTCACGGAAGCGATGGAGGCAATTGCCTCCGTTGCCTCTGGTCATTGCCTTGGTGCCCCTTGATATGTTCCAATATAAATTCACAATTTCCTCATAGAGGTGCCCTTTGCCATGGAGAAAATGCCTTGGTGCCCTTCCCCGTTCAAGAACGAAGCAGGCCCGGGACACCATTTCAAATACCCATTGCATCTTAATTTTTATATTCTTAATTTATTGCAGCCACTATTCAACATCCTGGAGTGTTCACAGAAATGTGAAATTGCCTTCAAGTCCAACGTAGTCTCCGAATCAGCTTGCGTTGAGAAACACATCTCCAAGCCATTCTCCAGAGAGGAAGCAGGGGCAATGAATGAGATCAAAGCCACTGTAAACAATCTGAGAATCACTGAGGCGTCAAAGGCACCATCAAGTAAGCTTTTAAAAGATGATAATAATAAAAAAATAAAATAACGACAAATACGATCAGCACACTCCAAATTAACAATTTTAGAGGACCCATCTAAAAATAATGAAACAAAGAAAAAGAAACAAAGGGCAAAATAAACCTTGTTGGGCCTACGATTAGCAATACATCACAAACCAAGAATATGAAGGTAGTACTAGTACATATTCATGATGATAATGCATATTCATGATGGTAATGCATAACCATGATGATAAGGCATTCTTCTTCATACAAAGAAACAAATGTCAGTTTCTGACTTCTTACATAAGTACCTCATAAAGTCTTGGGAAGAGTGAACAATTTGCAAGGTAATTTGTAAGAGAATGAAAGACGTGTCCATTTTGTCACCAAATTGTGGGATATTCATGGCCTACAAGATCCTCCGAAGAGTTCTCAAGGATAATTAAGGATGCACGGTGTTTACAAATTCAAATAACGAGTGAACGCCCAGAATGAAACAACGTAGCTGACCAATAATCCTATCAAGGGTGTCATGTCTGATCTGTCTAGTTTGATCACTAGACTTAAACTGTGGTCACAAAGCCATCAGATAGATTGTGGGTTCGAATCCTGATCGTGACATTTGCGTCCTTGAACGAGACACTGAAATGCTTCTCATCACCCAGGAGTAAATGGGTACATGTGAGGGCAGAGATGGTTTTTGTGATAGATTTATCTTGATGGGCTACATGATTGGCAGCACAGGCTGTATACTCCCCTGGGAGCTGAGATGGTGTAAGGAATCAAATAAATGGCCAAGTGATGGGGGTAATGATGTTCGTGCAGCATCATACTTGACGCATACAAGCGCTATTTAAGAACACCATTATTTTGGGTGGCGTGTGCGTAAAGTGCCGCCTCTCACAAATGTGACCCTGGTTCGATTCTCGGCTAGGGCCATATGTGAGTAGAGTTGTGCGTTGGCTCTCTCCTGTGCCACGAGGGTTTTTCTCCGGGACCTCCGGTTTTCCTCCCTCCGGAATTATCAAACACTTTCGATCTCAGGCTGTGCTCTGTGGTCATACATGGATTGATGTGGCTGGCTGCCAAAGGCGCCCTTACATGCCAGCAGCTCAAACACGTGTAGCCGCATACTTCGCAATTCAGCTTCTCAGCTGCCAGTAAGGATGATTAGCCTCTAAAATTGTAATTATTATCGATACATTGTTCATATAACTTTTTGTTGCGCAGGCACAATAATCGATAGACAGACCACAATCCTCTTCGAGTTCGAGGACATGAAAGGAGACAGTCAACCAGAGATCATCAGGAAAGCTGAAGAGATCCTTGGCATGCTCTCTAGAAAGTTGGTCAGGGATGTCGGAATCGAGATGCCAAACCTCTTCTCAAACCTTGTGACTGAGATGCAGAAGATCGAGACGCTGGATGGAATGACTCAGTTGAGGCAGTTCGTCGAGGGTCAAAGTGAAGGGCTTGTGTAAGTACACTTCATTGAAATAACGACAGGTGTTGTCCTATGTTTAAGATAAAAAATTAATTATTTAAAGTATTAATAAAGTAGTAAATCACAAGGGAAGCTGACCGGGTAATTACAAATCAAATTTTAGGTTGAACAAAGAAAAATTGTTGGCGATCTCCATCTTGTCAACAGCTTTGTTCGGTAGGGCCAGTCAGAAGTCCTACAACTGTATACAGCTATATGGCCAGGGGTCACGCCGAGTTCTATGAATACAACCTGGGAAATGGCAATGTAAGGGGATCACCTTCTTTTTCTTTAAATATCGAGAATAAACCACAAGGGAAACTGACAGGGTAATTATTAATAAATCATTTGGTGGAGTGAACAGAGAATTATTGACTATTGTGGGATTTGAACCTGCGACCTCCGAGTTTGCGGACTGATGCTCTACTGTTGGCGGTCTCCCTTGAACAAGGTGATCCCTTTGAAATGCCGCCTCCAAGTTGAATCTTAGAACTTGCCGTGACTCTACTCCTGGGTGAAGAGAAGCAATTACTTGTATTTGCTTGGATTTTACCTGGAATTTTTGTGCACATGCATCACTTCGTTTTAATTTGGGTTTTAATTCATTTGAAATAGTGAAAATATTTTGAACTTGTTCACAGTGAGGTGTTCAGGGATGCCCTTCAGATGTGCGAGACGACCCCAAGCATTCAGACCATGGTCAACATCATCAAGGAGGTTGAAGGATCATCAGATGAGGCCGTCATCAAGGCCTTCAAGGCCACCCGTGCCATGTGGCTGACCCAGCCAGCGATCATCCGTCACCCTACCAAAGAGATGATCGCAACCCTCATGGTGAGCAAGTCACTGATTGTTATTGGTTTTACACTCACCGTTGGTTCTTTCATCGCAGATGTGTAAGAAGCACAGCAAATAACAATCTTGATTGCAGGAATTGAAATAATCTTATATTTATGATAGGGCACAAAATCCCTAACAAAATGTAAACCAATATTCACAAAATCGTTTACTTTGGTATAACTTTCACAGTTTGCTTGGATGGTATGTTTATTGAAACCGAAAGGGGTAGAAATGAGTTTTACTCTTCTAAAAAGTCAGTGTTGTAATAGACCTTAAAGTGTGTCGTACCTGTTTTCTTTCATGGAATGGTTGTTATGAGTGCTTCACAATACAGTGCGCCCTCTATAGTTTGCCAAGGAAAGGCTGGTTTCCCAGTCTAACATGGGAAAAGGTTGACAACAGTTTTGTAGTCATGTTGCCCACTCAGAGCGATGACCCGCTGTTCAAATGTTTTTCGTTTAAGGTTTGCATGTAATGACGGCATAAGAAAGTTTTCCTCATATATGTCGGCCATTTTAAGGTGTCGCACTGTCGGTGCAGTGCCAAGTTGCGAGTGATTTAAAAAGAAAATAGTACACTGCTTAGGTAAACTGTGGAGGGCAGGCCTGGAAAATACTTGGGAGGGCATGGACCAGGGGTGGATTATACAAAACTAGTCCTAACTCAGGACTAGTCCTAACTTATGACGAGTCCTTTAAGTTAGGACTAGGTACTTCTCCCAACTCGAGATAAGACTAGTCCTAGCACTTTGTGAAATCCACACCTGGTCTTGGACAAGGTGCCCCATTAAAATTGTCCCACAGATTTTCCAATGGAAGTGCCCTTTGGTCGTTGATAGTGTGAAAAGGCCTGAAGTCTCTGATGAATTACTTTAAATCAAGTTATCTGATAACATTCTCCCTTGTGCTACAAACTTCACAGTCTGTCGTCAAGACTCTGAGCGTGGACGAGAGTGTCTTCTTCCTTCCCATCTCCTCTATGATCAACAAGTACTGCACCACAGAGAACCCCTCATGCCTTGAACACTCTGAAGTGCGTATGGCCATCGAATACTTCCAACAACTCCTTGGATTTGACTGCACACCAACGGAAGAAGTTCCTACATTGAAGGTATTATTTCTCCAACAATTTGGTTTCATCACATGTGTGAATAAAACACATTATTCACCATAGTGCGGGGGGAACCGTGTAGTAGCACTGGGCGCAGTCGTGTCAATGAAGAGAATTCTAACTTCGTGCGCCTCGCCCCTGGACCTGGCTGGCATATTGCCAATTGCAATTTAAGGCTGCGGGAACTTTTGGCCAATGAGTGGGCTCAATTGCTAAGCACATTTTAGGGCCTTCACTACCTGGTGGGAATCCCTCACTTCAGCTCATGTCTTCAATGCCGCTGTTAAACATGAGACCTAAGGTTCACAGAATTTACAACTTTTGCATGTAATGGAATGGAACAAGATGGGTAGTATTTAAAAAATGAGAGAACTAATTGATCTGAAAGTTCCTTTGCACAAACTGTACAGTTTTGAACAAATGTGTTCTGACGTACAACTTCCATCTGATGTAATGTCATGAGGAACAAAAATGTTTCCACCCCAATCCCCTCTTTAAATAACTAAATGGAGATATATTTAACCACAAACAAACAAGTGCAGCACCCCAGAAAAAAGCAAACCCTTGTTCAGAGAAAAAAAAAACAAAAAAAAAACTTTGCCTCAGTTGTAGCCTTTTTCTTTCCTGTAGGGATGCCCACAGATGCAAGACATTGTTATGACTGATGTGTTGCATTAGGTTGATTTAAATCAAACTATTATTTTCTTCTTCTTCTGCAGATGCTGATGGCTCTGAAGGCAATGACAAACATCAGACGGTTGACCACTGACAGCAAGATCAGCATCATCAATAAGTGCTTTGACCATCACAGTCAGAACAAGAGGACAGAGATCAGAGTAGCTGCTCTTGACCTTGTCAGACGTCTACCGTGCAATCCTGAATACGTGAGTTCACCCAATTTTGGGCGCGGGTGGGGGGATGGTGGGGTGGGGGAGGCTATCTTGCTCGTAAGTGTGACGCAATTCCACTGTAATCTGTGGCTACGTGTATGGTTTTACTTTTCTTCTTGTAAACTCTAAATTCAAAATTCTACTTTTTGTTTTATATCGGGCATGTGATTTCTCAGGATTTTTCCTGATTTCAGGATTTTACTCAAAATCTCCTTGAGCCTTCAAATTTTCTGGAAAGAATGTAAAGCAATCATCAAAGGGATAGAGAAATAGTCCACATTGTGTCTAAACCTGTAGTTTTTGTATTTCTAGTGACGCACAGAGTCTGTAAACCTCCTGAATTGTAACATCTGGGAGGTTCCGGGTCTAGAATGATGGGGAACCCAGGCTCGCAAGCCATTTTCAGGAATGTTCACATTCGGCAAATCTCCTCCCTGTTATATATTTCAGCAAACCTTTGCATTGGCCATGTACAAGAACCAGCACTTTGACAGTGAGCTTCGCATTGCAGCCTACCGTGCCATCATGACATGCCCCAGTAATAACATCATGGCAGCCATCAAGGAGGTCATGCAAGAAGAGCATTGCGAGCAAGGTATTTCTGAAAGGAGAACTACTTCATTAAAAAAGAATATTATTCGTGTTTTTACCCATACACCAATGTGTGTTAGGCACAGTTAACACAGTACTCTCCTGAGTCCTGTGAAAAAAAATCACAGGCATAATCCTCGTGGTGGTATATTTGTTTTCTCTACCGAGAAAATGTCAAATTCATTCACCGTGAATTGCCTGGCTGTAAACCTGTGGCATGGGATTGGTGCTAAACCTGGAACCATGGCTGGATAACCTGGTCCACTCTGACTTACCTCCATTGAGCCTAAACATAATGAATAAACAATGGTGGAAGCCGCTCAATGTCCCATAATCCTCTTCTTGGAAGAAAGGACAAAGGAATCGGGTATTACACAAAAACCAACGCTCATTATCCATAAAACGGCAAAATATTCAAGACCATGTTTTCTCTTTGTGTGGGTGAAACGAAGCGGGGTTTGTGCGTACTCTGTGCACACTCAGCAGTGGAAAGTCCAGGCGACCTGTATTCCGACCTTTGTTGTCGATAATGTGACCGTGACATCATCTTGGGAAAGATGATCGAGAGCCGAGCCTCACGGCGTTTAAAAAACTAGTTGAAAACCTCTTCACCACACCTTTATTCCCCGATTATAAAACTTGTTGGGAGACTTGCATTTTTAATTAAATCTCTGTTGTCACTTTCCTACTTCTCTATCTCAAGTTGGGTCTTACGTCTGGACTCATCTCTCCAACCTGAATGAGACCAGTGATCCCCAGAAGCTCTCCCTCAAGAAATGGGTTCAGGACAGTGGCGTCTTCGCTTCCTTCAGCAAGCTGGATCCCCGCAAATTCTCCCGCAACGTCGAGCTCTCGTGGTACAACGGTAAGTTTCTTTTGTTTTCTTTCTTATGCTTTTTTAGAATGTAAAAATAATGAAATAAAGACCGTGAATAATTATGAATCATTTTATTCAGTCTCATGTAAACACTTCCACTTAGTATAATTTTGGTCAACAAAAGCAATGTATTTTTAAAACAGTCCAATTATTTCTTGGGTTTTATAGATGATATGGGCAGCGGACTTACTCTTGATGGTGACATGATTTTCTCTCCACAATCATTCTTGCCTCGTCAGCTGAAGCTCAACACTACTGTCAACTTGTTCGGCTATGCAATTAACTTATTTGAGGTATGATCACTTGTTTGAGGTATGATCACTTATTTGAGGTTGATCAATTATTTGAGGATATACTTGTTTTAGGAATGATCACTTGTTTGAGGTATGATCACTTGTTTGAGGTATGATCACTTGTTTGAGGTATGATCACTTATTTGAGGTTGATTAATTATTTGAGGTGTGATCTTTTATTTGAGGTATAATCACTTGTTTGAGGTATGATCACTTATTTGAGGTATGATCACTGGCTTCATGTACTTGAGGTATGATCACTTATTTGAGGCATGATCACTTATTTGAGTTAGGATCACTTATTCGAGGTATGATCACTTATTCGAGGTATGATCACTTATTCGAGGTATGATCACTTAATTGAGGTTTTATCACTTATCAGAGGTTTGATCACTTCATGTGCTCGAGGTATCACTTATTTGAGGTATGACTCATTTGTGGTGCGATCACTTATGTCAGGTATGATCATTTACTCGAGGTAGAATCACTTCTTTGAGGTATAATCACTTACTTGAGGTATGATCAGGTATGGTTAGTTACATGTTAAAAAAATCAATCTGAAAAAATTGATAAAATCTTTCCTAGGTTGGAGGTCGTCTTGAGGGTATGCACAAATTCTTGGAGAAGTTCTTCGGCCCCCGAGGTTTCTTCAAGGAGAACTCCCTGCAGAAACTGTTCGAAGACTATCAAGAGAAACAGCAAGAGTCTCTCCTCAACGAGATCTCCGACCCTGGCAACAATGAGCTGCCCGAGGGCCTCCCACAAGGCGTGACGCTTGAAATGTACAACAAACTCCTCAAGATGCTGAACTTCCAGAAGAAGCTCTTCGGCGGCCAGGTGCCCCTGCCCCTTCCTGGAGACCCAATGCCCAAGGGAATGCCCGAGGGGATGACCCAGGAGATGTACAACGAGCTCTTGGTCATCTTCATTCGAGATGGATTGCCGGGAAGTAGGCAGAGGAGACATCTTGTAAAAGATTCCGATATAAACAACATCCATGCAAATGTAAGTAAAGAACTATCTCACTTTATTTTATGATTTATTTGTTTCATTATTATTTATTTCATGACACATCTATATATCATGCCTGATATGTGGCAGAGGGAGTTCCCACCCCCCCCATCCAAATGTTCCCATTTTCTAACACACTCTTCCCCTCTCGCAGAAGCACCCCCCTCTTAAAATCCTCCAAAGAATTCCTGAGATTCCCAGAACACAATGAAGAAACAATAGGAGGGGGAAGGGGTACACCCTGCCACATATCGAGCACCAAATTTACATCTAACAGCGCAAGCGCAATAACACGATGATGAATAGGAGATTAAAAAAAAGAAGTTTAGCAGTTTACATATTGTGCCTGCAGGAAGTCCAGGCTCTGTGGCTCTTCTGTAAATATTTGGCATCATGAGTAAACTGGTCAATCTTTTTGCCCTCAGTATCCAGTTCATGCAGAGGACAAACCAGATGCGTCCATGTACTTCAAGATGTTTGGTAGCGAGCTCGGATACCTGGACATTGAAAAGATAAAGACACGCTTCACCGAGATGCAGTCCAGCGTCAACCCTCTGAAGGTAGGTAGCAACCTCATTCCCAGGGGTAATTGATCTCGCCACGCCATTTTTTTTTTTTGGTACCGAGGTTGGCTCGATCAAAACCCCTGGAATTGTGACAAGAAAATATTCCACAATATGGGAGATTTTAATTAGGCCTGTGGCCTATCCACTCGACGTGCCGCTCAAATATGGTATCCCGCAAAATTGGCATCACTAATTATAGAGCAACTGGTTCCCTCTCATTCTTCTTTGATTTCCGACCTGTCTAACTGTATGCAGTTTATGATGACTGCGTAAAAACGAATCATTTGAATTATGATCGTGTGAAAATACTTGCAATACTAAAGCTTTTGAAGATGATAATTAGACAGACTTGAGATTATTGAGAGTTGATGAGTTTATTTCTTCCCCCCCTCCCCTCCACATTTTGACTTGAAATCCCCAGATATTGATGAATTTGGCTAAGGAGCAAACTCATGAGCTGATCAAGAATGCCGTGCTGACGGACAGCTCGTGGAGCATCCCCACAGCCATTGGTCTGCCCCTGAAGATCGCCGTCAACGGCACCGTCGCCATGAAAGTCAGGACCTCCGGAAAGGTCGACATTCGCGGAGTCTTGATGCCGAAGAAGAGCTTTGAAATCAGTGGTATTGTCGAGCCAAGGTAAGACGCTCTTGAAAAAGTTTTATAAAAAAATTAGCACGTCTACTTCCCGTAACATTTTTCAGTTGACTTCTCCTAGAGCAACACTGGTCAAAATGTTTGAGGAGAAACCTAAGATTTAAGGTGGTCTCCAGCCAACTACACTAGGGGTAAAAAAAATTACATTTCTAACACTTCTCTTCTTGTCTTCAGCGCCGCTGTTGAGATCAGCACCAGTATGGAAGTGATGGCTCGTACGATCCGTTCAGGATTGAACCACGTCGGCCGCCTCCATTCCTCCGTCTCCCTCAGTGGGAAAATTCAAATCACCGACGGGAAGGCGTTTGAAGTGAAGCTGGATGTACCAGATAAGAAACAGCACATCATCGATGTCAGGTAGGGAAATAAATAATGTTTCGCCAGAATACTTAGCATGTTGACAGCGTAAGGTTTGATTCTGTCATAACTCAATTCATAGGGTGTCATGTCAGAGGGGTGTAATGCATCAAATTATGTTCTAATGGCCAAATCATCAGAGTTTGGGTTTGACTCTAGGTAATGACACAAACACTGATCAAGGCACTTGCTTCTCTTCACCCAGGTGTAGAAATAGGAACCTGAGAGGGCTGAGATAGTATTGTGTTGGATTAACCCCTTAGTGCTAATTTAAGCTGCTTAAGGTTGAATGCTCCGTGGGGGTTTGAGAAAGTTTGAGAAATTGTCTAAGTATGCCTGATGAAAAGTTATAATAATACCGTATAGCATTTGATCTAGCTTTGGAGGTACTTTCTGTTGATGAGATTTCTCAGGATTTTTTAAGTATTGGCACGTGTCTTGAAAAAGGTGAAGATGCATTACAGGCAAGTCAGTCATAGACCTTGATGTGACCAAACCTCCCGAACCCTTACACCCCCAAACAGAGCTGATGTGCATTTTTTTTGCCCTTTTAAAAAACAGTCTTTGACGCTTTCTTTCTTGACCATACATTTTCTCCCGTCCTACTGCAGCTCCAGCATTTACCTGAGACGTCAAGATGAATCGTACGCAATGCCTGGAATCCCAGAGGTTCTTGACCTTTCATACTGTTCAGGAGCTGGGCTGACCAAATACTTGGGTGTCCAGCTTTGCTCTGAGCTTGCCTTCCCCAAGTCTTATGCCAGGGTAGGTGAACATATCAACGTGTCAGTGCAAAAATGTTGTGTCTCCTAAAATAGCATTTTAAACCAATCTTGGCTAACGTTTTTGATACATTGGACATTGGTTTTAGACACATCCCCCCTCCCAAAACAAAAACCGCCCCATTGCATTTCCCCTAATTCGTCCCCTCCCCAATCTTGCCCCCACAATTTTAGAGTCTGATGCCACCTCTGCTGAGCAGGTTGCCGGCAAATTTTATCAAGCGATGTGATAATTTGTTTTGTGCGGTTGTTTAAATTTTAACAGAAAGGAACTCCAATGTACCCACTGACCGGACCCGGCAAAATGCTGGTCACCATCGAGAAGACTGACCCCTCACTTACTTCCTGGAAAGTTGAAGGATCCTACGACACAGAAAAGGTAAGAACATCCACAGCAAGTCTGACCGTCAGTTCTATAAAAAGTCTATTGCCCTCTCGCAGATGGAGGAATACTGTTTTGAAAAGGTGTAGTACTTAATATGAAAAGTTCAACCTCGTTCCCTTCCTTAAAAACTTACCCTCACTTTCTAGGAAAACTTACCCTCAATCCCTTCCTGGAAAACTGACCCTCACTTTCTAGGAAAACTGACCCTCAATCCCTTCCTGAAAAACTGACCCTCACTTTCTAGGAAAACTGACCCTCAATTCCTTCCTGAAAAACAGACCCTCACTTTCTAGGAAAACTGACCCTCAATCCCTTCCTGAAAAACAGACCCTCACTTTCTAGGAAAACTGACCCTCAATCCCTTCCTGGAAAACTGACCCTCACTTTCTAGGAAAACTGACCCTCAATCCCTTCCTGAAAAACTGACCCTCACTTTCTAGGAAAACTGACCCTCAATTCCTTCCTGAAAACAGACCCTCACTTTCTAGGAAAACTGACCCTCAATCCCTTCCTGGAAAACTGACCCTCACTTTCTGGAAAACTGACCCTCAATTCCTTCCTGAAAAACTGACCCTCACTCCCTTCGTTAAAAACTTACCCTCACTTTCTAGGAAAACTGACCCTCAATCCCTTCCTGGAAAACTGACCCTCACTTTCTAGGAAAACTGACCGTCAATCCCTTCCTGGAAAACTGACCCTCACTCCCTTCGTTAAAAACTTACCCTCATTTTCTAGGAAAACTGACCCTCAATTCCTTCCTGGAAAACTGACCCTTACTTTCTGGAAAACTGACCCTCAATCCCTTCCTGGAAAAATGACACGCACTTTCTAGGAAAACTGACCCTCAATCCCTTCCTGGAAAACTGACCCTCACTCCCTTCGTGAAAAAACTGACCCTCTCTTGCTTCCTGGAAAACTGGCCCTCAATCGCTTCCTGGAAACAATATGGATGGTATAACATGGAAACTTATTACAGTAAGTGATTGCGATGAAATAGAAATAGGGTTGAGGGCCACTCTGTATGTCAAAAACTTGCAGGTTTTATGGAATTGGTCCCTTTTCAACTTCCAATTTGTCTACGTCTTGATTTTTGTAGGAGAATGTGAAGAATGTGCTAGAACTCACAGACAAGTTCCACCTGATGATGGGAGCACCAGACACTGATAACCCACGCACCTTCCAAGTGGACTTCTCCTTCAACCGCAACCAGAAAGACATGAACCTCAACATTATCACACCCTTCAACACTGTTGATCTACACGGTATGTATCGACCAACACACAATCGTTATTCCACAGACAACAGCATTACAGGCCTGATACTTCAGGGGGGCGACGGAGGCAATTGCCTCCGTTGCCCCTGGTCATTGCCTTGGTGCCCTTGAAATGTTCCAGTACAGATTTACAATTTCCTCATAGAGGTGCCCTTTATCAAGAAGGAAATGCCTCGGTGCCCTTGCCCTTTCAAGAATGAAGCAATCAGGCCTGGCATTACACTTGGGTTTATCCGGAGCTCTTTGAAGTTATCATTAAATTAGGCTTTGAGTTTTTCTGAACACCCAGTTTTAGTGTCAAAGTTTTCGATGTCTTCGATTTTGATTTTTCCTTTGGTTTTTTAATTTTATTTCTTAAAAACCACTGTTTATTTTTCCTTAACTGTTTTCCTAATAATAGTAAGCCGTGTATAAATATATAGACATCTGCTTCCTTCAAGCTGACATTGCTCGTTGTAAAAATAACTTTTCAAATTTTAAATTACGACCAAAAGAGTTCTGCGAAGGTTTATGTCAAAAGAATTAAATTTCTTCATCGCATAAAACAGCTACAGATAAAACAGTATTGAAAAAAAAAAACCAATTAATTACTGCATGTGTTCTTTCCAGGTGAGGAACTTGATTGATTAAGGTAATAAAGGGAAATTTCTGATGATATTTGTTTACAGGTAAGATGGTCAATGATGAGTTGCTGCGAAAGCTGGAGGTTACTCTCACCATGGACAAAACAAATGTGTACACCCTGGACGCAGAGGTGGAATCACGCCCCGAAGTGGTGGACCGTGACCCAGTCATTAATTTCTACCCTCGTATGGACATCACCAGCCCCAGTGGCAACGTGCTTAAGTTCCGCAGCTCCATTGCTGTCAGAGATGGTGATCAGACTCGGGTTGCCTTGTGGATGTCCCTGGACAGCCCCAAAACAGCTCTTGCTACCATTTCAGGTGAGTTCCCCTGATTTCAGGCTTTCCTCAAAATCTTCTTGAGCCTTCAAATTTTCTTGAAAGAAGTTAATCAGTCACAAATAGGAGTAAGAAATACTCCACATTGTGTCCAAACCTGTAGTTTTGTATTTCTGACGATGCACAAAGTCTGTATACCTCCTGAATTGTAATATCAGAGGCCAATTTTATATAATTGGGGCACCAGTCGCAACAGTGTAAACTGTAAGGAATATTGGCTGGTAATCTGTTTCCACTAAACAAGATTTGTTTTCTTTCTGTGCCTAGCAGGTTTCTTTATTATTATTATTATATCTTTCTGGTAATGAAATCAAGGGACCCTCAAAAGTGACTTGCACTGTGACCCGTAGGCCTGAAGATACCTGTGCATAGAAGATGTTGAAGAAATGTCAGTTTTAGATGTGGGAGGAAAACCCCTAATAGGGCAAACCCACGCAGTCCGGTA
The DNA here is from genome assembly GCA_911728455.2 of Marthasterias glacialis. Taxonomy (NCBI): domain Eukaryota; kingdom Metazoa; phylum Echinodermata; class Asteroidea; order Forcipulatida; family Asteriidae; genus Marthasterias; species Marthasterias glacialis. The sequence goes on along the minus strand of OU452225.1, from coordinate 2,933,079 downwards.
GGGACTGAAAACCCAAATCCTCATGCAAGGCTCCAGTCCGGGATTGGAACCGGGGTCCACAGAGGTGAAAGGCAGGGAGAGAAAGCACTGAGCCAATAATTGATTCAATAAGATTTGGAGAAAAATTGAAACAAATGGGTATGGTTTGGTACAAGAATATTCCTGGTCCATTGAAAGTTTTGGGCTATTTATTTCTGTTGGCTTATGTGGAAATTGCTCTTGAAATTTCTTGAAATTAGAGTTACTCTGGACTGCAAAAGTGTGTCCCATTACTGTCTGATTATTCAATGAACATCCTAATGGAATTGAATGATAGGTGCCCTATATCAGCCTACATTTCGGTTGTGAATTGATTCAGGCACTACCAATATAGCTATTCATAGTTGAGCGTGACATACTCAACCCAAGCAGTGGAATGCATGCCTGGAATTTCATCTTTGAGAGTGCGATAGGCATTTTTCAATCAGCAAGAGGGCACTTTGGAAATTGGAAAATCTTTAAAGCCCCAGCTCAACATTTGTAAGAAGAACACCATAAATGTTCACAGATTTGCATACATTACATGGTATATAGATAATGATGGCAGAAAACTTTCCTTGAAGTATTTCTGCCAGAAGTGTGATCGTTTTTTAAGTGATAGATGAAATAAGATCCAAAATTAGTTTTCGTCGCGGTGAGAGGACAATTCTGCCTATAGGAATGCGTACAAAAATGCATGAATGCATTTTTACCGTTTTCTCGCAAACGAAACAACGAAATGAGCTGCAATGTTCACAGGTTGGTTATATTACAAATGTCTTGATTTGTGCAAAGAATGGAAGCATTTACAGACATTTTACCAATGTTGAGCGGGGGCTTTAAGTCTATGGTATGAGGATACTTTTGAAGGGGCACCAAGGTCAGGGCCAGGGTAATAGACCGTTCCAGCCTGTCAATCGAACTCTGTGTGTTGACCAATTGGATCATGCCTTTTTGGTCATATGACTCAGTCACACATGCAGCGTAAACGTACACAAACTAAGGCGTGTGGGCGGGGCTTGTTGCCAAAGCCAGAACGGTCTACAGGGGCATGGGGCCTCTGTGTAATTTCAGGCCTGGAATGGTTTTGGACGGCTGGTCAACTGGCTGGCAGTCGTTCACTGAGAGTACGAGGGTTCTAAGTGGGAAATAATCGTTTCTCATCCCAGGTGAGGTGGTGAAGACAGAGAGCAGCAGGAAGGTACGCTACAGCAGTGACTTGCAGATCAGTGGACGCTACATCAACCTCAACGTCTCGGGGGCCTGGCAGAAGCAGAAGAGAGACAACATCATCACGGTAGATGCAACCGCCTTAAGACGAGTTGACGGTGAGATCGTGAAGGAAATCGTCATGAGTACCAAATACACCAACAAGACGGTGGAGGTAAATAGTAGACGTAGGTCGTTTTACACTTTGAAAAGTGTAAGAGTCAGACAAAGGTCGGACCAGTCGTTTACCACTTTGAAAAATGTAAGAGTCAGACAAAGGTCGGACCAGTTTAAGTTTGACTGAGCTTTTAACACTTCAGCATGCCAATCCAGTGTTGAGCTGTGTCAAAGCCAACCCTGTTCTGGGGTAGGGTTGATGGTATTCGACCCTTGTAGAGAACTACATGTGTAGCAAAAAGCTGATTTCGCTTCTAGCAGTGTGAAAGTAGACCGGATTTGAGCGGTGTTGAAATTTTATAAAGTCACACAGACTTGAACTTAAAAGCTTTTGGCACAGATCAAAGCTTGATAGTGTGAAAAGGCCTCATCTTTGGTTTTGTACACAAATGGCTTCCGAGGACCTATGGAAACAGAGAACCGACTAGCGAGGAGCTATATAGGCCTTTATCATGCTGCCACCATCTTGGTCATGTTCCCTGTATCCAATAACAGTAATAGATGCTAATATTCATAGTACAAAAAGATACCAGACTATTTGCCCTTCCAGCCTCGGTTTGGTTACATTGGTTTGAATGGGAGAAAATCAAGATGGCCGCACCATGATAAAGGTCTTATGTCCCTTAAGAAAAATGTCATCGAAGGGATTGGTCATACATGCCTTCAAGCACATGGCAATCCGAATTTTCACGACATGTATTAATTTTTGTTCTGTTTTAGGGTCGCAGTGATTGGGACATGAAGACCGAATGGACATTCAGTCGCTATCCACTCTTGAGTTTCTTGTTCGAGACGGAATATAACGGCAGGATTGGTCACTCGGAGGCCACAAGCAAACTCTGCTATCGATACAATGGAGAAGAATGCAGCCAAGACAAAAAGGTAATACATCACAACTGAATGTTCCTTTCTCGCTAGAAAAGCAAAAAATTCTTCTTCCCTTTTGTGCCTAAACACTTACCCCATGATTTGACCTAGTCCCTCGATACAAAAAAAAGTCAAAAGTCAAAAGTCAGGGTCAAAAGGTCAAAGTAAAGGTCATGAATTTTTAAAACAAATCAGAATGTATGTTTTCATTTGTTATCCCGTAAGACTTTGTTATTGAAAATGGGTTTGTTAAAAAAAGGCAAAATCTGTGGTGTCTCTCGGAAAGTTTATTTATTTATTTATTTATTTATTTATTTTTATTTTATTTTTTGTTTCGCCAGGGTAGCCCCATCAGTTCTCCATGGGGGCCCTGGGGTCACATACACAAATAAATGCAGTCACAATTTTACAAAATTACATCATACTATGAGTTATAGAAACTACATTTTTACACTTCATTTTAACACAATAAAAAAAAAATAGAATTACATTACTAGTAAAAAATCCAGTCAAAATTTTAAAAGGGTACATAAAAACCAAGAGTAACTAAAAGACCACATCCCCTTAGGACACATAATAAAACTACACCGGGACCTTTGTTTAAACAATTATGGATACTCTCATCTTGATATTATTAAAAAGATATACCAAAGGCCATAACAATTTGGCCAAACAAACATTAGGCCTCCCAATACCCACAATAAAACTACACAAGGCTAGAACTACATTCAACTAGCAATAAAACTACACTAAAACTAGTCCTTAGTTCCCATCCCCCAGTATTGTTTTCTAAAAGTCTGTTGAGGATTGTAGAAAGAACTATATAAATAATAAAACACTCTTCATTATTTTTACAAATATTTTCAGGTTGTTATGGGACATCTCCTCACATGGGAATCCTCCGAATCCACTCTGAACGAGGTCCTGAACTTCAAGCTACGTAACCCCGCCAATAACATCAACATTGAGATCCAGCAGCACACCGTCCGCAACGAGACCCATCCCGTGGACTTCTCCTTCGCAATCCTGAACAACACCTCGGAGAAACAGATCATCCAAGCCGTCCTCTCCACTCGCACCGCTGTCGCGGAGCCTCTCAAGGGTGACTTTGAGGCCTCCCTGAGCTCCCAGACGTGGAGATACGCAGTTGTCCAGGACTGGGAGTTTGTCAAATCTGAGAAGTTGGTCACAAACACCGCCCTACACTGGGAAGATCAGAGGGCCATGTTTGCATTGAGTTACCTTCCAAAGTCCGACAAGGAGAACAATCTTGAAGCTCATAATGTCACAGCTGTCTTGACCTACCCTCTCGGAAGCCTCTCAACCAACTGGTTCTTCCGGATGAAGGACTCTGATGTCTCAACTGGTGCATCAATGTTCCTCATTGATCAGCAGCTATTTGCGTATCAGATCGATTTCACCGGCCGTGGCACTGAATCGACCACTGACAGAAGCCTCATGGCTTCATTCAACGTCACCAGCCCAGCCAGTCCAATCTCAATTGCACTAAGCCATCGTGAATTCCAGAGTGACATTGACTTTGGTTTCAACATCACCATGGGAACAACCAAGGTCTTTGCATCTGGTATCAATTTGATTCAAGATGATGTTCTCCTCAGAACAGACACCAACATGTTCTTAAATATCGAAATTCCACGTAAAGGCTTCAGTTTTGCGTATTCCGCATCCGCGATCATGACGGAAACCACACAACACTCCGAGAGCACAGCAATCTTAAACAACAAGCTGATTTACTCTTCCAGAAATGACATGCAGTACAACCGGGATTATGAAACTGGGAGCTATTATTACATCTATGAAATAAATCAAAATATGTCGCACCCTCTACCTGACATGGACTTCAAAGTTTCTATCGGTGTACGGGATGGTAACCATGACCATCAGGTAACAGTGCTCAGGCAGAAGCGTCGCATCTTGTTCTTCCAAGCAAAATACGACAAAAAGGAAGTGGAAAACAAAGACGACACATACCGCCGTGACGTCACGCTCATCGTCAGAACCCCGCTTGCCATTTTCAAAGATGTCAGCTGGAATACATCCCTTGATTCTGCTCCGACAGCATTCACCTTTGACACCCGCTTGACGTACTTCCCCAATCAGGAACGTCCGTTTGGCATGGTGGTCAACTTCCAGGACAAGAGCAGTCACATCGAGACGCACAAAGACCTGACGGTAACCATCCAGTCCGTACAGCGCACCATTACCTTCTTCAACATGGCCAAGATTGACCTTGACGCAGGAACTGTCGTGGGATCCGCCTCGGTCGAGTTTGGTGCCAACGGTGTCCCAACCACCGAGAAATTTGAAGTGTCTGTCACGTTCACCAAGGATACTGAACAGGAGGAGAAGTCTTACAAAATGACCCTCTTGCTCACCTCTCCTGATAACACAATCCAGACGGATACCAGTGTTGTGTTCATCATTGGCACCTCAGTGTCTACCTCGTTTTCCATTGCTGTTTCTGAGAACACCCTCTTCAGCTTCTCCGTTCTTGCCAAGAATGATTCAGACAGCACCCAGATGCTGTATGACGTGGACACTAACGTCAACCTTCTGGAGCACAGTTACCGACTTCACACGGTTCACAACCAGGCTGCTAACTCCTTCAACCCTAACGTTAAGTTGTACCGTGGCACCGAGCCCAATCCTATTGCTGAAGTCGATTTGTCGTACACTAAGGTCAGCTTGTTTGATGACGTCCACACGACCATACTTGTTCTTCGCTCTGAAGACTTCCAGCCAGTGACCATCACCACTGTCTACAACTACAATACAGACACCCAAGATGTCAGTTTGAAAATTGCAACGTCTGAGGATAAGAACATCATGTTCAATTTCTACATTGCCACTGGAGCAACGGCGACGGAGTCACTTACGTACGATGCTGAGTTTGGCATAACCAACACCTACCTGCCAGACAGAAGCCTGGCGGTCGTCACACACTTTGGCAAGAGTGTCTCTGGGCACAATCTCGTCTCAGATTTGCAAATCTCCGAAGTCCGAATGGTAAGTACAGTATTCTTAACTCTAACACGCTAGCAATGCAGACTAAAGTGATGACAAAATGCCTTTGCTTTCTGAAGGAAAGTTGTGTAGAGTAAAAATTGATGAAGCATTGTTCGAGTTGATTTGATGCCATTCCAGTGTTTGGAGTAAGGAATCAGAGAGTCTAATTTTTTTTCATTGACAATGTATGAAAGCACTGAAATTCTGTGATTTTAGAGTCTAGTAGGGAACAAAATCTTCTGGCACAGCGATTCCTCAAATTATCAGAGGTCTTTGCAATCTATCAAAAGAATGGACACCAAAAGAAAACAAAGAATGGACACCTTGCACTGATGACTCGGCCACTGTCTGCCCATGGTCTGCCATTTTGGGAGTCCTAAATGGTGCCTGCTGCATGCACGTGTGTCACTTAAAATACAAGGTTCACAGTAACACACTGCGGAATCGGACTCCCAAATTCAACTTTTCTTCCGATCAGCTGATTTCCTCGTTTTTCACCTCACACTCATGCCATTGAAATTTTAAAATCACTGTACAAAGCCTTGTTAAGTTTGGAATTTCCTCGTTTTTTCTTGTTAAGTCCAAGTTGCATGACTGCAAATTGGTGCAAGCAAGATTCACAGTGTGGTGATGTTGAGTGATTTGGGTCAATAGACTTGTATGATATTTCTTGGTAATTAAAGTTGCATGGACCAATTTTCGCAGAAAGAAGTAAAAAAAAAAAATTCTCTCCGAGCGAATTTTTTTACTGATTGATTTGTTTTAAAATGAAAATATACAAACAATTTTGTATTTGCCATGGACAATGCACAAAATGCATGTGACATGTAAAATTGTTTGTACATGGCTGGTGGACGTGACATTATGTTGGGATCCCGACAGGAAATTATTTTTTGCTTTTAATTAACTTACCACGGAAAGTGTGATTGACTCATGTCAACACAACCATGAGAAAATGGCAAAATCAATGTTATCATTTGTTGGGTAGCTGGTCCCCTGCTGTGCTGTGCAAAAAGGTTATTAGTAACCAGTGGTGCGATCAGGCCCTGTAGGCTGGTTCCGAAAAGTGACTAGCATAGTCCAACGATAATCAACTAAGCTGGGTTCAGGCTAACTTTGCGCAAGAACTGGTTAACAATAGTTCTTGCGCAAACTTGGCTGGTGTGGCTAATTTCGATTGGGTTGGGATTAAGATGAATTCTCATCAACTTCTAATCTGAGTTATGTGATCTTTAATTTTATAATTCATTTCTGTTTGCCTGTTTTTGTGTAAACAGATGAACTTTAGGTGCGATTGGCTGGAGAACGACCCTAAGACAAATGTGGAATTTCAGCTCACCTTCCCTCAGATGACCGAATATCCCGCTGTGTCCAAGATGAAGCTACGCCTGGAAAGTGAAAACCAACCGGAGATGAAGTCGCATGAGGCCGCGTTCTTTTGGGGTGAGCTGACCGATGACGAGATGGTCAGCGTGGCGCTGACCATGGAGCCTGAGGAAGCCAGGGTTGTCTTGATCCATCCTATGGACCTGCAGCCTCTTCCCAAGGAGATCCGAGTCGTCTTGAGGAAAAACTCTGAACCAACAGCCAGGAGGTCTTTTGACGTGAGTCTTGCTTCGATAATTTTTTTTCATATCATTCTTTTCCTTTTGGTAGACAAGATCAATACTCCTATCAAGTAAAGGGGTCGAGCAGTTGAGTGCACAGGACTCAAGTTCTTGTGTTGCCGGAGTGTGGGTTCGGTTCCCGGTCATGACACTTGTGGCGTGTCGTGGCCGAGTGGTTAGTGCGTCGGACACATGCTCTGGTGGCTGAGTCATCGGAGTGTGGGTTCAAATCCCGGTCGTGACACTTGTGTCCTTGAGCAAGGCGCTTTACTATAACTGCTTTGTAAAAGTTGGGGAGGTAGAGCTTTTTGCTCTACCAGCCAGGCTTCTGATGGATGATACCCAAGCCTACATCCCTACATCCTTGTGGACTGTAAAGGGGGTAACCCTGTTTCAGCCCCAGGAGTAGGTGGCAATGGCCCCTGGGAAAACAGTTGATTTGTAGCGCACACCTTGAGTGGCTTACTGGCCTCGTGTGTCTGGCGACTTGCATTAAAAAAAAAAACACTAAACCACAATTGCTATTCCCTTGGGATGGGACATTCATGACACTTGTGTTCTCACGCTAGGCACTTGACCATAATTGCTTTCCCTTCAGATGGAAAGTAAAGCCGTAGGTGCCATGTGGGACCCAGTTAACGTATCATTAAGAGAAGGGGTTTGCCCCGGCTGACTGCAGATTGTGCCGCATAACCTTGATGATCCTTGCAAGGATCATGACAAACTGAAACGGACAATTTGACCGCTTGCACCATCGTCACACTCGGCTACTGTCTGCCACGCTCGCCATTTTGGTTGTCAAATTGCACGAAAATATTATGGTAAGCACGTACACGTTGCATTGCCTAAAACGCACACATAAGACATTGACTCCCAAAATGGCACAAGCAATATTATTGTGATCATGTCGTCACGTGAATTGGGCCAATAGGTAAGCATACATAAACTGTATTTGTAAGAACTATGTATTGTTGTTGATTAGAATTAAATGATGGGTCTTTTTTCCTGTCCACCAGATCAATGTCATGGACAAGTTTGACGAGAGCATCATGCTGCTTGCAGGATCTTACTCTCTCATCGACTCACAAGATAACAACCAGCGTGTTCAGCTCACTTTCTCCAGACGAGACCATCCCGTAAGAAGGGAGGGAGGGGAAAGGCACATGAAGTGCATGGCTTTATTATTAAAAGAGAAATAATAACAATAATAACTAGATTTGATGAGTGCCTCACGCAGATCCAACCCTGAGGCGTTTCACAACATTCAATTTTTCTTTAAGAATATGGTGTGTCATGGCTGAGCAATCAAGTGTGCCGGACTCAAGCTCTGGTGCTCTGATCAGCACTAGAGTGTTGGTTGGTCTCCCGGTCTTGACACTTGTGTCCTTTAGCAAGACACTTGACCATTATTGCTTTATTGCGCTCGGAGCAGTCAACATTTGTATACTAAATTCACCAGAGAATCGGAGAAGCTTGTTCGTTGGTTACAACTTTCTTTCTTTTTTCGTAGGACATCCAAGCTAGCCTGGACACAGCCATACTGCTGAATGACGCCATCTTCAGTACTGTCCTGAATATTAAATATAGCGAGGATGAAAGTAAATTAGTGGAAGCCATGGTGAAACTCACGAATACGAGCTCAATGGAGGGCGTCGGATTTGACCTTGACGTATCTCTCCGCCACCTCTTCACCGGCATAGACATGAGCACTGTCTTGTAAGTTGAATGTCATTGTTATTTGTTTTATATAGATTTATATATATTGTTTACAAACATTGACTGCCATTTATTTGAAAGGCCTTGAGTAGTACAAAATATATAAAATGGCTCTGCAAAAATTTGCCCTTATTATTAAAAAAATTAAAACTTTTTTTTATGAAGTATAGGCTAACTTTTTGTTTTGGACAGTAAATTTTATTGATCATTTGATATGAGAATTAATTTGGTAGCATTATTGGTCAAATAGTAAACTAAATTTTTTTTAAGAGGCCGCTCGTACTTTTGCCCACCACGATGGGCAAAACTAGTGGCTAAGGCGTGGTAAAAGAATTGTCTCTAATGAACAGCAAACAAGCACAAGCATTTCTTTACAGCTTCAAACAGTGTCATGAAATCAGATGTCGACCTTAGCTGGTGGCCTGCTCGCCAAATGCTACTGAAAACAGTGGGGTGTCAATGCACTTATTTATAGTCCAGCCTGGCCAGTTAAAAATGTTGCTACTAATCGTATGGACTACTCAAAAGCAGAGTTCCTGGAATTGAGTTTCGAAATCTACATGGGTCAACTCCATGTTGACGTGGTCAAATTTCAAGACCTTTCATATCCACTCTGCTTTCACGCTAGCTCTGCGCAAAATCAGCTTGTGGGTTACTCGTGTACCTTTCAACCTGTGTATTTTCCTACACGGATCCAAGTGGAAAACTCCCATACTGCATTACTGCGGATGGCACCATGCACTCAAAAACGGGTCAAAAATGAACCCTGGAGTGTTTCACATTACGGTTTTTCGCAATGTTGGAAATGTTCGACACGGATCGAGAGCTCGCAACCTACCTCCCGTCCGGGGTTGGTTTCGACACAGATCGAGCATTCTACACTGGTCAACACTGGATTGAATTGTTGCAGTGTGTGAAAAGGTCAGTCAAACTTACACAGATCGGGCCCGTGTCCGATAAAGAGATTTTTCGTTGTTTGAAAAGGCCTTACAGCAATGACTTACTTAAAATTTCCTCCTCTGACTCTTGTCTCCGACCTCAAACAGAAACTTCCTGAATGACAAGAAGGCCATGATTCTAGGTATGGAAGGTGAAGCTCTTCTTGATGCAGACATCCACCCCTACTCCTTTGAGATCAAGTGGGACAAAGTGTTGATGAAATACTCCGTCACTGTAAGTTAAACAGAGAGCAATATTGACTAGAGTTTAAACTCCCAAATCTTACTTTTTCCCAGCCAGTTAGCTCGGCGGAAGAGCTATTTTTATAACTGCTAGTAAGTAATGCACAATTGGCTGTGGTCAGCACTTGGATGGGAGACCATTCCATGTATTGTCATGGTTGGTGGCTTGTCTGGCACATGATAGGGCTGATCCTTGACATCAAGCCTGCGTCGTTCAGATGGGACTTGAAACTGTAGGTCCTGTGCATTGTGTAATTGCACATGAAACACCCAGGTAATTTTTTGCAAGAAAAGAAGAGCTTCTGGATCGATAGCGCCCTCTCTGAGCATGTTTGGAGTATAGGTTACGCGATTAGCATTTGCACATATTGATTTGAATTTGTGGGATATAAATGAAAAATGTATTTCTTTTTTTGTAACATACTAATTTTTTAAGCTTGGACTTGATATTGATTCCGAATAAATAAATTTGTCTCCTGGGCACAGACAGCCTTAAAGAGTTCTGCAGGAAAAATGTCCACAAGCCACTCGGGTGGGATTCAAAACCATAAGGCATAAAAAAAAATGTTATGTTGGCGTAACGGGCCCCCAAAAAAGGGTAGGCAGGTAGGGATTCTTGTTTTTTTTTTTGTTTTTTTTTCCTCCCAGCAATGAAAATGACTTGTTTTCTAATTGTTTAAGCCGGTTTTAGGATGTATATACATCAATTTTTATTGTGTAAAATGCTGGAACAATAATTAAAATAATTTATATTGTAACGAACTATTTTTTTAACACAAAATAAAAAGCCAAGTATTCTTAATATTGTATAGTAGCAGTCCGCGCCGTGCAACAGTCTAGGATGAGGCTACCATGTTTTTCATTGTAGAGCAGCCTCACGCTCGCTGAACCAGACTCCCAAGAAAGCAGCCCGTGTATTCACCATTGTGAAACGCAGCGCAGTATAGTGGGAGTCGGGTACGCGACTATACATGTTCAATGTACATTGTACAGTACATGGTGTATCTATCTCCGTATGTACATGTACATGTACATTAATGGGGCCTGCGCAATCTTCTGCTGCATGTTCGATCGTTGTGCAACATTGTTCACTCCACCATGCGCGCTAGCGTCAGACAATACAACAATGAGAAACGGTCAGAAATTAATTCAACTGTATTTATAACTAATTTATATAGATTTTAATCATTAAATTTCTTCCCTTGAAAAAAAAATATATCCAGGGTCGGCCGTATTTTTAGGGTCGGTCGGGTTACGGCAACATAACTTTGTTTTTTTTATGCCTAACCCCGTTTTGGAGACTAGATGTTGTGTTGTAACCTCTAGACTACTTGGAGTGAGGCCAGTCGGAATCTCGTCATTAGCAGCCGGTACCGCAAAAGATTTGGGATATAATTGTGCACGTTAATTGGTACCCTCTCAAGTACTTAGAAATATCCCACATGATTACATAACCGAATCAAAAGATGTACTCAAAACCATTTGTAATTTTCTTTGCTCTGTCACCAGTCCAACACTCCAAATCGTGAGATGCTCCTCACTGGGCAGTTCGAAGACCGATCCTACGCTGAGCATAAAATCTACAGAGTGACTATGGTGAACAGTAACAATGGAAACGCCATCAGGTCAACGTTTGACTTCAACAGCCAATCAAAGGAGATCTCCTACACTTTGAACTACAACCCAGGTCAGTTTTGTGATTAGAAGGTCAAAGTTTATGTTAAAACATATACATTGAAGAACGTCTAGTTTCATTGATAGACCTTTGTCCAGATAACAATTAGATAACAATATTTGTGTTTTTGCTTTTTGAAATTTTTTCCAGACCATCCTGCAAACTTTATGCGTTTCCGTGCTGGGTACCTGAACGAGACTGCTCTCCTTGTGATCTTGGACTCTGAGATTGATGGAGAGTATGCCATCGACGCAAGACTCCTTGAATCTCTTCCCTCCTCTAAGACCCTCCGATGCCAGATTGATTGGAGACCCGACTGGGCAGAATTTGTCTATGTAAATATTAGCTTACGGCTTATTACATGATATTTAACTCTTTCACTACGAAATATAATGTACAGCTGTGAAATTGTTAGATATTTTTTTTTTTTTGAGCCGCCGACGTACGAAGGAAATCACTGAGCCGCTGCGAGGGGTGCTCCGTAGTGAAAGAGTTCATGAAAAATATACATCCCCTTGTAGTGGCTTCCTTACTGTCGCTTTCCACGTTGTATCGAAAGGTCGTGGAGATAAACTTCAGTGTTTAAAGAAAATATGTGAATTACAAAGTTCACACTTGAACACTGAGGGCGCACTTGGGTTCCCTACAGCACTGAGCAAGTTTGAGTGTGCACGTTTGGTCGAACAGTGGTTGACAACTGACTAGCAATGCACATGCTAGTTAGGTGGTCTAGTTAAAACACAATTCTTTGTCGGCACTGATACGTGCACTTCCATGACTTTCCGCCATTCTGCAATTTTCGTCACTGGTTCCCTTCTACGCTTCAGACAGGTTGACATGGAACAAGGTCACCGGGACCAGTGAAGAATCCAAGGTCCTGAGGCTGGTTCCAAATGGTTGATCACAGCGGTCAACCAATGGTCGACCAGCCTGGGTACGGGTCAAGATGGTCGACCTTTAGTTAACCATAGTGCGCACTCGCACTTGCTCACTGTTGATTGTGTTCTCCTCTCGTTTACTTACAGACCAAATCAGTGGAAACCTTCAACAAAATCCGTGAAGAGATGCAGGTGAATAGCCAGTACATGATGGACAACCAAGAGCGCATGTCAGAAATCGTCCAAACCTCCTTCCAAGACTTCCTTCAGAGCAACGCCGACATCAAGACCACCTTTGTGGACATGAAAGAACAATTTGACGCCAAGGTTGAGGCTAAAAAGAACAGGTGGAGCACAGTGAGAGAAAACGCCAAGGTAAGTTGTATTGATACAGATGTTTGATTATGATTGTTAAAGAACAATCGCACAAAATTTCTGTTCGATCATTACATTTGTTTCATACTGGTTTTTGACGGCACCATGTACTGTTTTGTATCAGTACTTTTCTGATTGGACTTGTGGTTAAATGGTGTTGACTTTACTAAATTTGCTTTCCTGGTCATTCGGCTTCTGAGCTTTGTTTTCTTTTTGTTCTTTTCTAAAGCGCTGTCCATACTCCATTTAAAGAGCGATCTATAAATCTGGCTTGTCATTTTTCAATATTTTTTCCTAATTTCAATCATTTTCACTGATTTCCCTGCACCTTCAGATTTTCTTGAAAGAGATAAAACTGCCATCACAGAGTTGAAAGACATGGCCTTCGGTGTGACCAAACCTTTTCTTTGTAAAATGGCGTACTGAGTCTGAAACACATCTAAAATGAAACATCCTGTAAATTTTGAAGGCTTCATCTTGGCGTTGAATATTTTTGGCGGGGAAAGATTTTGGAGGACATGGGAGGAACTCTAAACATAGGGTGGGAGATTTTGGAGGGCAGTGGAGGGACTCTTTGCCCTTTCCGTGGAAGATTCTTGAGAGCAGGGAGATAGGGTTAAGAAAGAACACTGAAATATGAAGTTGTCCTTTTATTGCAGACCAAATGGGACAACTACTGGGAGCAGTACAAGATTGACTCGGCGGAATATACTGAGGACCTGACCAACGTGCTGGATCGTCTGAAGGAGAAATTCTCGATGTTGGTTGAAAGCATGAAGACCGATGGCGGTGAATATGTCCAAGTAAGATTGTGTTGCACAATTGCTCATGTTGAAAACTATCTTTGTGTTGCTTTCAAAGTCTTCTCAGCTAAAAATGTGTACAAAAAGACTATTTTCACCTAACGGATCTTTCTAAAAGACAGCCTAAAGTAAGGGACACTCAAAAAAGTGAAGCAAGCAGGCCTCTATGGTCTCTATTGCCCTAGTCTTGGCCTTGGTGCCTTTTCCAAAAGTTTCACATAGACGTCAAGATTTTCCATTGAAAGCGCCCTTTGCAAAATGAAAACGCCCTCTCAACCTCGAAGATGAAATTCTAGGTCTGGTGAAAGAACAAAAGTCCTTTGGAATGATAAAAAGGATCAATGATAGAGTTACGGTTAAGGTGACATTCAATTTTTTTCCTGGAAAAACTTTCCTTGTGCATGAAAGATTTCCCCAGATCTTTGCTAATTTGAAACAAGTAACAGGCAGGCAACTTTTCAGCTTACCAGCCGTGCCGTTAAAAATTGAAAAACACAGTACAAAGTCTTGACTCTGCCTGTCTGAAATACTGTCAAAGTCAAGAAAATTCAATTACAAGAAGCCCAAAAATACCATTCATTCGACTTTCTTTTTTATGCCTGCTGAAATGGAAAATAATAATGCTGTAAAAGCTTAAAATTCCTAACAAAGTGTTAGCCTATTATTTGTGTTAAGTACAACGCGACCATCGAATCACTGAAATTCAATTGAATAAAAAGGAAAATGGGAATTAACTACTCATCCCAAATACAAGAATGTACACTCTGTTCAATCAAGTTTTGTGATTATTTTTCAAGTTTTTTTTTCTTTTTTTTTGTGTGTCCTCATCATCAGCCCGCAGGCCAACGTGTGAAAACATTCTACAAGAACAACGTCACGCCATTGATCAAGGAACTGAAGGAGTTATTTGAAAACTTGATTGAAAATCACAACAGTCAGATGGATTTACTTTACCCCCATCCCTACGGTGAGGACTTTCTCATCCCACAGCCTGAACCTGAGCTAGAACCCGAGGCACTCCAACCACAGTATAAGACAGAGGTTGGTGTCAGCGTTGTAACGAGGGTCACATTTTAGGGGGGGGGGGCACAAGGTGGGGGGGAGGGGAGGGGTACCAACTTTCCTAGGGGGTACTTTTGGCCGATCGAGACCGTAGTTTCAATTAGTATTTTTCCTAAACAAGCCCCTTTGTAGCGCTCTTTTGACATGTTATGGTAAAACAAAATACATTTGTTAATAATAAAAAACATAGTTTTAAAAACATTGAAATTACTAGATTAAAACTAACGTTTTATCTGGGAATTTTTAATCTCAAAAGACCAGATTTCAAATCGGGGAACACTGGGGGGGGAAGGGGTGGGGGCACAGACATCATGCATTTCCATTTTCCATTAGGACTTTACCGTGTCGGACTTTCAGTTTTGTAGCCAAGGTTGTGATTGGTCAACTGGTAAGGAGGCGGGGCTTAATGGATCGGTCTATTGTTTTGAAAGTTAGCTGATTTCTTACAATCAATCTCTATTGTACTTTGTTTAATAGTCCCTGCATGCATAAAGTGAAAATGACCAACAGTCTGGGCTCAGTTTTAGAGAGCTGTTTGAACTCAAAAACTATCAAATCACAAAGCAGTTGGGCTTACCAGAATAGTTTGGTTCCCAGACCCCAAAATCTCTGAGTGTTCTCTGTCGATTTTAGGGTCCGGTATCACCAAAAGGTAACATGACAAAAAAAGGAGGAATTCCTCCTTTTCCGAAAATATCCGAAATATGCTCCGAACTTGTTGTCGTATACATTTCGTTTGTCGTATACATTGATGGTTTGACATTCCTTTTGTTAAAAAAAAAATTTGCAAACACATCCCATTATCGTTTTTTTTTTCTTTCTTTCCCCAACAAATTCAACACTATGTTTGAACATTTTTACAAACTGTGATTATCCCAGGCTTTTTGAAAGTGAACAAAGCCCGTAATCAGCGCTCTGTTTATTATCCAATGGCATCATCCACCATTGGTGACAAGTAATGAATATTTATATATATTGCGTCATAATCTATTTTTAGCTTTGGATGATGCCTGACCTAAGATTTTTAACAAGAGTCGTCGGGGAGAGTTGTCAGGGAATCTTTGGTCAGGGAACCAGACTATTACCAGAAAAAATGGTTACCAGCCAAAGTACCAGGCGCTCTCTGAAATTGTCCCCATATTGACGTGGTCCAACTTTCCGTATATGTCACATCTACTTTATTAACCTGCGTACTTGTGCATCCCTTTCAGGTAGATGAACTTCTCGGTGCTAAAGACAAGGATGTTTTCCTGACGTCCATCAAGGATGTCCAGGGTAAAGCTGTACTCTCGGAGGACTCCTTGCTGTCAACAATGACCAGGGAAAGATTGAGGCGGCTGGAGCTTGTGCAGAGCATTGAGAGACTCTGGACCTCAACAAAAGGTGAAATAAGTAAATCACTTTTTTCTTTCGTGTCTGCCCGAAAACATTAACATGTATCATTATGTTTTTGTGTATATTCGTAATTGTTTAAAGAGATATGGGACATTCATGTAGCTTGTAACATGAGAAAGACTTAAATTTTCCAATATCAAATTTTTACTGACACTTCGAGACGAAGACAAAATTGGTTTTCTTTTTTTTCTTCAAATTATTACATTGATTGGAGATTAAAGATTTGGTGGCATGGGTGACTAGTGCATAAAGTGTCACTTCTCATCATCACTCTGGCCCTGGTTCGACTGCCGGCTGGGGCCATTATGTGAATAGAGTTGTGCCAGGAGGGTTTTTCTCCGAACCCTCGGGTTTTCCTCCCCCCAAAAATTCAAACACTTACTATCTCTGGCTGCCCTTGGGAGTCATCATAGGTTGATGTGGCTGGCTGCCAAAAGGCGCCTTTACATGCCTGCAGCTCGACCGCGTTGTAGCTGCATCCTTACCAATTCAGCTTCTCAGCTGCGAGGGAGGATGATTAACCTCCCAAAAAATAATTATATTATTATTGATCGCTTGATAAATGATTATATTATTATTGATCGATTGATAAACAATTGTATTACTATCGATCGACTGATAAATAATTATCTTATTATTGATCGATTGATAAATAATTATCTTATTATTGATCGATTGATAAATAATTATATTATTATTGATCGATTGATAAATAATTATATTATTATTGATCGATTGATAAATAGTTATATTTTTATTGACCGATTGCTTGCAGAGGAGATTGAGACCGTGCTTGCTGAAATAGACACCAGCTTCAAGGGATCTGCGTTCTACACGGACGTGACTGAGAAGTGGGCAGAACTGAAGGAACGCTTCCCCGTGGAGCAATGGCGTCAGGAGATGGAAGCCAAGATTGAGGAGATCAGAGAGTCGGAAGACATCCAGAGAATGATTGCTGTCTTTAACGAGATCAAGGAAGAGGTATGATTGAATTGTTGTATTGGTACTTTAGCAACTGCCAATGACCTAAATACTTACAGAGAGCTTGAATAACTTTCTTAGGCCCGTGGTTTGTTTCTATGTTTCTTGAATTCAGAAAGTTTCCCCAGATTTCCCCCCCAGCTCGAAAACTTTCTTTAAAACGAGGAACTTGCGTTGAGGGATTTACTCCATTGTCTTTCAAACTTCTACTTTTCCATTGGTAGAGATGAAGAGAGTCTGCCAATTCTCTGAGATGAAACACTGAAGGTTTTCACAAATCATCAGTTGTCTGTATCCTGACTTGGAAGCCTTGAATTTGTTATCAACTGGACGGCACCTTCATTGTGTCCAAACCTCTACTTTTCCATTGGTAGAGATGAAGAGAGTCTGCCGATTCTCTGAGATGAAACACTAAAGGTTTTCACAAATCATCATCCCTTGTCTGCATCCTTACTTGGAAGTCCATCAACTGGACACCACCTTCATTGTGTCCAAACCTCTACTTTTCCATTGGTAGAGATGTAGACAGTCTGTAAATTCACTCAAATGAAACACAGAGGGTTTTCACAGATTTTACCTTGTCTAAATTCTGTTAAGAAAGTCTTGAACTTACCATCAAGTGGAGACTACCTCCTTCGTGATGTTATCCTCTAAAATGAAACATGGATGATTCTCACAGACTGTCGTTTGTCTAAAACCTGTCATGAAATTTGTGAAAATTCATAAAAACTTTCCATCAAGTGGAGATAACCTCCATTTTGTCCAGACCTCTACTTTTCCATTTGTGGTGATGTTGAGAATCTATGAATCCTCTTAAATGCAACACATTTATTTATTTTTTAATGATCTCTAGATTGCTACACATTTTTACCATATAAAACACTCTAAAATCACCCCCAATGCAAATTATTGCATCTTTGAACTGTTTAAGCTCTGTGAAGCTGCGGCCATAATATTCTTTTTGGTATAACAAAAGGAACCGGTTTTTCTTCTGATATGTCTGAAGAGGGTTTATTAATTTAATTACTGGTCTTAATGAAAACATGACTACCTTTATGTCTCACAATTTGTTTCAATGCATTCAGATTGAGCTGTCTCGTGAAGCGAACACTGAAAATATGCTGCGCATCCAAGAAAAGATCGCCACTACCTTGAAAGAATACAAGTTTGACATCCTGGATTACATCAAGTATCCCATGTACGAGGTAGTCAAGTACGACTTGGAGAAGGGGGAGATCGTCATCCTCTACTTCCTTCCCTTCGAGGTGCATAGCCTCCAGACCCCGCCGGAGTCCTTCCAACAGGTGGAGACGGTCCAACGCCTCAAGGCAATGATGGCCGACGTACGGGAGCGCTCCAAGAACACGCTGGGCGAGATCAGGATGGCCGACGGCTCTGTCCGCAGCATGTACGAGCTGATGTTTACTGAGCCGATGCTGCTGTTTCGGGAGGGCAACATCACTGCCTGGTTCCAGGGGGAGAAGATCAAGATGCAGAGGAACATGTGGAATGCTGTCCACGTCGCCAAGATGTACCTAAACCCGATCAACTGGATTCCTCCACATGAAGGTTAGATTCTTCAAATCAAATCAAATCAATCCCAGCTCTATGCATGAGGAATAATACGCAGTTCTTATAAAGTGTTTTATCACACCTCATGGGCGTCTCAAAGCGTTCGGTATTTTTTCCTGCAAGGTGTGAGGAGTTGTATTTTGAAGTATGGGACCTGTTCCTTAACATAGCACCATATAGAGGTTTTACAAGGTGCTGTGGCGCAATCTGCAGCCGATCAAACCAGGAACACTAGGACGAACCCCTCCTCTATGTGATAAGTGTCACTGGGTTCTTTTACATGCATTACACAACACACGGGACCTACGGCTTTACGTCCAATCCGAAGGATGCAGCAAAAATGGTGAAGTGTCTTGCTTCAAGGACACAAGTGTCATGACCGGGACTCAAACCCACACTCTGGTGATCAGAAACACCAGAGTTTGAGTCCGGTGTTCTTATCCACGTGGCCAACACAGGCCACAGTAATTGTTGCATAAGGGAGTAATGCAAAAATAAACAGGTGGTAACCCCAAACTCGTACTCCGCATTAATAATACCACCACATGATCAAGTTTTGACCAATCAGAACCAGTAAACTTCCCAAGGTATTTATTTCTATTAGTAATCCAACCAAACATCGACATAAAAAAAATTGTCTCCCGCTTGTTGAGATGACATCAATTTTATGAGCCAATTATATTGCTTGATTGTACATTTATGAGATTCCCCATGCGTATTCATAAAGCTGCCTTACATTTTGTTCATACATTTTTCTCATCTTTATTCCTAAACACCACAGCCAATGCCATGATTGTCGGCTCCGACCACTTCATGACATTCGACCGCACCTTCTACGACTTCAGCGGCGGATGCAGCTACCTCCTTGCCCACGATTTCATTGATGGAAACTTCACCGTCATTGTGGATTATGAACGTGCAACAAGCGCTGGCAGCAGAGAAAAGAGCATCGTGCTGTACTTGAATGACACCGATGTGTTTGAGATCAAGCCAGACTTCACTGTGAGTAGTAAAGGAAGAAAAAGAAAATACGTAACCATTTTTAAAAGAACCCAGTACACTTATCTTATAGAGAAGGTGTTTGCCAGGGTGTTTCTGGCATGGTCTGACAGCAATATGCGCCACCTCACCTTGTATCCTTTTCAAGGTGTTGTGTTACGATCGTTGCATCTCTTAAAATCATTTGTAACAATCTCCACTCCACCAGATTTGATAATTCAGCGCCAGGAGTGTCATTTATGAAAGACATGGTGCATTATAAATGTACACTATTTTTATTATATCACATTCATAAATAGCTGGGACAGTTTATCCATTGTGATTGGTCGAGAGGAGATTACATGGCCATGGTTAAACTTGCCACGTGGCTTGAGGAGGTCTGAGTCAAAAGAGTATTTAATTGATTATTTTTATAAACCTTTGGCAGGTTTTACATGGCAAGCAATTCCTAGAGATGCCCTTCCAGCATGGACGCACCACCGTGATGCGCTACATCAACAGCGTTCGCATCCACAACACCAACGGCATCACCATCACCTGCGAGGTCGCTCAGAACATCTGCAACGTGGACATCAACGGCTGGTACTACGGGAAGACCGCTGGTCTCTTCGGCACCTACAACTACAATGACCTGGACGACATGACCAACGTCCAAGGTGAGATGTCACGCCACCTTGATGAATTCACCCGCAGCTGGAAGGTTGGGAAACGCTGCTCTGGATCTTCAATCGATACTCTTCCGGAATGCAACACTGACCCAGAGGAGGAGGAGAATGCTCTCTGCGCTAAACACTTCTTGAATGAGATGTCTAGCCTGACCAAGTGTCTTGGAGTGGTAAGTAGTTCCGGCCACACAATTGACACCTCTCAACCCTTTATGTTGAGAAATCTAGGTGAACACTAAAGTATTCACTTGGATTTCTGTTTCTTAACCTAGTTTTCATCATGTAACCTGGTTTTCTTCAAGTTAACCTGGTTTTCATCATGTTAACAAGGCTTTCATAGTGTAACTTGGTTTTCATCATGTAACCTGGTTGTCATCATCCTAACCTGGTTTTCATCATCTTACCCTGGTTGTCATCATCTTACCCTGGTTGTCATCATCTTAACCTGGTTGTCATCATCTTAACCTGGTTGTCATCATCTTAACCTGGTTGTCATCGTCTTAACCTGGTTGTCATCATCTTAACATGGTTTTCTCCATGTTAACCTGGTTTTCATCATTTCCACCAGATTTACATTTTCAACCTATTGTCTTACATAGTTTAAATCATGTTTACCCTGATTTTACTATTGTTTATATTGGTGTTGGATTATTTAAAAAAATTAACCAGATATTTATTATGCTAACTTGGTTGTCATCATTTCAATGTGGTTTTTATCGTTCAACCTGGATTCTAACCATGTTAACCTGGTTTTCATCATGTTAACATGGTTAACCAGGTTTTCATCATGTACCTGGTTTTCATCATGTTAACCTGGTTCTCATCACGCTAACCTGGTTTTATTACTGTTTGTCTCCGGTTGCCAGGTGGATCCTGCACCATACTATGCCATGTGCGCCAGCAACATGTGCCAGTTAACGGCCGATGAGCGCCAAAAGGCAGCTTGCGTCTCGGTCAAGGCCTACGTCAACGAGTGCAATAGAATGATGGTTGGCATCACTGTGCCCAAGTCATGTGGTGAGTAAATGTAACATTTTGACATGTTAATGAAATTGAAATTGGATCAGATGGTGGCTCTGTTAAAACCCAAGCTCAACATTGGTAAAAAGAAAAATATAAATGTTCACAGATTTACATATACCTTACATGGTATCAAGATAAAGATGGTAGAAAAATTTTCTTGAAGTATTTCTGCCTGAAGTGTTATCGTATTTGAATAATAAATGAAATAAGATCCACAAATTAACTTCTGTCTCATGAGACCAAAACTTCTGCCTAAGAATGCGTACAAAAATGCTGATGCATTTTTACCATTTTCTCGCAAATGAATGTTGAATAAAGATCAGACAACAATGAAATTAGAAAAAGGAAATTGAAGTAGATTCTTAGTAAGTTTCCTCTTCCCTCTCTGTAGTGGTTTGTGACTCCCCTCTCGGCAAGTACGCCCAGGACGAGATAAGAGTTCTCACTGAGCCTGAACAGATCCCTAAATCGGCTGATGTGATCGTGATCGTTGAGGAGAAAGAATGCAACGAAGACTTGAGGGACAAGATCGGTGACATCATCGACATGTACGACACTGAACTCAAGAACATCCGCCGTAAGTTTAAGGAACAAAACATCAATGTTTTTTATTTTTTAAGAATGCATTTCCAACTTGTGTTGTCAAAAACTACACCTTACAAATATCTGGTGAAAATGTCATATCAAGTTAGAGGGGTTAGTTTCTTGTGAAAAATTATGAAAACTGTATTTTGTCGTCTGATTACAACAAGTTTGGATCTCCTAGAATATAATTTATGTCACAGACGAGTTTGTAAGTGTCAAAATATTGTATCTCGTGTAAAATGTAGTGGATGTACAGACAAAAGCTATAAGCTTTTTTGTGTGAAATAAGTCATTGTTGCAAAATCGGGATATGACAGTGTTGCTGTGATGCAACTGTATGATTTGACAGGAATTTTGTGCACCTTCATCTTTGGTGATATAAATTGATGCAGTTTCATAAATCAGCATGTAGACTGCTTGAACATCTGTGCGGGGATTGAAATAATATTCTTGAAACTTATCATTTTACCTGACAGAGTTCTCAGACAATCGCTTCGGCCTTGTCGGGTTTGGCGGTGAAGGAATACGCGACCTTCCTCACATCCAAACGATTGATGGTGCCATCTTCAACGAGAAGCGCCCTCTACGCATGCAAGGATTGACCGCACTGGAGTTTGCCGAGGACGGCAACAACAACACCTTCGACGCCATCCTAGCCGCTGCCAACTATCCGTTCCGTGCGGGTGTTGCTAAGAGCATCATCCTGCTGTCCTGCTCTGACTGCCAGCGCATGTATCACATGGTGAGATTGTTGGTATTGGTTCTTAATACAAACGACTCAAAGCCTAGAATTGCTTCTCTTCACCCAGGAGTAAATGGGTACCTGTGAGGGCAGAGATGGTTCATGTGATTGATTAGCTTGGTGCGCTACATACTTGGCAGCACAGGCTGTATACTCCCCAGGGAGCTGAGATGGTTTAAGGAATGAAGTAAATGGCCCAGTGATCAGGGGTAATAAAGTTGGAGCGCCATGAGCGTCACTGCGTGATGGACCTGAGCGCTATATAAGAAGCCACTGTTATTATTATTATTATTATTGATAATTATTATTATTATTATTAATATCTGGTAATGAAACCAAGGATGTCTCAAAAGCAAATTTAATCACTGTAGCTTGGAAGCCTGAACCTCTGTGATAACCTACTTTTTATCGACCCCCGGACAGGCTGACAATAGCCCCATACATGTAAATGCTCAGTATATCACCCTGACTTCAATTACCTTGAACCCTATCAGGACCGGGTTTTTTTGGGGGGAGGAAGGGGGACGTTTTGGAGAGGAGGGGTGGGGGTTCGTCATTTGGAAATGTTTCCCATGCTAAAATCACTATCAACCTTTCTTAAAAACAGACAAATATTTATGTTTAGGATCATTTTTCCAGACATTTAAGCTTTGTATCAAAGCGCCTTACAGCATTACTACTCTTGTTCATTGGGTCTTAAGCATTCCTGAAACCATCTCAACTCCTTAGGAGTATGCAGCACCAGCAGCCAAATGGGCGCACAGGTTGCTAATCATTCACATCAACAATCCCTACCCTCACAGGTACCCATTTACTCCTGGGTGATGAGAAGCAATTAGAGTAAAAAAATTGTCGAGATATAGGGATTCGAATCCATACTCTGAAGACTCGGCCGTCAGAGCTTGAGTTCGATGCTCTTGACCACTCGGCCACAACACGCTGCAATACACTTGAATGTACTGCAAAACACACAGCTTGCATGTTAACTCACGATGTGATATGTTACTTTTTCGTTCATGTTCAGGAGAAGACATATGCTGATGTCTCCAGTATGTTGATGAGACAAGGTATCCAGTTCAACATGCTGATGAAGGCTGACCTCCAGCTTGTACCAACCCGTGCCAAGAACAACTCGCCCAAGAATCAAGTCATTTATGGTAAGGCGAAAAAGCATAGACGCCTCCAGACATTGCTCTTTGTGCAAAATCTTACGGATTTATTTCCGTATGTTAAATAATCCTTGTGCATTCAGCACTTGAAAGGACACCCTCGCGCTGAGGTCAAAACGACTTCAACACACGTTCGATGCTGCGTTTCACGTCAAAGATGGCGGCAAATGCATAAGGTCTATACCAAACATAAATGTCGGCCTTCATCCTTATAATTATCCATACTCTATTCTCCTGAAACCGCTTGGCCCCTTCTCCCCTTGAAACTTCCCTCCTCTGTTAACTTATTCTTCTGAGATGGTCACTTCAGCCTCCTTAGATTTTGGTTCTTCCAACAAGTTTTTGCTTTTCCTCTTTTGCCTTTTCAGATAATTTCGATCCATCTTCAATTATCAATTCTCGTTTGGGAGTCATGACCTTTCCTTGAAAAAAAACTTTCCTTACTGCGCTCATACTTTCTCTTCCTTACCATAGGCGACTTTTGTCAACCAAGATCACACACTAAACCACACTCGACTCCGAGTACAAAAGCCTCGTTGTTTTTTTTTTTAAAGCTGTAGGAAGATTGGATCTTCCTGATGGTGGAAGAAAAAACATTATTATCAGTTTAAAAACGAAATGGAAACATCTGAATTGAGTTTTCAGATCACATTTTGGAAAGTAAGATCGAGAACTTGGTTGCTAAATTGTTTTCCCTTAAATTGACAGAATGCTTGCCGCCTCTTCCTTACCAATTATGTGACGTAAGTTGAACAAGATCACTCCAAACTGCAGTCAAGATCCATCATTGTGGCTTTTTGTTTTTAAATTGGACTCGTCAATAATTGCCTCAAATTACATCTCTCAGCTCTCCATCAGCATTGTACACCCTTTGTGCCCAATCATGTAAGTGATGCATATCGTCATCCCATCTCGTATTTTTATCATCAGGTATTGACAACCGCACCGTGTTCACCAACAAAGCCCTGAACAGTGGCACCCTCTTCGGGGACAAGACAATCCGCAAACTGATCAACGAACCCATCAATCAGTGCGCCCTCCTGGCGTTCGAGACCGGCGGTGCCGTCTTCGACTCCACAAAGATCTCCGAGAAGAAGTTCGTGGATGTCCTGACGCAGAGAATGGTCGAGCACACCGAGGTTGAGGAGTGCCAGATATGCAGCTGCAAGGCATACAATGACGGAGTGGGCAGGAGTGTATGCGAGTCCTGTGAAATCGCTGAAGGCCCCAATTGGTATTTCGTAAGTATCCTCAGCTGTGATTTCTTAAAGTTTCAACTAATTAGAGAGTGAGAGAGGTATTTTTTTGTGGAATCATCAGAAAAAAAATCACATTTTTAAACATAATTTTTTTGCGGGTAATTTGTTCGTTAAATTGCCTTGAGCTAAGCCAACATGTAAGCTAAGCCTCACCCAATGTTCTTGACATCATACAGCAACAGATTTCCAGCATTCTCCTGAAGACACTCGGCGCATACTGATCGAAACATTGGGTTGTCAAAACACCCGGTCACAGAGAGAGATTTATGAACATGGTGTTACCGCAAACCTCTCAAGATTAAATCGCCTCCAAATCCTCAACAAAACACAAGTGCGCTATTCACTGTTTTTTCAAAGTTGGATTTGTTCACTTTGAAACTAGGGGATTGAAGCAAGTCCTTAAAAACGAAAACTCATTTATCCTAGTTCCTACTGAAGCGATTTTTCATCCCAGTGCAACCAACGCTGCAAGAAAACCCTGTCTGTTTTCAAAAAAAGAAAAAGTCCATGATACTAAAATAACGCTTTCGTTTCATGTATTCTACAGGAAATGCAACGGACATTTGCCGAGGCCGACTACTACAGCAGACTAGGCCTACAGACGGTTGTCGACTACTTTAGCGCACAAACCGCTCAAGAGCCAGTTAACAAAACCCCTAAAGAACTTCCCTGAGGTAATTAAGCATTTCTCTAACAGATAAGGGTCCGAGCTGTCTGGGAGACCGACAAACTTTGATATATACTACAGGTTTTTTTTAGTAACCGCAATCAATTTGTAATAAGATATTCAACGACACTTCTAATTTGTACTCGTTTATATTAATACTTCTTGTTCAGAGAAAGACAATGTGGGCCACTTGTATAAATTTCTGCGTTGGAATGATTGGATGTTATGTGTTTAAGATGATTTGAAGGGATGCAGTATTAACTTTTTTTTTTAAGAGGACAAATTTGATATTAGATTGTTAGTAAACAAAATTATTATAGAATTTCCAGTTATCTAGAACTTACTAGCTGCATAGCTCACACTGAAAAAAAAACTTAGAAAATTGTTCCTGGACCCAAATAGATGCGCTTTTAGACGCAACCTGCCGTCATCGTAAAATTTTCTGACTTTCTGATTTGTGTTCTCCACCGTTAGTTTTCGTAAAATGTTCACTTTAACCACATCTCTAAACACCCCTAAATGCTTAAAATTGTGCCGTTATAAGAATAACAACAAAATCCTTGGAACTGTGTTACTGTTGGGGGGGGGGGGGAATTAATGTGAAATGTATCAGCCAGGCTGTTAATTATCTTCTGTTTTGCAAAGTGGAGTGTAAAACAGCTGATGTTGCACCTAATTAACGATGGATGTAGAATGCTGCAATTACAATGCAAGTAATTTTAAGTAAAAATGCTTTATCCATGGAAACAATGTTGACTGTGCTGTATGTAGAGTTGATGGGTGAGGATTTCTTTGTATCATGCTAGAGTACATGCAGTTCTTTGCTCCGTCATAAACATCAGTAGGGTTGAGTCTTCTAAACCAGTTATCTCCTAAAGGTTAACTAAACCGGTTTATTGACTAGGATTAAGTAACCATTTCCATGGATTCTTCATTTTTTTTCATCAATTGATGATTCAGAGTGAGGGAGTGTCAAGAAACACAGTAGTTCATACGTAATGATTTGTTTCTGTAATTTTGTAAAAATAATTGTGTGATTTGGTTTTTATTTTGTATTAAAATTTTACACTATTAAAAACATACCAATTTCTATATCTTTCATTGTTTGAGAGGCTCACATTTAATTTTGTTTTTAATTATCAGCTATTGGTACTGATTTGTATACATTTTGGTTCCATTGGGGTAAGCGGGGTTAACTGGTTTTAGTATGTGCCAGTGTAATAAACAAAACAAAAATTGTGATAAAGAATAAAGTTATTGACAAGCAACTATTGGCTTTTCCAAAAAGAATTTTTATTAACTTTACAGCTTGCCTTACATATACACCACATTTCAGCCAAACCCCGCCAAGATGTTTATATAACTAACTTTTGGGCCAAAATCTTTACAATCTTTAAAGTTGGCAAGGAATACTTCAATAAATTATGAACAAGCTCCACTGATCCTTTTACACAGCAAATGGAGATGTGAGAAATTGAGCAACATCTTTAACTGGATTCAGTGCATGGGAAATTCATTCATACCTGATATTATTGTATGTCCGATTGGCCTTCTACGAACTCTAACATCCAACACCCACTTCGCTTGGAGATTTTTACTGAGATGTTTCCCCTTGTTGATAAAGCTCAATTTCACGGTTGCTAGCCTTGATCTCAAGGCTGCGCGATAGCTTTGCTTTCGAAACGTAACCCCAGCCGCGCGAAAGACTCGAAGAAGCGCCACGCTCTCACCACCACGCTCTCACCACGCACTCGTGCTATGCGAGCCCACCTACCCACCTCCCTTACACACCGTTGCGCAGCACCTCCACACAGCTCCCCCCCCCCACAGTCCTATAACATGAGCCAGATCACTATAAGGGCTGTGGTGCAAACTGTGTGTGGAAGCTACAAAGTCCCCACAACTAGGTGTTAAAAAGAATGTGTGTGGGAGGGTCAACTTGCGGAGCTTTCACCCTGTGAGACGGTAAAATCATAAGTCTGTCGGGCAGCTGGGTTATACTTGGCCAAAGCTATTGCACAGCCTAGAAATCAAGGCTACATGGTTACTGAAAACCTTGCATGTGACTGATGGACTTGGATTATTCTTACATTCCTACTACACTCCAAATGCCCTTTGAGTCCACTGAACAGGTATATCAAAGTTGCCCTCGCTCCATACTTGCCCAATTATATCCTACTGCGCAGGTGGCTCCAAATTACACTTAAATCATCCTATAACACTTTAAGATCATAGCAGCCACCAAAGGCTTGAAGTAAAATACTTCAAGCAGTTAACAAATGACTACAAGGTCAGACCTACACTGTATACATGCACATGATCGTGTCATGAACTGAACATTTCACAGTTCCCTAGATAACATACCACACAGTAAAAGTACTATACATTGTGTACAAGTAGACAACTTACAGACATTTTTACCTGGTATAAATACAAAAGGTTAAAAAGTCTGCCACTTCTGGGGTGGATTTCACAAAGTGCTGGGACCAGTCATAAATTGGGACTAGTCCTAAGTTAGGACTAGTTTTGTGAAAGCCAACCCTGGGCATCCGGAAAAACGTGGTCTCTGATGGGCTTAGTATCTGGCATTATGGACACACATGCTCCAGTACATTGTATAGTGTTATCCCAAGCATGAGTAGCATGTATGTCTGTGCATTACATGTACATGATCCAAAAGATGTCCACAGAATTAGCTATAGTGTATTAAAGGGGCATACATGTACATGTAATGTATGGAAGTAGACGCTGTACATCTTCAGTCGGATGGAAAGTGTGAATTGAGTCATGGATAAGGTCAAATCAAATGGTTCAGATACAGTACAATGCTATCAACATTAAGCCTGGCCCATTGCTCCGATCTTAATTACCCTTTGTCCCAATATAATCCGAACATCTTGGAAGGTGTCCATACATGTAACGCATGGAGGTAGACACTGTACATACATCTACAGTAGGATGGACAGTATAAATTGAGTCTGTTAACATGGGTAAAAAAGGTCAAATCAAATGGTTCAGATACAGTACAATGCTATCAACATTAAGCCTGACCCCTTGCTCCGATCTTAATTACCCTTTGTCCCAATATAATCCGAACATCTTGGAAGGATGTCCATACATGTAACGCATGGAGGTAGACACTGTACATACATCTACAGTAGGATGGACAGTATAAATTGAGTCTGTTAACATGGGTAAAAAAGGTCAAATCAAATGGTTCAGATACAGTACAATGCTATCAACATTAAGCCTGACCCCTTGCTCCAATCTTAATTACCCTTTGTCCCAATATAATCCGAACATCTTGGAAGGTGTCCATACATGTAACGCATGGAGGTAGACACTGTACATACATCTACAGTAGGATGGAAAGTATAAATTGAGTCTGTTAACATGGGTAAAAAAGGTCAAATCAAATGGTTCAGATACAGTACAATGCTAGCAACATTAAGCCTGACCCCTTGCTCCGATCTTACCCTATGTCCCAATATAATGCAAACATCTTGGAAGGGTATCCATACATGTAACGCATGGAGGTAGACACTGTATGTACATCTACAGAAGAATGGAAAGTGCAAATGAGTCCGTTAACAGGGATTTAAGGAAGTCCAATCAAATAGATCACCTATTAACTCCTTACCTGCTCGTCACATGCGGCATCTGTGCCACGCTCACCATTTCAGAAGTCAATAGGTATACGTGTTAACGCTGTGTCGCCTAAAATGCGCACTACACTGTAAACCACACAGTGACACTGACTTCCAAAACGACACAACCAAGATCGTTGTGATGATGACGTCAGGTGAGTTGAGTCAATAGTACATGTTATCAACATTCAACTTTGCCCCTTACTCAAATCTTACCCTACGCCCCAATATGATGCGAATGCACGCCTAATATTCTGCACAAGCTTGAGGCATTAAAATCTCAACAGAAAAAAATGTGACCAAGCTCCAAGTTTTGGCTATAATGCGTTGGGTTGTGTGATGGCAATGTGCCCTAGCTTGATGATTGAAGTTTGAAGACTTCAGTGTCCACCCTACTTGAGCAACAACATTGCTTGGCAGTTTTGGTTCGGTGGTGACTGTGGCTTGAATATATTACTATACTGATCTAGTATCAGAGTATTGTGTAATTTCCAAAGAACCTAAATGCACATCATACAAAATTGAAAATTTAGACTGCAAGCCACTACTAAGTTGATCTACATTTCACAACAAAAATTTATAATAACTTAAAATACTGCAGTTAAATTCATTAAAAAAAGCTTCGTAACTCTTATAGTACAATTTAAATAATAACAAATATATCATTTGACAAATTTGCTCAGAGCAAAATAAAATTATCTCATTTTCTTTTCAAACAAATCTGAATGCACTTAATTTAACCTGCTGTGTTTGAATTCATAGTGTTTCTCTGAGAGAATTACAGCTGGATGAGCACATTTTACATGATTGTGTGGGTGACTTGGGTTGGTCACCCAAACTTCATATGAGCCATCCCATTGATTATAAACAGTACAACATTCTGCTTTACCAGGCCTCGATCTTCAGAAAAACGGGGGCAGGCCTTTGCTGGCCAAATCAGAGAAATTGTACAAGGGCATGTTGGCCAAGTTAGTGACAGTGCAATCTTTCTGATGGAAGGGCCTGCTGGCCAACTCGACAGGGCATGAGGCCAATGGCCTTGGTGGCCTCGGTTAAGATCAAGGCCTGCTTCACAGGCAACATCTTACAAAATCCTAAATTTGTCTGCAATCAATCAATCAATCAATCAATCAATCAATCAATCAATCAATTTTTTAAATTCTGTAAACATGGTAAACAGCCGTTCCAACCATTAGTTTCCTTTTATTTTGGGGGGCATGGAACGATTTTAGGATTACTGACCCATTCTCTATTATATCACACCAGAATTTACACTGCAACATTGCACAAAGAATCGTGTTGTGTGTCAGCACCAATGGGTGACACACTGCACAAGAAAAACACATTTCTTGAGGGCTAAGAGAAAATATTAAAAATTAAAACTATTCCGCAAAATAAACAATTTTAAAACTGTCTTTGTAGAGCTTAATTCTTGCTCTAAAATAAACCAAAAGTCTTTGACATGTTTGAAAAGGAAGACAAATATATACTATTATTGATATAAAACTTACCAATAGATGTTAATTTGCATTGGGGATAAATATTTTTGATATTTTACCCATTCACCAACGTTTTTAAGCACTGTATACTGAGCACTGTACATTTACTTTTCCCGAGCTTGTAAAAACAGAATTATTTTATTGGAAACCGTCTCGTGCTTTAACGGATTCAAACTGCCTCTAGCTACCGGACAATCTCGGTGGTCTACTTGGGAAGACATTTTCTACAGAATAACAAAGGTTGTGGGTTCGAATCCCATCTGAGTAATATGCGTGTGGATTTTTTTTTTAAAGAGCTCAGGAAAGTACTGAGTATACAGTGCTTAAACACAAATAACAAATACTAATTTATAAAACCTCTCAGAATTGTTTTGATAAAAAATGGTTGATGTCCTTGGGTTCCGATCCTGGCAGAATCCTTCTCAAAGACTGCTAGGGTTGAAACATTAGGCCATCAACCATTTTTTTTCTTCATTTATTGACCCCTTACACGCACGTCACACATGGTGACTGTGCCACGCTCACCATTTTGGAGTTCAATAGGTTCACGCGTAAATGCCCCATTGCATAAAATGCGCATCACACTGTATAACACACAAGGTCACTGACTTCCAAAATGGCGCAACCTACATGTAGATTATTGTGATGATGACGTCAGGTGAATTGGGTCAATGCCACATTTTGGGTGGTTAGCAGTTTGCTGGGGGAATAAATCCTCTTCCCTTATTTAGTTGAAGATGACAGGGTGGAAAATCACAGCAAATAAAAGCTTATGTGTTAAACACACTGTGTTCAGCGGCGTAGTGACCCTGGGGTGTGGGGGGTGCGACTCCCCCCCTCCCCCCCAATATTTTTCCTAATGCTGCATTTAGAGCCACAGTCGGCAAATTGAGCACCAAACTAACCTGAGTAAGGGCTCGGACTGAACACAAATCCATTCGGCAAGCCTAGAGATTTGCCGATTGAGAATTTTAGTTTAATCCTTGTAGTGTAAGAAGTCAAACTTTGAATTGCCAGATTTAATATTCTTGGCAACATGCGGAAAAAATCTCACTCTTCAGCCGTAGAGTGTCCCCCATATGAATTTTTGCCCATATAACCTCTAACAGTAGGGGATTTGTCCCAAGGCCAAACTATTCAAAGGTTAAATTAAACATCTTTTTTCGGCAACTTGACGGTCCTCCTTAGCCCTGAAAACACTTAAAACCGTACAGCATCCGGGGGGTTCACCCCCTGGGCCCCCACTAGAATTTGTGTCTATAAAACCGGTTTTCAAAGCTTGCACTTCGTATATAATTATCGGAATCTGAGAGCCATTCTAAACCTTTGAATCACTGAAAAACCTCATGAGCGCTCGGAGGCTATGCCCCCGAACCCCCATATGTTGGAGAGTCCCATGTCATTGTGCTTTTCCTTTCATTTGATAATATCAGTCGGCAAATTTAGGCTTCCACACCCCTCCCCCCAAGAAAGTGCCTTCACTACGCCGCCGACTGTGTTTGTGTGTAATGCAGCTGGGTGTGCTTTGACAACCCTGACCAGAAAACAAGTGTCCGACGTAAAGTTCACTGAGGGTAACAATTTCCAAGAGCTCCATGGGAAATGGTACCAATGACCACAAACAGTTTGTGCCACAAACAATTAATGTGCTCAAAATATACGGCCTATATTGTATCACCACGTAATGGAACTTGGTCGAATTTTATTAACATTGGACTTGTATGGCTTCGCACTTGCATTATAAAATAAATTCAACAGATTTTTGTTGTGGTTGTTAGTTTGTACAATCAAACATCTTGAAACTAAGCCCAACAGAGCCAATATACATCATACGCCATTGGTCAGCTTACCACTTCATAAAATTATCGCAGAGTTCCACTTTCGCCTGTTCCTGGTAACTTCTGTGAGCAGCTTGGAACCCAGTTGGAGGTTCGGCATTACTTCTTTCAGCTGGGTGTTTACCATGCTTGATCCATGTGCCTTCTGGTCTTCCCCTTGGTCTTTTACATGGCTTTAGAGCTTCTACGAGAGCTAGCCTGGCTGGAGACTCCTCAGGTAGTCTCACAGAATGGCCTGGACGTCTTCACCTTCTTATCTCTAACTTCTTACTTTTTTCTCCTAATCTTCCGACAACTCGGTTATAGATGCCTTGCTCCTTCGAAGATGAAAAACCAGACCTAACACCACTGCATACTGAGCATGGCCCACATTTGAAACTACTTGACATGAAAATAATGACAGGCACAGCACATTTAAGCATGTATTGTACAGTAAATCCGCACACAAAATGAGCAAAATTTCTTGCTTACATGTACATACCTCTATGCCCTTTTCCAAACCACGGCTTTGGCTATGGGCTCCGGCTTACGCTCAGTCCGCCTAATTGAAGCACTTAACCGAAAGCACACCTTTTCAAAATAACTCACAGAGCCTAAGCCGGAGCCTGAGCCCTAACCATGGTTTCGAAAATGCCCTTAGTGATATAACTGTTTGATTGTATCCTTTTGATGCTGTAGGACTTGTAAAAAATTTCACGTTTGTGACTTGTAACATTTCTGTTTTTTTTCTTGAATCCCAAGACATTCCCTTTAAGCTTCGATACACTCCCATCTATCTTGTACGCACACAGTCAGTCTAGGAAACATTTCCCGAATTTGTTTGATATGATGCTGCCGTATGTACTCCGTATCAAAAATCCAAAGCTCCAGGAGGCTCTTGAGGCATCCGATTACCTCTATCAGCGCCTCTGGAGATACGGGAGTCCCCCCGCCGAGGTCCAAGATCTTCAGAGCTTGGAGGTTCTTCAAGTGCTTCAGACCCACATCAGTGATGTTGCAGCAGTAGTGCAGAGTCAGGTCTTCCAGTTTGGTCAGGCTGTTTCCGATCTTGAAGAAAGCAGTGTCGCTGATTTGCGAGCACTGCTGGAAGCGGAGCACTCTCAGCTCCGTCAGCTGCTGGACGAGGCAGGTGAATCCTCTCTCAGTGTAAGTCCCTTCACTCTCGTCCACGACGCTGCTGCGACAGGAAACAAGCTGAAGGGACCTGAGTGTCCGCAATGTAGCAAGATGACCTAGGGTGTTGTTAGTTATGTGCGGGCAAAACACCTCCAGCTTCTCAATTTGGTAAAGCAACCCCTGCGTCAATGGGCAATACCAGTTTGCCGCAAACTGGTACGAGCCCAAGTGAAGCTCGAGCAGATACGGGGGAAGAAACGAAAGGTCCGTGGTCTTCAAATCCTTCCCCTTAATGGACAGTCTTCTCAGTCGGGGACATTGTTTGTTGAGTAGCTGCAAGATTTTGTTGCTGACTCGGCAGAGGGTTAAGGTTTCCAGTGCATCGGTGAAGTAGGTCTGCATGAACAGTAGTATCTTCGTCAGGCTGCTCTTCTTACTGGCTGGTATGTGAACATCCTTCCACAGATGTTTGTCTTTCATGAGGGAGCACCATCTCCTGCAAACACTGAAAAATACAATCACAGAACCAAGACTTATTAAATGAATAATAAAAGGCGTTTCTTAGGTACTTTTAAATTGTATCAAAGCGCCTTACACTATTACTACCCCTGTTCAATGGGCCTTAAGCATTCCTGAAACCATCTCAACTCCTTTGGAGTATGCAGCACCAGCAGCCAAATTGGCGCACAGGTTGCTAATCATTCGCATCAACAATCTGTACCTTCACAAGTACCCATTTACTTATTACATTTTTTTTAACTTGGGCCAACAGTTAGAGTCCTACAGAGTAAGGCAACTTACTGTATAGGATTTTGGAGGATTTGGGACCGGTAGAGTTCAGAGATTGGTCTGTATAGACTGTGAAAATCTTGCAGCTCGATTTGAACATTCTATGCAATTGAGTTTCCTTCACACAATACAAGGTTCCCATAAATGTTCAAATACATGCAAAACTGCTTCTGTCGTGGCCGAGCGGTCTAGTGCGATGGTCAGTCGAGACACTTGTGTCCTTTTTATGCAATGTACTTAAATCTCATAATTGCTTCTCTCCACCCAGGAGTAAAAATGGATATGGGTGAGAGCTGGGGAGTAACCTGCGATGGACTGGCATCTTGTCCACAAGGAATAGAAATATTCTCAGTCGTTTAATGCCAAGGAAACCGGGTATATAAACACCGGCCTGATGAGCAAAACTTGCAGGGGTTTATTGCAAGTGATCGCCGTTTCCTTACCGTGCTGATCGGCACCTGCTCTTGATCGACAGGAAAGAAAAGATGTGAATGAGACTCTCATTGGGCAGATGGCATATCCCTGACTCTGATGGATCCAAAGAAGCTTTGGCCTTCAGCCTCGGTGATCGGCGTAACATGCTTGCCATGCTCAGTGACACACTGGCCCTAATGCAGTACAGAGCATGCTCAGTCGTAGGCTTTGATTTCCATCAATGGTTTGGGGTGTGGATCCGATCAGCATCAACCATGGCGACTGAAATGGAAACGAAAACAAAATGGATCAATGCATATGTGGTAATCATTAACTGTCTGTGGTTGCTCCATTCAGGTTGGCTCAGTGGTTTCTTTCCCTGCCTTTCACCTCTGTGACCCTAGTTCGAATCCTGGACTGGAGCCTTGCATGTGGATTGGGTTTTCAGTCCCTACATGTACCTGATTGCGTGGGTTTTCCCTGTTTGGGGTTTTCCTCCCACATCTAAAACTGACATTTCTTCTACATCTTCTCTACACAGGTATCTTCAGGCCTACGGGTCACAGTGCAAGTCACTTTTGAGGGTCCCTTGGTTTCATTACCAGAAAGATAGATCAGGGAGCGGGGATATAACAAAGAAATTAGGGATTAACAAAGAAAAATTGACCAGAACAGGATATGAACCTGCGACCTCTGGATTAATGCACCGGCGCTCTACCAACTGAGCTATCTAGCCCTGATGTTGGCAGTCTCCCTTCTTTGTCAATATCTTTGTTCGGGGTACCAGTCAAAAGCCAATCAACCTTCAACTGCCGTTTAACCAGGGATCACACCCAAGTATACGATTTAACCTGGAAGGGCAGGAGAAATCCTGCTCTAGTCAATTTTTCTTTGCTCATACATGTCATATGATACTAACATAGTATTAATACGCAAAATAAAAAAAATGGACACATCAATTAACCCCTGGCACCCACAGCCATTGCCAGGGTGCCCTGTGCTTTTGCCGTGGTGCCCTTTGCAAAGTTCCAATACAAATTTACATTCTTCCTCACAGAAGCGACTCTTACATATGTACCAGAGGAACATTTGCCCTGTCCCTTTAAGAGTGAAGCCTAAGGCCTGGGACATGATGGAAGTTTTGTAAAACATCTGAGCACAATTTAACTGGCAATAACCGGGGGTGTGATTTTCACAGACTGTAGAATGAGCTGATGATGGGGGAAACCTCTGTTCACTGTAGGAGGGGAGGGATTTATAAGAATTAGCCTCTGTGCTTCATGGAAGAGGGTAACATAACAATAACATAACAATTAGAATTTGTAAGGCGCTATTCCATCAAGATCATAGCGCACATGAAAGAGATTAATATGGATAAAAAATGTGAGTCTTAAGAAATTTGCGAAATAAAGATAAACTAACCAATTCCCTACCAACAGCAGGAAGATTGTTCCAAAACATTGGACCAGCTACACTGAAAGCTTTTTGACCCAGAACTTTGTTTGTGCGGGGAACATTCAAGCGAGTGATGTCAAGTGTGGACCGCAGAAAACGTGGAGGAGTGTAATGTGACAGTAAAGTGGAAAGATAACTAGTGAGTAGTTTTGTTCAAGCATTTAAAAACAAAAAGAGCAAGTTTAAAATTAATCCGTTCTCTAATCGGTAGCCAATGAAGTTCCCTGAGTGATGGGGTATGTTCTCTCACGGTAGTGCCTGCTACTCCAAGTGCTCCGAGTGGAAGAGAAAGAAAAGTACATAACAAGTACAATCGGAAACATCATACAGACCATCTACATATAGAGAAATATTAACCTACATGTAGCTACAGTATGAATATATACCAAGGCACTATATAAGCAGGCAACAGATATTATGTCCTGAAATCTCAAAAATGGGGACAGGCCTTTGCTGACCAAACTGTACAGAGAAATTGTACAAGGGCATGCTGGCCAAGTTGGTAGTGACAGTGCAATTTTTCTGCAGGGCATGCTGGCCAACTCGACAGGGCTTGAGGCCAATGGCCTCAGTGGCCTCGATTAAGATCAAGGCCTGCTATTCCAAACATAACAAAATCAATGCACTAAGAAGCACAAGTATTCAAATAGGCCTAATGAGTGTTAAACTTTTTAAAATTCAAACATTTAAATTAAAATAAATAAAACAGAAAAAAATAATAATGGAATTAAAAAAAAGAACAAAGACAGACAAAAAAATTAATACTCTACCTATTCACACTGATTAACATTGATTAATGTATGTATTACACTGATTACTTTTGCACTGAAAAGCATTAAATAAGATCAAGTATTTAACGCAAGTTAATAATGTTCTTTTAAATAAACATTCATTTACCCCAGTCAGTTTGGGACAGTTTGGGCATTCCTATTGGGTTAAAGGTGGTCACATGACTCTTTAAGACTGGTTTTAAATGGATGATAAAGACATAGCTGGAGCTGTGAAGGCGCGTTCTGCGCTCATTATAGCTACTTGCGTGTTGGTGCACTAGCTTACGCGGGTGCTAATTTACGCGTAGCGCAATCAATACATAGTGGTACTCAATGTAAAGTCAATTAATGTGCGTGCGTACGCGCAACCGTTGAGTGTTGACCCTTCGCGAAATGGAGCATGGGGATGTGGAAAGAATTGAAAAATAAATAATAAAAAAAAGAACAGTATCACAGGTTTTTCTACATTATTATGCTTTTTAACAAAAAGGGCATTATGAATGGGAATAAAAGAGTAGTGACTCTGTCTTAAACGGCCGTTTAAAACCTTGCAGGGTCGTGGCCGTGGCTCGGTCCTTTATCACACGGCCACGCCCCTTGGTTGGTCTTAAACGGCCGTTTAAGACCTTGGTCACCACTCTTTTATTTAGAGAACATCTGTAAAAGTAAAGAATAAACAAATACGTACTAAATAAAATACATGTAATTATCTATGTATTCACACTGACTAACTCAAGAATTTAAAGCAAGTTATTAATAAGGGAATAAAAGAGTGTCAACGAAGTATTAAACAGTGTTTAAATAAACAAACTTTAAATAACTAAATACCAATTTGGCAAAAAAACTTAGAATTGCTTAATCAAATAACTTATCTACCTGTTTATTTTGAATTGGCCTACTCATAGTCATAATGACAACTAAATGGGGTTGACTCTATTAGGGGGCAACTGTGTCAGGGGGCAACTGTGTCAGGGGGCGACTTTGTCAGGTGGCGACTGTGTCAGGTGGTGACTGTGTCCGGTGGTGACTGTGTCCGGTGGTGACTGTGTCCGGTGGTGACTCTGTCGGGGGGTGACATTGTCGGGGGAGACTTTTTAATTGAGGGGGTGACTTTGCTGATATTGTATCAATATCTATCAACGCACGTAATAAAAGAACCTAGACACTAGAAACACTTATTGCTAAGACTAAGACTAAGACTAAGACTAGAGAAGGGGTTCACCTAGACCCAGTAACTGGGGGCGCTGTACTCCTTTTTTGAGATTTTGTCAGTTGTTGGACGACCGATAATGCCAAAATCTCAAAAAAGGAGTACAGCGCCCTAGTTACTGATACTGGGTCTAGGGTTTGCCCCGGTCTTTCTGGGGTGGTTATAGTATTAGTAGATCTGCAACTGGCTCCCACAAGTTAGTGTGAAGTTTCCTTAAGGATGCTTTGCCGACTAGGCCTACATCATTATAACACATCATTAAATCCTTTCTCTCCAAGTCACTCTAAGAAAAGTAAAAAACTAGACCCAGTAACTGGGGGGTGCTGTGTACTTCAGATTTTGACATCAGGTCGTGCTAGTACGACCGATAATGTCGTACTTTAAGACGTTAAATATAAGACAAAATATAAACTGTACTTACACTGTATTTCTTCAAAGGCACGCGTCCGGCCGTATCTGAGTTGATGTTTTACTTTGACGACATCTTTGATGAAACTAGAGTAGAGTTCTTGCGTTATCGTGATTTTATTTATGATTGAAGGTTGCATAAATAGCGCCCTCAATGTACAAAGTTTTCAACTATAAATCGCTGGTTTCCGGTATGACAAAATCCAGTGATTTGCACGTGTTAACGTAGGGTACCAAGTGAATTTAAAAGGCTCTGCAGAAGAAGTAAACACGACCATTAAGAGTGCAGGCAACGTGGCCTCTTTTTTGGCTGGCGGAAATTTAAATGTTATAATAACAAAAACTCCGCTAAATAAGTGGACAAGAGTCAAGTTGTACCTATCCCGGGATAATAGAATAAAGATGAACAAGTCCAATATAAAAGAGGCAAATGAGCATCTTCAAAAGCTTTACCAGCGAGTCCAGGACTTGGAAAGTACCGTACAGGAGCAGGCGGAAGCGATGATGAGACGGGATGAGGAGGCCGAGTCAGCGCTGCGTGAGCTCGGCCGAGCTAAAGACCGCGAGATCGCTGAATTACGAAAATCACTTGAGTCGTCGGAGATGCACGTTCAGCACCTCATGGGATCCTGTCGGGAAAAAGACGCTCAGATATCATTCCTTAAACAAAGGAGTAAGATTCTAGACGATGTGTGCCAGGAACTGCCATCTTTAGAGATACTTGTGGACACGTTGCGGAGGACTCCATCGTCGCGGAGTCGACATGCTTCAGACTTTGAACAACAAGGGGTCATGAAAATTACAAATGCTACCGATCACAGGCAGGCTGCTTCACCGGATGGACGCTTGTCTGGCTTTGGGTCCAGTTCACCGATAGAGAACACTCAAAACAACATGGCCAGGAACTTTTCAATCTCTGATGATGATGAGGAACAGTTACATGTATCTTGATGTCATTACGATGTCATCACTCAGTCATAAATCCAAATGATGATGACGATGTATATTAAATTATATATTGCCATTGGTCGTGTTTCTTTTTGTTCAGTGAGTCATGGAAATCTCTCATGACATCACTGCATACAAAAGTAACATTACACCTAACTTGGACATCAACTGAGCTCTTTATACCTGGGAAATGTTTAACATACATAAATTCATGAATATTAAAATTTTCAAAATTTTTGAATTATTTTTAATGGTTTTATTCTGTACATATCTGCAATCTTAATTTAAATGAACTTAGGACATCGTCAGTGGTTAGTTTGGTCATGCTGTCCTTGCTCTATGGTTTGGTAGGATTTGAAACTTTGCATGGGGGAGATACAATCTAGGACATGTAGTAAGGTTTGCGGTAACACCATGTACATGAGTAGGATTTGAAACTTTGAATGGGGGAGATACAATCTAGTAAGGTTTGCGGTAACGCCACGCAAGTGAGTAGGATTTGAAACTTTGCATGGTGGAGATACAATCTAGTACTTACTACTAGAACACCATGTACAATGTACATGAAATCTCTTATTAGTTGTGGTGGTTCTGAAAAGAACTGTTGGTGTAACAACATTTTGATCAGGATGCTCTGATGGTGTCAGTATGCTCTGACCATCTTCAGTCTTCCCCTGAAGACCATCAGAGCATACTAATCGAAACATTGAGTTGTTACACTATCTGTTCTTTTTTCATGTTTTTTTAGAACCACCACAATGAAAGATTTCGTGTACACGGTGTTACCACAAACCTTATTAGATCGTCAACTGGTGCTTATTTTGAAAGAAAACAAATGCTGACAGGGTGCCCCAAAATTGACTTGATATAATTATTCACCCAATGAAGATGCTTCGTACATGGCAGCTCTACATGCAAATATATGACGTGTGTCTGCTAGTACTATGTATGGAGCAGACAGACAATTTGCATAATTCATTATTGTTCAATGTAGCATGTAATTTGAATACATAATAACACCCATGAGTATGGTGCCATCACAGTAATGGCTGCATCTATCTATAGACCTTTCTTTTGCAACATCAAAGCTGCAAGTTTTGCCATCAGTGGTTTGGACAGGGTTTGCTCTTCAAATGACAAGTCAAATGGTGCTGACTAGCAAAGCCAGCAGGACTATTTGGCTCGCCATTTTAACTAGTTGGCCAACTTTGGTACTGGTCCCATATTTCATATTAATTTTTGATGTTTTTCAATACTGACCTAGCCAGCCAGCCCATTTGGAGCGAAAGTTGACTGGTCCTCGGGTGTTTTAACTGGTAATTGGGCAGTGGACCACTGTTAAAGGAGAACATTACAAGCAAACATACAGGCAGACCTCAACAATCTATCCTTTTTGAACAAAATAATAAAATAAAGCTATTGAATTACCCTTACCAATCAGTTGTGGTACCCAAAACAAAGAGTAAGCATACATTTATATTCTTCATCAAAAAGAAAGTTTTGTTTTTTTTAATATAAAGGGCAAGTTTGTGCCAACCCATTTATAGACTCAAAACCAAGCATACAAAATGGTTGATGTTTGTGAGCAAAGAGAAAGAGGTCTAGAATGGCGGGGGGGGGGGGGGGGGGGGGGGGGGGGGGGTCGTGGGTTCTAATCCCACCCGAGGAATACGCCTTTGGAATTTTTGTTCACAGGACTTGGGGGGGGGGGGAGTACTGAGGATACAGTGCTTAACACATATCAGTGTATGGGTAAAAAACCGAAAATAATAAAAAAGAGGTCCTTTCAACATTCGTCTTCGTTAGTGCATACACACATGTATGAAGGCACTAGCTCCAGTCCATAGCGATGTCAAATATTTGTATCAAAACACTTTCAAAATTTTGTAAGAGTTCCTGAATGTGCTCCTAAAGGGCTGGATCATCATGATTATAGCAGTAAATGGAATAACCCAGTTACTATGCCCACATGCGCGCCGGCGGTCACGTCAAGGTTTGACAAAGACAGCACCCTTTGTGCTTACTGCTAGCCCGCGTGTGTGCAGTATCTGGGTTAGAGTTCATCTTTCTATGCACAGCCACCGGCCTGCTATAATCATGATGACACAACCCCTTTAATCCGAGTTGTCTGGCTGTACAATTTCAGTAGACATTTTAACAAACCACCATGCCAAACTATGAAACAGTTTTCCCTGCGTCCGTCTTGTCCAAATTTCTTTTCCGAAAAATGTGTGAATATTCATCGCAGAAACACTTAAAAGTAAAAACATGGTACATGTGCTATGGGCCTTTACGAAACCACGGCTTCAACTTGGGCTCTGGCTTAGGCACTGTGTGACTGTTTGAATCCCCATACCGAAAACATACGCTTTCAAAAGTAACTGCAGTGTAGCCCAAGCCGGAGCCCAAGCTGGAGCTGTTGTTTCGAAAAGGGCCTTTATATAGATGGGTTGCGCATGACGTCAATAACGGGAAAAATCAGCCATCTTTGATGACAATAACTGCACATTTTTTAGCACACACATTTTAGTGTGGTAAGAGTAAATACTACATGCGTCACGCGTGTTTGATAAACTCCACATATGATTGGTTGGCAAGCAACTCAAGCTGCATTGAAATTTACAGAGCTTGACGCGGCTACAGGCCAGAAT
Organism: Marthasterias glacialis; assembly: GCA_911728455.2. NCBI lineage: Eukaryota > Metazoa > Echinodermata > Asteroidea > Forcipulatida > Asteriidae > Marthasterias > Marthasterias glacialis. Next base: position 2,890,682 of record OU452225.1, on the reverse strand, counting down.
AGAAATTGTCATCAAAGATGGCGTCTATTGCAACCCATCTACCCATCCGTTAACAGAGCTTTGGACATGGGAAATGGGAAACTATTTATGTTTTATTCCTTTCAAAAGGATGCACATTTCTCTACCGACTTTTTGGGTGGCATGGGTGGCGTGTGCGTAAAGCGCTTGCCTCTCACCAATGTGTCCCTGGTTCGATTCCCGGCTGGGGCCATATGTGAGTAGAGTTGTGCGTTGGTTCTCTCCTATGCCACGAGGGTTTTTCTCCAGGCCATCCGGTTGTCCCTCCCTCAGGCTGTGCTCCGTGGTCATACATGTATATGGGTTGATGTGGCTGGCTGCCGAGGCGCCCTCGAATGCCTGCAGCTCAAACACGTGTAGTCGCGTCCTTCGCAATTCAGCTTCTCAGCTGCCAGTAAGGATGATTAGCCTCTCAAATTATTTAGTTATTTTCCAGGTACAATCTTGCCTCGTCATAATCATAATTTTGCTAACTTTGTATAATTCCGTTTATTACACAAATGTATTGAATTTACACATTTTTATCTTTAAGGGATAATTTGCAGTTAGAGGTGCATTTAGTCAATTTCAAAATTGTATAGAATTTTCACACTTGTACTAAGGACCATAGTGCTTTTAAGTAGGCTAAGTCAATCCAATACACTTCCAGTTAACAATCAGTCAAGTATGTACTAATTTTCAATAATAAGATTTGAAAAAAAACTGTTTTTCTTTCATTAAACTGTTAAAAAACAGACAAGTTGTACAATAAAATGCTTCAATTCAAAATTATAAACATATTTATTCTTTCAGTAGTGTTCTTTTTGATATATAATGGATGCATTTTGAATGGCTCATTGAAAAGTACAATACATCATTAGATTTTTTAAAGTAACTTCATCCAATAGACCTTTTTTCATTGACGTCATCATGCCGCCATCTTGGAGGTAAAACGATGACGCAACAATGAACTCTACTCGGGGGCTCAACACTGAGGGCTTGGGGATTCAAAACTGAGGACTTTGGGACTCAATACTGAGGACTTGGGGACTCAACACTGACATGACTGAGGACTTGGGGACTCAACACCGAGGACTTGGGGACTCAACACTGAGGACTTGGGGACTCAACACTGAGGACTTGGGGATTCAAAACTGAGGACTTGGGGACTCAACACTGAGGACTTGGGGACTCAACACTGAGGACTTGGGGATTCAAAACTGAGGACTTGGGGATTCAACACTGAGGACTTGGGGATTCAACACTGAGGACTTGGGGACTCAACACTGAGGACTTGGGTATTCAACACTGAGGACTTGGGGACTCAACACTGAGGACTTGGGGACTCAACACTGAGGACTTGGGGATTCAACACTGAGGACTTGGGGATTCAACACTGAGGACTCATCCTCGACACTGAGGATCCGACTGGGACTCATGGATTGAGGAATTCGAACACAACACTGCAATTTGGACTCCCTGAAATTAACCACTAGACTAATGAGCATTTCGGGTAATGAGAGGCCAGTTCCAAACCTGTAATTAACAGCAAGTACTGCTGATGTAATAATTGCATCCTGGACAAAAAAAAACATGGACAGTTCATCAAACTATAAATGAGTCATCTCATTAAAAAAACAATTTTCTTGCAGACGGCACTATTTCAGTCGGTAATTACATGGCTATGTGGTTTACAAAACATGTTTTGAGATAACCGACCCTTATTATTTTTAGCCGATTACCTGTTATGTATTATGTTGTTAAGGGATTTTAAATTACTACCCCCAAAAACTGCCTGGCACACAAAACTTTCTACAGTGTTTTCAGTTTTCTATTGTACTAAAAAAAGAAGTCAGCAGATCAGCTGACAAATTGGATCAGATGGACAATTTATTGCTTTGAATTTGGTTCTTCATTTAAAGCTCATATTCACTTTTGGGAACACCGAAAGACAAAATGTTCACAGATTTGCACAAAACTTACATGGTATAGAGACGATGATGGTAGAAAACTTCCTGTGAAATATTTCTGTCTGATGTGTTATCGTTTTTGAATAATTAGAGAAATAAGATCCACAAATGATTTTTCATCTCATGAGACGAAAACTCCGGCCGTTAGAATGAATACAAAAGTGCTGAATGACTTTGTATTGTTTTCTCGTAAAGGAAGCAATGAAATGAGCTGAAACTTTCGCAGGTTGACTTTATTAAATAACTCTTGATGCTCATTAAGTATGGAAGTATTTCCAGACACTTTACCAATAGTGTATAATGGCTTTAAGCTGACATTATAAAAAACATATAAAACTTTAACATTTGAGTTGAGTATATCTGTCTGATAAATGAAACAATTCCACATTAGCACGAGGTGTGGCATTCTCTTTATTAAAAGCCCCAGCTCAACATTGGTAAAGTGTCTGTAAATGCTTCAATGTTTTACAAAAATCAAGATATATGTAAAAAAAACAATCTGTGAAAATTAAGGTCAGCTCATTTTGTTGTTTCATTTGTGAGAAAATGGTAAAAATGCATTCAGCATTTTTGTACCCATTCCTATAGGCAGAGTTTTCGTCACTCGAGACAAAAACTAATTTTAGATTTTATTTCATTTACTTCAGGCGGAAATATTTCAAGGAAAGTTTTCTACCATCATTATCTTTATACCATGTAGGGTACATGTAAATCTGTGAACATTTATGTTTTTCTCTTACCAATGTTGAGCTGGGGCTTTAAGCTAACATTATAAAAAATATTAAAAAAAATTAACTGGTGAGTTGAGTGCATCTATCTGATATATTAAACACCTCCACTTAAGTAGTAGGTATGTGATTCTCTTTATTAAAGCCCTATTTAAACATTGGTAAAGTGTCTGTAAATGCTTCCATTCTTTGCACAAATCAAGATATAAGTAATAAAACCGACCTGTGAAAATTTCAGCTCATTTCATTTTTTCATTCGCGAGAAAACGGTAAAAATGCATTAAGCATTTTGGAACGCTGTATTGTACCTTTAAAACATGTTCCCACATAATTTGTTACATCATTAGGTAGAATCATTAAAAAGACATCATAAAAACATTAGTAATAAATAAATTGCATTGATTTCATATGGTAGATAAATTAAAAAAAGATTTTTGGTAAATTTTTGAATATATTACAATTAAATAATGACAGTGACTTTCAGTCTTGTAACTTCTATATTCTCATCACTAATGGGGTGGATTTCACAAAACTAGTCTTAACTTAGGACTGGTCCTAACATATGATCAGTCCTATAAGTTAGGACTAGTTACTCGTTCTAACTCGAGATAAGACTAGTCCTAGCGCTTTGTGAAATCCAGCCCCCTGGTCAACCTATAAGTTTGAGTTTGTGGCTCACAGTTGACGCAACATGTAACTTTTTCTTTTGTTCACAAGGTTGCACACTGTTCCGATGAAAGCATGCTGCAACCAGACCAATCGCAACACTTGCCCAAGACTGCCGTAATGGGAGATGCTGGAACGATAGGTGGCAGCAGACTTACCAGGTGAATTGTCATTGTTTACGTAGTTATGAGCATGCACACAGTTCCGAGAACAATGGATTTACCTGGTAAGTCTGCTGCCACCTAGTGTCCTCAAAAGTCTCCCATTGGAAGCTACCTGTCGTCGCCTCCTCCGCAGCCGAAGCATGATGATGATGATGGCTTTGGTTTCAGGCGTCTTGGGGTATCCTGGAAATCCTGTTCTAATTTTGGATCCAAGTTTTAGGAGGTATGTTGAAAGGACGGTGCTTCCACCTTTTTTTAAAAAAATTTTTATTATATCTTTTTGGTAATGAAACCAAGGGACCCTCAAAAGTGACTTGCACTGTGACCCGTAGGCCTGAAGATACCTGTGTAGAGAAGATGTAGAAGATATGTCAGTTTTAGATGTGGGAGGGAAAACCCCAAATAGGGAAAACCCACGCAATCAGGTAGGGACTGAAAACCCAATCCACATGCAAGGCTCCGGTCCGGGATTCGAACCGGGGTCCACCGAGGTGAAAGGCAGGGAAAGACACCACTGAGCCTACCTGAATGCCCAGGTAACCCCTGGAGTTACAGACGCCAAGTAGGCACTGGGGAACAGTATCCTCAGCACTAGAGAAGTAGATCAAAGAACATGATTTTTTTCTTGGTGTCCAGGAGCGGTTGCAGACTTGATGTGCTTGGCCGCCTTAATAATTTTTGGTGTATCTGTTCAGGATCTGTGTATGTTGGGTACGCTCGCCCCTCAGTTGCGTCGCCCGGGGGGGGGGGGGGGGGGGGGGCACGGCAGCATGTCAGCAAACACAATAAATTGATAGAATCCCAAAAAGGGCGTGTCACATCATCCATGGTGATCGCTATCCATCACACACAGATACTCTTGAGGTCAGTAGTCTCCAGATGTCTGAAGGCAGACGCCTCCAATTGTGCTACGAAGTTGGCGTTAAAATGTCGTAGCTCAAAAACATGGGCCCAGTTTCATACACCTGCTTAATCACAAGAAGTAGCTAAGCACAAAACAATTTTGCTAACCAGATTAAGGTAACAAGCCAAAATACCATGTCACATGTACAGTGCCACATATGACTGGTATCCTGCTCATTTTTTTGCTGAGCAGTATTGTTCAGCAATAATTTTCTGCTTAAGCAGCTCTATGAAATCGGGCCCTGGTGTCGGCAAAAGTGATTCATTTCTATTGTGATCTTAAAAACCATCAAGTAGTCTTTGGCACCATATGCAGCAAGTATAACGCTCTAAAAAACCTGAATGACCTCAGGCCATTCCTCCCGGTCCCATTGACCGTTTGGTCTGACGTTGGGCGGACTACTCTTCCAGTCCCAAGTAGTGACTTTCTGGTTCCACTCTGTGCCATAGTTTGCCTCTATGTATTGTCTCGTGTTGCAAGGAACGCGCACTTTCATCGCAAGAATCTCCGCCCAGCAGAGAGTGAACTTGGGAAAGACGTATCTGCGTTAAAAACAAGGGAAAGAAACAGTAATCCATTTGTGAGGTACAATTGAATAATTCCTACCACCGCAGGTACCCATTTATTCCTGATTGATGAGACGCAATACTGTAAGTGCAAGGACACAAGTGGCATAACCGTGAATCTCCAACCCCCCACTCAAATGACTCAGCCACCAGAAATTCTGTTTGATGCACTAGAACGCTTGGCCACGACAAGCTACAAGCTATGTATTAAGCCATTTGCAGGTTTGATTTTAATAATGTCTGGTACACCGACTGTCTTAGTCACAAGAGACAGCTTCAATTTGAATTTCCCGGGCAAGGTTCTGTATAGCAACCTCCAGATGGGCAAAGCCTGATTCCAAATTGTGTATGGGTGTTCACCGTCTCTTGCGTAACTACACAACAGTTTGCCCCAAACCATGTGACATAGTAACGCTACCTTTAGTCTGGGAATTCAAATTTAAGCAGTTACTTGTGACTAAGCAAGTCAGTGTACCAGAAGGTATTCAAATCTAACTCACAAATAGTAAATGAATCACACTAAACATTTAATAGGCACTGTTAAACATTGTATCAAGGCAACTTACTCTATTACTACCCCTGTTCATTAGGCCGTAAGAATCCCTGAAACCATCTCAACTCCTTTTGGAGTATGCAGCACCGGCAGCCATATTGGCGCACAGGCTGCTAATCACTTGTATCAATAATCTCTACCCTCACAGGTACCCATTTACTCCTGGGTGATGAGAAGCAATCACAGTAAAATGTCTTGTCGAGAACACAAGTGTCGTGGCTGGGATTCGAACCCACACTCGGTCATCAGAACTTGAGTCCGATGCTTGAGACCACTAGGCCATGACATACTAAATGGCTTATTCAAAGCTTCATACTTAAAAATAAATATTTGATAGGTAAAAATGGGGAAAAATGGGGAAAAAAGGACATTGGTCTTACTTGAATTTATTTCCGGACCGTGCTTCGGTGCCGCCGTTCCACATGTGATCCGATTCTTCATAGAAAAAAAATATATCGAGTTTGACGTAATCATGAAGAAAAGATAACTCAAAGCTGTCAGACACCTGTCAGGATGTAGGAAAACAATAAATGACTGGAATTAGCCGTTAGTTTTGTATCTTAAAGGGGCTGTGTCGTCATGATTATAGCAGGCCTGTGGCTGTGTATGGAAAGATGAACTCTCACCCAGATACTACACACACACACACTTGCGGTCAAATTACAAAGGATGCTGTCTTTGTCAAACTGTGATGTGACAGCTGGCGCACACGAGTACGTAGCGACTGGGTTCTTTTATGTGCACTACCCATCCTTGTACACGGGACCTACGGCTTTATGGAATTATGGAATATTAAGGAATTATGGTAAAGTGTCTTGCTCACGGACACAAGTGCCGCAGCCCGGATTCAAACCCACACTCTGCTGCCGAAAACACCAGAACTTGAGTCCGGTCATCTTAACCGCTCCACGACACTCCACGGACAAAATACGACACTCCAAGAAAAAAAAAAAAAAAACGCGTCTGCATCCCATATCCCACTTGGTCTACAGCCTCGTGGGATATGGGACGCAGAACAAAAATTATTTTTAACATTATTGGCTGATATTTAAGGTCTACGGCCTCGTGGGATATGGGACGTAGAAGTGCTATATTTTTCATTCATAAATACCTGAGACAGTTTCTCCATTCTGATTGGCCGAGAGGGCATCACGTGGCCATTTTTAAACGGGCGATATAAACAGGGTAAAAAGTGTTTAAAACCGGCTAGCTTGCGAACGAAAAATATAGCCCCTGTATCAGAACAAAGAAGTATACAAGTTTCCAGCTGTTGGGTTTCTGATTGGCCGAGAGGGCATCAAGTGCCTATAACAGCTGCAGAGACAATATGAAGATCGACATTCCGTTCAAGGAATTGGCCCGTAAATATGGATAGAAATTTAACGCAGAGTCGAGCTCAGAAACTGTCAGATTTGTTCCAAATTTTTAAAGGTTTTTGCATGTTTTTGACAGAAAGGCATTTATGAATGGGTTTGAGGGGCCTGGTGGCCGATAATTGCCCTCGCCTTCGGCTTTGGCAATTATCGGCCACCAGGCCCCTCATCGGTTTTAAACAATAGTTAAAAACCTCTTCATCACACCTTTATTCCCTTAGTATTCCACTTGTGCTTGTGTGATAAACTTGTAATATGTTGGAATGTTGGGCCTCATAAAGTGAGGCTACAAGTCTTTGACAATTACCAATGTCATCTGATAGCGCCCTCTTTTGACTCAATTTACTCAGTCCATGTTTAAACACCATTTACTACGTCTGTAGACTAATCTGAGTAGCTTGTTCATGGGCGTTTACACCATCGCAACTATGGCCGCCGCACGCGCGCGTCGAGGCACACACACTGTGAATCCTCCATGTTGATTGGTACATATGCGCGCTGACGTGCGTGTCGTGTCACGCGCGCATGCGGAGGCCATATCTGCGGTGGTGAAAAACAGCTTGGTGTATAGGGCATGTTTAAACATAGCCCAATCAGAATAGATGAACTGTCCCAGGTATTTATGAACGTGATATGATATAAATCAGGAGCAATACCTTTCCAAATTGATGCTTGAGAGTGAGCCCTCTAGAGTCAAACTCTTGTATAATGTTGCTCTTGTAGTCCCCAATCCACATCCCAAAGTCTACGTCTTTACTGTGCGGTATGATGTCACACTCCCTGAACCAACCTGAAGCGAAAAGATGCAATCAGACTACAATGAAGATCAATTGATTGATCCATTCAACCCTACCCACTACAGGCAAATGCCTAGCAACAGCACTTTTGTGGATGGGCATGTGTGGCCCCCCCCCCCAGACCCACCCCCCCACACAATCGCTGAGACACTGTAGTCCACCACACACACACAATGTAGCTGTGCTAATGAGTAATGAAAACAATTTTATTTACATATTGCATCATGATTTTAACGTCAGAACTTTTTGAGGGCAGCAGCTGCAGAACTTGTGATTGATCGACACATTGAAGGGAAGAGCTTAAAAACCCCCAACCTTCCAGAGTCCCTCAAAATCGAGTATTTGGAGGATTTTGGAGGATTGAGGCACAATTGAAGTTCACCTTCATGAAGGTACATGCATGTTATTTGGCCCTTTTGAAAAAAAAGTAGGAAAATTGTATAGAGGATATGCACAGCCGTTTTCCTACAATAAACTTACGGCAGTTTTGACCTCATTGAGGGCGCTGTTGTACATATCCCTATGGCACTCTTGGCGTAAGTACGAGGGCTGACCTACATGCACACATGGTATTGGCTTGCTAAGACTTTTCAGGCTTTTTAATAACAATTTTGCTGATTTTTCTGAGGGCGAATATCATGCCTGCACAGGGGATCCTGCACAGCCCATATCAGTTAACTTTGGAGGGCTGAGACACGTTTGGCATTCAACTACACTGTACATAGACTACTTCACAACTCTTGACGCATGTGGTGCATGCTGGTAGTGACAATTTGTCACTAACATGACTAACTGGACAATTTGTCATTAACTAGACCAGCATGCACCTCATTCTATGGCTAATGCGCACGTAAAAGTATTTGCAAAGTTAAATAAGACGTGAAGATTTGCATGGTTGGAATACAATAAAGTAAGGTTTTGCTGTGACACCATGTGGTTAAATCTCTTTTCAGTACATGTGGTTCCGAAGTTGCAAAGTTGCAAAGTTGTCTATGTACGTAAAAACACAGGGGATTCTTCACAACTCATTGGTTGATTTTTGAGGGTTGAGGCACATTTGACATTATCTTCACTGTGCATGTTGATGTTTTTTTTTAATGCAATTCGCAAAACACAAGGCACAAAGGCCACTCGAGGTGTGGGCTACTTTTTGAAGGGATAGAAACCTGCCTCAGTGCACAGAAACAAGACATGGCGAGATATAAACGCAAGTCTCTTCACATCACAGCTAAGAACAGGGAGGGGTAAATGAGTTCGTTGCGAAACAAACATAACAGCCTCTTCCCCTATTTGAAGCAATTATAGTTAAGTGTCTTGCTCACGGACACAAGTGTCACGACCGGGATTCGAACCCACATCCTAACGACTTAGCCACCAGAACTTGAGTCCGATGCACTAAACTGCTCAGCCACGACACACTACGTGAAGGTACAAAAACCCATATCAACTGATTTTGGAAGATTGAGGCTGTTTTTAGGGGTTAGGGTTGGATTGAACTATATAAACTTATTTACTTGACCAAAGGCAAGTTCTACAGTGTTCTACTGACCCAACCCAATCAACAATTCATTGTTATTTTTAAACTAAATAAAAAGTAACTTCACGTTGATAACAGAATCATGATCATTTGACACGATGTACAACAGGGAATGGTTTCATCCAGCCATTTTGCACAGCAAAATATCTAGACTGACTATGTTTTGTGCACGCTATATGCTTACATTCAGTAGTAACTAATGATTTTTTGAGCAGCATTTTTGCAATGCTATACAAGGGAAATCGTTCACTGTACACTCGTATCAACTTTTTTACGTAAAGCTTTTTGCATCTTGGCGTCAATAACGTTTCACGTTCTCTTCCTCCAGGCCAAACACTCCACAGTGCTAATAAAGAAAAATTTGAATATGATAACATCGTTCCCCTGCTCTTTCAGAGTTAAGATAGTAGATCATGTGGCATGATGACAGGGGCAACAAGATAATTCTAGCTACGACTGATGAGCTGATCGTATTCACTGATCGACAGTCAGTGATAAGAGGGCACTGACCTAGGCACGTGCCGCTGCTCAGCCAAAACACGATGCCCAACTCGTCTAGGACCATCTTGCCCTTTTCCAGGAGATCTTTCGCTAGCTGTCTGAACTCCTCAGCCTCTGGCGTTTCGTCATTTCCGTACGTCCGCTTGAAATCCCTGGCGTGTTGGTAATTACACTCCAGGTATCTGGAGAACGGATACTGTTCTAAGAAGTTCTCAAGGTTTTTGGGAATGCGTACTTTCACACCGTCGGCTGTGGTGATCGTAAATTCCATTCTTAGCGTGAAAAAAGAGAAAGTAAAAAATAAGATGTATAAATTTTTTAAAAATGTACCAGGGTCCTACAAAATTACATTAAAGTTGGAAGATGCAACATAATGTTGGTAACTGGGAAAAGTAACTTCCTCAATGGCTGTACAGTACACATTCAATTTCTCTGAATGCTTATTTTCAAACGTTCGGCTGTGCTGACAAAAACTAATAAAAAAACTGCATCAATAAGAAAATCAGGGTCGTGACCTTTGCGTCCTTGAGCAAGACACTTAACTATAATTCTCACCACCCAGAAGTCAATGGGTACTTGTGAGGGTAGAGATTGTTGATGTGAACGATTAGCAACCTGTGCGCCAATTTGGCTGCCGGTGCTGCATACTCCAAAGGAGTTGAGATGGTTTTAGGAATGCTGAAGCTCCAATGAACACGGGTAGTTTATGGCACTTTGATAAAAAGTTTAAAAATGCCTAATAAATACCTATTCCTTAAAACAGGCCTAGATGTTAACTTTTGCATTGGGGATAAAGAATTTCATTTGTGATTTTTACCCATACACCGATGTGCATTTTAAAGCACTATATACTCAGTACTTTCATGAGTCCTGTGAAAGAAATCCACAGGCATAATCCTCGGTGGGATTTTTTATGCAATCTGCCCATCACAATGCCCAAAGGCTACTCCAGGTGTGGGCTACATTTTAAAGGGATAGAAATCTGCCCCAATACGCAGAAACAAGACATGGCGAGATATAAACACAGGTCTCTTCACGGCACAGCTAAGAACATGGAGGGGTAAATGAATACGTTGCTAGGCAAACATACATTGTAACTGCCTCTTCCCCCATTTGAAGCAATTATAGTTACATGTAAGTGTCTTGCTCAAGATCACAAGTGTCGTGACCGGGATTCGAACCCCCATCCTGATGACTTAGCCACCAGAACTTGAGTCCGATGCACTAAACCATAGAAAACTGTAGAAAACTTATATCACTTATATCACTAGAGGCAGCTAGAAGCATTTCGAATCCTATTAGTAGCAGGTACAGCAACCATTATAATAGATGTTACCTATTTATTCTTCTTTTATTTCAAGGTTGACTTTTTTCTGCATTCTGAACGGTATCGTACATGTAGGTAAAACAGTACAAGGCCACAATCACAGTGAGTATTAAGTGACAGGATAATCAATAGATACTAAATTAATTGATTCAATTGGTCTACATTACAAAGAACTAAAATGAGTTAAAATTATATGACCCCGGAAAGTACTGATCGTACAGTGCTTAACCTTTTGCTTAGCAAAGGTGGCTTTTTTTCACCTACACACATACATGTACCCCTTCTTCTTTACCATTGGCGACTTTTGTTGCCCAAGTTTACACACAAAAAAGCACTCAAGCCTGGGCACAAAGGCTGTTTGTTATAAAGCTGTAGTTTTGTCCATGTTCACTCTCCACACCCAAGCTTACTATGGTTGGAAAGAGAAAGATCAGATCTTTCCAAAGATGGTAGAATAAGATTAAGGTTGCTGTTTTGCAATCCCTTCAAATTGGAGTGGAAAACTAATTTTGGATCTTGTTTCATTTATTATTTAAAAACGGTGACACTTCAGGCAGAAATATTTCAAGGAAAAAATCCTACCATCATTATCTTTTTACCATGTCAATCTGTGAACATTTATGTTTTTGCTTTCTTACCAATGTTGAGCTATACCCCTCCCCCCTTAACATTGTTAAGGGGACAAAATTAAGGGGGCTTATTACGAGAACGAGGATGAGCGCTATGCAGCAGCTCGATCAGCTCTCCTTTTGACTCTCAAGTTTTGGTTGAATCTTCCAATCTTACCCTTCAAACTAGTTATTTGCTAACAGTGCCCTCCCGCAAATTATCAAGATTTTAAATGCTTTGTAATTAATATTCGTTTTAATATTTTAGTTTTTTTTAAATCATAGTCATCAATACATTACAAGTATTTTAATGTCTGTGTATTATAGTGGTTGTTTAAATCTTCTTGAGTGTCGTTTTATCTTAACTTTTAAAGATCTAATTAATGTTCACATGTACAATTCAGTTTTTAACTGCCAGACATGTTTTGAATTTAAACCATTATTGAGTTGAATTGAATTGAATTGAATTGAATTGTAGACCCCACCTTGAGTATAGCCACTAATGGCATTGTGATGAGACCCACTTAACAAAAAAAAAAACATGAAAGTAATCAGGGGGAAGCAAGAACCACCCCAACTCCCCTCAGAACCCTTAACCCACCCCATCCTTGCCTCCATCCAAGTGAGGTCGAAAAAACCCACAAATGAATGGCCCCCCTCCACTGTGGAACTTGTACAGACCACACGCACGCCGTTTAACGCTTTGTTTCACCCACACTGGGACAAAAAAGGTCTTGAATGTATTGGCATTTTGTCGCTATTGAGAGGTTATCCCCGATTACAGACCTTTGTCCTTTTGTTTGAAGAAGAGGATTACAAGGCATCAAGAGGCTTCCACCATTGTTCATTCATTGTATTTGGGCTCAAGTCAGAGTGAGCGGGCAGTCCAACCATGGTTCCGTTGTTTAGTACCACTCCTATGCCGTAGGTTATGGCCAGATTTGCAGTTCACGGTGCGTAAATTTGACATTTTCTCGGTTGAGAAACAAAACGGACTTGAAAATCCAATAAAGAAAACGTTTGTTCTCTTGGCATTGTCAAGTCAGGGTTTCTTTGCGCCAGCGTTAACCCTCAAAGAAAAATATTCCAGCAATAGACTGTGCAAGTCTCGCGCGTATTCGAAATTTTTTTTGACCATTTTGCTCCCACACACATTGCTGTAACATGTGAAGGAAACAAAATCACGCGCTTTATCGGACCCTTATGTTCGAATACGCGCGAGACTTACACAGTCTATTCTGATGAAAGAATCCCGCCAGGCGGAAAAGGAAAAAAAAAAAACGATGGCAACTGGCTAAACCCCTTTGTGTCATTAAATTTTAAATATATCTACAGTTAGATAAAAACTGGTACTTACTTGTCGTAGGCACCTGCATAAACTCCGCCGAACTTCAACCTCTTCAGATCAATATCTTTTATGCAAGGCAACCGCGGTGGTCTTCGCCTGGCACTCGGTGGATCATCTTCAACTGTTCCATGCCACAGATAACTACTGCTTCTCTCATAGAATAAAACTAGGTGAATAAACTGGCCCGAGTACTCAAAAATATAATGGAGCGGAATGTCTGGTGGTTTGTGGTCGTCCGTCGTGATGGCACGAGGATCCTGTCCATAGAAAATTGTCCATTTGATATCAATCATCCTGCCCAGATGATCAAGAAAGTTCTGCATGAAAAGTAAACAACAACAAAATAATATTATTTGGGGTTTTTACCTTTAAGCTGACGCATGGTGATTGCTGTTTAGACCATGTGACCTGTGTCGTCACATGTTTACAAAACAAAATGGTGCCACAGAGTCCGGACTTCCTGCAGGCACGGTTTGTGCATAGCTAAGAGCAGGGTCGAGTGTGCACATTTGGTCGAACTGTGGTTGACCACTGACTAGCAATGCACATGCGCAGTGACGTATACACTTGAACGACCTATTAGGTGGTCTAGTTTAAACACAATTCTTTGGCGGCACTGATACGTGCACTTCCATGACTTTCCGCCATTCTGCAATTTTCGTCACTGGTTCCCTTCTGGGCTTCAGTTTAAACACAATTCTTTGTCTGCACTGATACGTGCACTTCCATGACTTTCCGCCATTCTGCAATTTTCGTCACTGGTTCCCTTCTAGGCTTCAGAAACAAGGCTAACGGGACCAGGGAAGAAACCCAAGGTCCTGAGGCTGGTTCCAAATGGTCAACCACAGCGGTCAACCAATGGTCGACCAGCCTGGGTTCGGGTCAAGATGGTCGACCTTTAGTTAACCATAGTGCGCACTCGAACTTGCTCTAAACAGAAGAAAACATTTTCATGGAGATTGTGCTGTATCAACTTTTGATATATGAAGAAAGGTGGGGGGGGGCTCATCTCAAAACTGGTTACAGTTGTTGAATTTATCATTAATAATGAAAAAAACAAATCAAACTCCCATTATGACCGGAGCAGTGCCGCGCCTGCCAGGAAGTACCCTGGAATGTACAAGGTCACTCTTTTTTTGTAAACAAAGGTAAAATGGTCTACAATGGTCTAGACTCGGTGCTTCTTGAGTTTTGCAGAGGGGAAAAAGAATCCACAGGCAACTCGGATGGGATTCAAACTCAGGACCCCAACATTCTAGAGGAGATGGCTTAACCACTAGAACACTGAACATGCCCGGTGATGAAGGGCAAGTTCCAATCTGTAAGTAGTGTACAAAATAACGATAAAAAATAAAGTCATGAACCTGCCAAATTAAACGCCCTATACCTGTCACCCTGTGGTGACAAGAGACCAGAAAGGCAAAGCACACCATTTCTGACATATGTTCAACACCTGCTTGAAGATAGTGAAGGCATTCTTGTTTTTGGTATATCAGTTAGTGGGTCAAAACTGAAATCACTACACCCTTGACACCTGGCTCAGCAAGCATGTCATTCTGAGCCCCAATATCCATATAACAAAGCATGATATTTGACCTTTAGAAAAAAAGCATGTACATTTTATTGGGTACATAAACAAGGGCTGACCCAGCCTCGCTACCATGGGCAGCGCGCCGCATCGATACCTCTCGTCACTTAACCCCAGTAGGGATGTTCTGAAAAACCACGCTGATTGGCTCCCAAAAGTGACTGCTTTGCGCACAAGCTTGCTTAAAACTTTTGAGCGCTTGTAGGGCGCTTAGCATGCGCGTGTCAAAATGGAGAAGTCCCCTCCATCCACTAAGCGAAAAGTAGTAGTAGTAGTAGTCCCGGCCGATTTCCTACCTCCCCAGGTAGTACTTGATAAACAGGACAGTTCTTTTCAGAATTAAGTTGTCTCCCGAATTCCGAAATCTACTCCGCGGTAGTAGAATAACAGCAAGACAAGTTCTCACAAGAACAATCTACTGTTAGCAAAGTAGATGTAATCACATGGTGTTACTGCAGACCAAATATACACATCTTTAAAGCACAAAGAATTTACACATACCATGCCGACCTGCCTAATATACTCACATCAGATATCTGGCTTGCATCCAGAATTCCAAATGTCGTCACCGTCCGACTCCCACAAAGGTAGTTGCAATTCCTGGAGTTTTGATTGTTTTTGTGCAGAGCAACGTACATGGAAATGTTTTCAAGACATTCGGGCTCAATTAAGAACACAGGAACGTCGTACTTGGCCGCAGCATTGGCAAACAGTTTGGTTGCCCTCTGGGGGGAAAAAAACCCAAAAAAACAATTGCAGCAAAATACACTAAATCATAATAAACTTCCGCTCATTGTTTTCCCAATTTGACGGCAAAAATTCAACTTCAAAATGGAAAGGTTATTTTTCTTGGGTAGAGGATCCAGTTTTTTTGCATTTGAGATACTCAAAGTTTTGGTGGGTGGCTAAGTCATCAGGATGTTTTCTAATTTTTTTTAATGGAAGTCGCCAGACACACAAGGCCAGTAAGCCACTCGAGGTGTGGGCTACAAATCAACTGTTTTTCCAGGGGCCGTTGCCACCTACTCCTGGGGCTGAAACAGGGTAACCCCCTTTACAGTCCGTAAGGATGTAGGCTTGGGTATCATCCATCAGAAGCCTGGCTGGTGGAGCAGAAGGCTCTACCTCCCCAACTTTTACAGAGCAATTATGGTCAAGTGCCTTGCTCAAGGACACAAGTGTCATGACCGGGACTCGAACCCACACTCCGATGACTCAGCCACCAGAGCTTGAGTCCGACGCACTAACCACTCGACCACGACACACCACAAATATATGTTGGTTCGAATACCGGTCAAGACTTGAGCATGACATGTGGCTGAGAAAAGTGAGCATTTGTATCTAGCCTTGCAGATTTTCAAATAGACTAAGGAATCACACAGTTTCTGAAAGCCTTTTCTTTTGGATGATTTCAGCTTCAAAATCGTGAAATTCTTGTGTTGCAAAATGTGTGATCTCAGAACCTCTGGCCACAACGTTCCGTGCAACTACTACATCTTGAACATACCGTTCCTTGTACATGTTGAACAGAATTTCCAAGATTTTCTGGATTTTATCACTGGCTTTATTCAACCACTCCAAGGTCTAGCTGGTACAAACTCTTGAATATTCTTCACAGATTTCGAGAAAGAAAAAAACTTGATCGAATAAACAAATGCAACAATCATGTACTTTACAACAACGGCACTTTCCTATGGAGGACGCGGTGTTTGCTTATGTTTAATACCCACTACAGGTCACGTGACTTGGAGAGCGCAATCGGTCTGTTGCACCTGGGAGTGCAGAGATTTGATTTGAATAATTAGTAATCTGAGTGTCCAAATGGCTTCCGGTGCTTCGTACTCCTGAGAGGTTGAGATGCTTTAAATTTAGCGTGTCGTGCCCGAGTGGTTTAGTGCATCAGACTCAAGATCTGGTGGCTAAGTCATCAGGATGTGGGTTCGAATCCTGGTCATGACACTTGTGTCCTTGAGCAAGACACTTAACTATAATTGCTTCAAAAAGGGGAAGAGGCTGTTATGTTGCCTCGCAACGTATTCATTTACCCCTCCCTGTTATATCTCTCCATAATAATAACAATATAATAATTTGGGAGGCTAATCAACCTTACTGGCAGCTGAGAAGCTGAATTGCGAAGGACAAGGCTACATGTGTTCAAGCTGCAGGCATTCAAGGGATCTTCGGCAGCCAGCCACATCAACCCATATGACCATGGAGCACAGCCTGAGATCGAAAGTGTTTGGTTTTTCTGGAGGGAGGAAAACCGGACGGCCTGGAGAAAAACCCTCGAGAACCATCGCACAACTCTACTCACATATGGCCCCAGCTGGGAATCGAACAAGGGACACATTGGTGAGAGGCGAGCACTTTACGCACACACCACCCATGCCACTCCATGTCTTGTATCTGCGCATTGGGGCAGGTTTCTATCCCTTCAAAAAAAAAGTAGCCAACACCTCGAGTGGCCTTTGGGCCTTGTGATGGGCGGATTGCTAAAAAAAGAAAATAACAAAGTCAGCTGATGAACAGGGATATTACACTTATAAATGCCTAGATTATTGTCAGTAGCAGTATAAGTAACTAGTAGTCGTACTCGTAGTGTAATTGCATCTTTCCTGTGAAGCTTCAAGATACTTACATATGGAGAAATCACTCGTCTATGTCTATGATGCCCTTCATCATTTGTCGAATACAGATTCTGTAGAGTGATATGACAATAATCATCAATAGACTACACAATCAACAACAAACCAAGAGGCATTAATTAGATCTTCAGCTTAGGCCCCTCCTGCCATAGCAACTGCCTTGATTCTAGTGCCTTCAGTCCTAGTCTATTACAACCTACATGTAATCTCCTGCAGTCGGCCTAACCATACAAGCCCGATGATTTTTTCTTCTACCAAAGGGCAAGGCAGTTTTAACTGTAGTGTTAGTGTTAATGTAAATGAGTACGAGGAGACTTTTATCTCCTTTTATTTCCTCAAAAGGGCAGAAAGGCAAAGACCTAGTTTAACTCTTCAACGAGCCCTAGACCTACATGTATTTTCCTACAAGTGGCCTAAATCCTCCAATATCCTCCTCTCCTACTCTCCTACAGTGCATGTCACTTCACATCACCATGTTTGGACTTAGATATGATTGGAATGCCTGACCAACACCCAGTGATAAGCAGTTGTTACTTGGCCCTACTGCTGACCTCACACTTTCTGAATCCTTCGTTTTGGCAAAGAGGACTGTAATGAACTTAGAAGGATTTGAGAGGGTCAGGGTTATGATACAGCTAGCCGCCGCTAGAGTGGCAAAGGATTTTTGACATCGGTTGAATACAATGTCAAAAATCTTTTTGCCACACTAGTGGGGCTAAGATGAGGCAGGCCTGGAATTTTATCTCTGAGAGGGCAAGGTCATTTTTAGTTGCGATGATCGTAACCCTCCATCCTCCTGACGGTCGAATACGAATTACCCAGAGTTGCCAGTTCGCCCATTTCTGTCAGACTGGTCACCGGATTTGCCCAATATTTACTACTTTCAGAAATTGTCAATACCATACAGAGCGTGTGACATCAATTGTCAGATTGTTTGCGGACAACCTAATCATAGGCTATAGCAACAAATTAATTCTACTGAAGACTGTACTTTTGGCATCCTCCAAAACTCACTTTGTGCTTGGGAGTCAACATGGGAGATGAATCTAAATGCTTCATGATCAGAATGAAACATTAGAAAAACGCCATTAAATAAGAGTATCTAATGCAAGGACTCTGTGCTTCAGGAGGTACAACACCATCTTTACCACCTGGGCATTGAACTTTCACACGATCTTACTTGGGCGAAACTCATCACAAAAAACTTCAATAGTGCTGGGTCTTATAAAAAGAAACTACTCACCAAAAATCAAAGAAATCGCATACAAAACTCTCGTTAGACCCAAAAGGGAATATGCCAGTTCTATTTGGGAGCCTCGTCGAAAAAACCCATAAAGACAAATTAAAACCAAAAAAAGTGTAGTACAGTACTGAAAGGCTGCCAGATTGGATAAAAAACTACTGATATGCTGAACAACTAAACTGGGATGAACTGGCTGTTCGCAGAAACAAATCATGACTCGTTACAATCTACAAAGTTCATGGTCTCGCTCCAAGCAACATCCGCTGACTCCCAAGTTAATCAACTTAAAACTCACACGCTCATCTCATGAACAGTAAAAAATCTTCATATCCCCCACAAACAAACAAGGACTGCTGCAGACAATCTCTTTACCCACGCACTATCCCCCAGTGGAACAAATTACCATCTGAAGTAAGAATGGCTCCAGATGTCCCAGCATTTAAGATCATGCTAGAAAAGTACAAAATTAAGCAATGCACGTGGGACTGCACGTAGAACGCACGTCAACAATAGCCACATCTGGCATGTGTCTGGGGCGATTTGTGCAGACAACAAATCAAGATCAAGAAGGCGTCAACGCAACAGAGTGCAACGGCGTATGACGTCCTACCATACCAGGACTATCTATGACTGTGACGGTGTGCAGTCATCTCGACTCAAATCCATCTCGACTCAAAACCATCTCGACTCAAAACCGACTCGACTCTCACTCAGGTCAAGTCAACTCAAATCCATCTCGACTCAAAACCGACTCGACTCATCAGCAATACTAACTCGACGCATCACCAATACCAACACACTTTATGATGATTTATATATAATGATGGCGCTATCCAATTCAGTTGACTTGAAAATCATTAAACTGTAGAAATGTTTTGTGGTATTAAAATATTATTAAAAATTTGAACATTTGTAATCATTGTTAACATTGTTTCCAATCTCCTGGTCTTGGCAGGCATGTGTGTATTGGGCCTAGCCGCGCAAGATAAAATATCTCTAAGTGCAATACTCATGGGTGTAAATTATACCAGCGGGATGGGGGATATATCCCCCCACTTTTTGCCCGAAGTCGGCATTTAGAGCCACAGACGGCAAATTGAGCACCAAACTTACCCGAGTAAGGGCTCGGGCTGAACACAAATCCATTTGGCAGGATTGAGGCTAATAATTTTCAAGTAGGCATAGGCATAATATGGTGATAAGAAATACAATTTGTTTAAACAACTCACTACTAAGCAATTTAATGTGAACGCTACATTTAACTTTATTTATTGATTATGCTGCATATTTTCTCTTCAAATTTGTTTTCAAACTTATCAGTCTAGTTAATTGGTCAAAAACAGAACATTTTACCACCTTCAAATCCACAAATCTGCGTTAAAGTACAGTGATTCGTTAATTTATTTTGCATTTGCAAAATATATGCGTGGGCAGTTGCTTCTTTCTCGGGTCATGTTTTCCTAAAAGGTATCCCAAGACAACATCGTCCTAAAAAAAAAACAAAAAAACTAACAAGAAGTACCGAGCTGAAAAGAATATTTGTTGTTTTCTTTTCAAACTTGTCTGATCTTTAATTCTCAGGTCAAATTTATCTTCTTCTTTTTTAGACAATGCGTGCAGCTTTGAGTTGAGAAGGTTTTTGCGTCAAGATGGTTTTGAGTCGAGTTGGTGACGGTTTTGAGTCGAGATGGTTTTGAGTCAAGATGGTTTTGAGTCAAGATGGTTTTGAGTCAATATGGCGTGCGTTGAGTCGGTTTTGAGTACTCCTAGAACTATGAGGTTCGTTCCGCTATCGTCTCCACGAACCTCATAGAGTGCAGAAAATCCACTCCGCAAACTAACAGTTGTTAAAAAGTGATAAATTCTCACCGTAATTCAGATCCCATTCAAACAGTAATGCAACAAATATGGCGACCGGAGTTGCAAAATTAACTGGTATGCTGGTATGCGGTGCGCTGGTCCTATGGGCTGGTGCCGCGCACCAGTTAACTTTGCAACTCCGGTTGCCATATTTGTTGCAATACTGTTTGAATGGGATCTGAGTTACGGTGAGAATTTATCACTTTTTAACAACTTTTAGTTTGCGGAGTGGATTTTCTGGACCCGTGCAACGCTCGATGAGAGTTGAAAGAACACATAGAGCCTAGTTTTGGCGAGATCTGATTTCAAAAAAGAACTGTAGCCATGTAAACGTGAAGGGCAGAAAGTTTCGAATAGGATTTTGTACATGTCACACATGTCAGACGATAGCGGAACGAACCTCCATAGTTCTAGGAGTATACACCACACTGCGACAGTGATAGTAAACTAAACGAAGTCGAAGACAAACACTACTGTCACTAGGAATAAAGGATCTCTACTCTACTAAAAGTACTACTACTACTACTAGTACTACTACTATACTAGCCTCGGGGCAGTTTAGGGATGTGTAAGTGAGACTGACACTGACACTGACACTGACACTGACAGTGACAGTGACAGTGACACTGAAGATCTCTCTCTCAGTGAGAGAGAGATCCTGCATTTCGAGATCCTTACCGCGAACCTTCCGAGGCTTGTTATTCCTGCCCATTCTAAAAGATAGAGTTGCATGCCAAGAGAAATCACACTGAATACCACCAGAGCAATGAGAACACTTCGTCTAGTCACGAGGCCAGGAGACATTATTATAACCGAGTTGGAATGTGTTTATGTGTTTATTTTATTCGAGTAACGTTAAGGACAAATCGTGAACAGGGAAGCTGCCATCTTCTTTTAGTTTTAGTATGACTTAATTTAAAACCCCATTTAATTACCATCTGGAGAAGTCTAGGTTTAAAACAAACTTGCTCTGGCGCCCTCAATGGTTACAAAAGCGTGTAGTTAATTTTATTTTATCTCTTTGATCGAACACAGAGATTATTATTGGTGTAAACAGGGGGTGGGGTGGGGGGGGGGCGGGATCCAAACTCGTGGTTTCGAAAACGCCCATGTTAATAACAGGTTATTTATTTAAAATGTATGCAACAAGGTATAAAAGTTAGAGATAACGCACTTGAGGCAATGGCTAAGTCTAACAATATTGTTTTTGTATTGTTATTAGATTCTTGTCGGCTGCCTTTGACACCATGCATAGAGTGTTATATTAGGCCTACTTGATAGAATGAAAGACGAGTTGGGCGATGCAGATACGGACTCATTTCAAACTTACTCTTTTTGTTTACAAATGCTTGAACAAAACTGCTCCTAGATATCTTCTACTTTACTGTCATATTACACACTCCTCCACGTGTTCTTCGCTCAACACTTGACATCACTCACTTGAATGTCCGAGTCTCCCGTGCAAACAAAGTTCTGGGTCAAAAAGCTTTCAGTGTAGCTAGTCCAATGATTTGGAACAATCTTCCTCCGCCTGTCATTGGGGAATCTGTTAATTTATCTCTATTTCGTAAAGCTGTTAAGACTCATCTTTGTCCATGGTGAATTTCTTTTATGTGCGCTACGATCCGGGCTTTCGTATTTTGTTGAACTCTCAAACAAAAATTTCACCTCCCAATTTTTTTTTTCGCTCTTCAATTTTTTTTTCACCTGTCAATTTTTTTCACCTCTCAATCCCCCCATCTCATGTCCCTTAGGGGCTCCGTACACAACATCAGTCGTGCACACTATTATTATTATTGTACACTGCAATTTCTTTTGTATATGCACCAGCTGCTACTTGTGATTTGGAATCTATTTAGGGCCATCATAGCATTGATTGTTTTCACCAAGGAGGATTACTAGTGTTTGTCTGAGCGAAATAGTGTGACCTTGTCTGGAGAACGTCCTCGGCAGTGGCTAGATCTGCCGGATCTCTGGAGGTCTTCAACGTTGTCGATGCAGCCAACGCCAACAGCCGATGCAGCTTTGTAAACTCGATACGGACACATTCAATATCTCACGGCCACTTCTCGGCCCTCAGTGATAGGTCGTACAAAACGACGTTGTTATGGACTACTGGAAGGTTAATGTCCGTCTGTATAATTATCATTAAACACTTTTACGTAGTAACTAGTGCATATAATGATCATGGAGGGAGACTCCTTCATCCGCTGTATGATTTTTTTCAGCGTGTTTGTTTCCTACAGATCTCGGGAGCAGATCCGCGATACCTCCGGTAGGTCACCGCGGCTGATTCAGATCGTAATCTAGCGGATCCTTCGTTCATGGTAAAGTTTATTTTTATGATGAAGGCCGCCGGTTTTAGTCTGTATTTATGTTTCAATATCCTGAAGAAAATGCCTTGGTGACCTTGCCCCTTGGCGTATTTGTTTGTTTGTTTGTTCGTCTTATGTTGCCTGTTTGTTTGTCACGCTTGTCTGTCTGTGTAGGCCGTTTCTTCCAAGCTCCGGCTTATTATAACAGCCGCATACACTCATCTTTTCTGTGAACTGTTTTCATTACATTAATTTGTGTACTTACTATTTTACTCTGTATTTTATTGTAATAATGTTATGCTTTGACATTGAGTGTGTGAAATAAATTTTCCATTGAATTGAATTGAATTGAATTGAATTGGATTGAATTGAAGGAACGAAGCAATCTGACCTGCAGAAACCTTCCCCTCCCCCTCTCGCTCCCTTTTAAGTACTGCACAAATGAATGGTTCGATAAGTTAAATAGCTCCCTAATGATGTCTTTGTCCCCCCCCGCCCCCCCCCCCCCCCCCCCCGCTTGCTCCCTCAAATACAAATGTCCAGTTTATGCCCTAGGGCTTGTCATCAACTTTGACAAAGGTAATAATACACTTGGCTCCTAAATCGAATTTCCAGCACGATTATCACCGAAGCAAAGACCTTCATTAATTCTCCCGTCTCGCATATTTACGATTAATGGCAATCATTATCAGAGCTCTTAAAGGAGAAGAGAGACCAAGATAAGTCATGGATGGAAGAAAACTAAAAGCTATTAAGAGCTACTGGTAAACAGTAATACAACCACGAACTATTATTTAACGTTTATATAACCAAGAAACACTGTGAACGTTTAATGAAAGTGACAACAACAGCACAAAACAATTTCATCAAAAACCTGACCCTTTTATATTAGTTCGACATCAGAAAACGCTGCTGATTTGCGATGCATTATTTTGTCAATATACCGAACCTGCACCTGTATTTCAAACCAAGCATATAATCTTAGTTTTTTTTTTTTTGGTTTATATCTTTACTCGTATAAATTGGGGTGAGCAAAGAAAATTTGACTGATGCCGGACTCGTGAACCCGCGACCTCTTGAACACCGTACGAGCGCTCTAACCAGCCCTATGTTGGTGGGCGGTCCTGCGCAATGCCAAACCTTTTTGGTGGAGAGATATTCGCTTCCTTTACCTTATGGCGACAGTAGACGAAGAAGAAAGCAAGGATCAATAATGACTCCACTGGAGAATTCTAAAGAGAGGGATGCTCCACGAGGAATTGTGTGTACAGGGTCTATTTTAAGTACATAGACAAGGGAAAAAACAAAAGAGATGTGTCAACACAGGGATGCAAAAAGAATAATTTTATTTTGCTATTGTTTCATCACTTTTGTTTTAAGAAATGTTTTTACTTTGTCTTTTTATATAACTGTTGTAAGGGGATTGCTCTTTTAGCAGTGATTTGGTTCGCGTTTGGTCAAATTCGGTTGTTTTTGATTGTCTTTTTATTTGTCTTGCTTGTTTGAGACCTGAATTAATAAATAAACACATAATAAACAAAATAACAGTTATTATATATTCAGAGAACACATATTTTGGTCAAACGTTAAATACTTTCATTTTTAGTACATAACTCAGTAAATATACAATTTATAGACAACGTATAAGGCTTCATAGTGACGTCATTGTTTTAGACAAAATACAATTCGTGTCATACTTTCATGAGTTGAAATATGGAATGTTCCATAACTCGAATTCGCCTTGGTGAATGGAACATTTCATCTTTCAAGGCACAACAAAAATTCTCCAGTTGACTTGCGGATAAAACTATAATAATAAACCAACTGTATGCGATCGTATTCTGGCATCCACTACGATGCAATTTACATACTGTTTAAATAACACCCATTCGTAGAGCATTGCCATTTGATTGGATGGTTGTAGTGAACACCAATAACGCAACGCGCGACCCTTAGTGAACACTGACGTCACACAGCAACGCGCGGCCCTTACACAGCAACGCACCGCAAATAGACCTTATGCACATGACGTCATTTGAGTAGGGCGCCCTCGTCTAGAGGTCAAAATGAGGTTGTTCATTGGCCAATCCTGTGCGCCGCGCGTACAAATCTCTGCGTTTCCATTGTTACATCATCGATTTACCTCAAAGATGGCGGCTTGATGACGTCAATGCATAAGGTCTATAACAGAGAAAAAAAGCCATGAAAAAACAGTTTTTTTCTCTTTTTGTCCCATATCTTCGGCAATTCTTGACGGATGATGTTCATTTATAGTTTATTACACGTCTCGGATCGTCATCTATGTTCCGTACAACTTTTATGGCATTCAGATGAATAATGGGGGAGCCTATTATGGATACATACATACATACATACACCATTGCGTGAATTATAGTAAGATTAACATGATTACTGAAAAAGACATAACAGCTCTGTTAATAAGTTGAGGACGTGACTGATAGTTATGGTGGCTTTAAAGGGACATTGCAAATATATAATGACGCCAATATTGGTGTCAATATTCACGATTTGTACCTCAAGTCGCCAATATTGACGCCAATATTGACGCCAATATTCACGACTTTGCCCCAAGTCGTAAATATTGACGCCAATATTCACGACTTGGCCCCCATGTTGCAAATATTGACGCCAATATCATCGCCAATATTCACGATTGTACCCCCAAGTCGCAAATATTGACGCTAAAATTGACGCCAATATTCACGACTTGTACCCAAAGTCGCAAATATTGACGCCAAAATTGACGCCAATATTCACGACTTGTACCCAAAGCCGCAAATATTGACGCCAATATTGACGCCAATATTCACGACTTGAACCCAAAGTCGCAAATATTGACGCCAATATTCACGACTTGTACCCAAAGTCGCAAATATTGACGCCAAAATTGACGCCAATATTCACGACTTGTACCCAAAGCCGCAAATATTGACGCCAAAATTCACGACTTGAACCCAAAGTCGCAAATATTGACGCCAATATTCACGACTTGTACCCAAAGCCGCAAATATTGACGCCAACATTGACGCCAATATTCACGACTTGAACCCAAAGTCGCAAATATTGACGCCAATATTGTCGCCAATATTCACGATTGTACCCCGAAGTCGCAAATATTGACGCCAATATTCACGACATAGCCCCATGTCGCAAACTCACTCATGCGTGATTTTTTTCACAGCAACTTGGGGTGTTCGTTACTCTCACAGTCTGGCACCTAGGCACTCTGACCTCAGACTGTTAACGTGAGGCGCTCTCAAGTAAAGTCGTCAGCTGCACCTGGACCCAATTACATGGCTCTGCTTACTGCCGGATTCTGCGGTTGTGGTTAACATTCTTTGTTTACAAGGCTAGCTGTATAAGCCCTGAATGCATATAGAAAAGTACGCACACGCAGAAGCAAACATTACAGACTATTTCTTGCCTACCAAGGTTGCTAACAAAATCATAAATATTCACGCCTGAGTGGGTTTGCGACTTGGGGGCACAGTCGTGAACATTGGCGTAAATATTTGTGACTTTGGGTAGTCGTGAATATTGGCGTCAATATTGGCGTCAATGTTTGCAACATGGGGCCAAGTCGTGAATATTGGCGTCAATATTTACGACTTGGGGCAAAGTCGTGAATATTGGCGTCAATATTGGCGTCAATATTTGCGACTTGAGGTACAAATCGTGAATATTTACGCCAATATATTGACGTCAATATATATTTGCGATGTCCCTTTAAAGCCACCATAGATGGTTGATTACATTTGGGATTCGGCATACACAACTGCAACAGATAGACATCTTGAAACATCTACGCCTTCGTGTTGTACGGAAGTCGAAGTGAATTCTTTTGTGGCAGATTCATGATAAGGTACATTAGGGAGATTGACAAGAGGCAGGACGGTAGGGTATGTGGCGCTGGCACGGATCGGGTGAACTGCAACCCTGGTGGTGGATGGTCCCGGGATGTCCTCCTCTTTCACGAAAGAGAATGGGTTAAAGTTCGACTCGTGGATAACCATCTCTAAAGTGTTGCGGGGCTCTAAGTTGGACTTAGTCTTTTTAGTGGTTGTGAACAAACGTGGCTGGTCCATAACGGGGGAAGGTGGTAATTGGACAAGCTGACGCGAGAAAGGATTTGTCCACGTGATGCACCCAACTTCTCCAAACTTAGCTAGGTGTTCGTGTGACCCTCCCACCCGGCCCGTGTGTAGCTGGGTGTTTAGATTTATGGAAATCTTGCAGCACATGCAGCCACAACAACAGCACAAACGCTGAAGGTCCTCTTTAAACTTCTGGTTGAAGATGACATAGATGATGGGGTTATAACAAGCTGCCGACTTGGCAAAGAAGGTGGGGAGGGCGTACACTGAGTAGGGAATATCTGACACGTCCATCGCCATCGCTAAAAAAGATACCACGGCGTATGGAGACCATGCTATTGTAAAAGCTATAGTGACGGCCAACGAAGACTGAAAGAGATTAGGATCAAGGGGGGAAAAGGATAGAAATTGAGCAAAGAAACTCATTGTCAGTAGCATTAGAGTAGGCCTACGTCAAAAACTATTAATGCTTGCAGATGCATTTTTGTCAATGGCACTTTACGGTGCATGCACTCTTGTAAAGTGTCTTTGTCAGGTTTCCTGCGCGTAGGTGTGACGTATCTGTAAGCCACGCGCCCACTGATTACCCCCAGCCCACAGGTTTACTTGAACTATTTTTTCTTCGATGATTTACTCAAGAACAGTTTAATAATTGTACTTGACTTTTACATACGTTCTTCACAGACTAAGGTCTTCTCAGAATTCAGTCATAAGAAATGTTTTTGAAAGATGAAATTTGAGGGTTTTTTTTGTTTTTTTTGGGGTGGTGGAAAATTATAAGCAAACGTATAACAGTTTTAGAGCCGAAAGTAGCAGAGGCTTTTGGCGTGGCATAGTAGATACGCACGAATGTGACGCATGGCTTGACCATCAGAATAGAGAGGCGGGGCCCTTATGTGTTTCTTCGTGCTGCCGATCACATGGAGCAGAAACCTGCCAATAATTACAACCGAAAACTCATTATTGATATGAGTCCGTCCACTCATAATTTATGACCATCAGATAGATCCCTAAAAGCCCCATCGATATTATTGAAACTCCTGATGAGCCGAGGCCGATTTTATGGAGCCTTTCCGGAGAGGGGGGGGGGGGGGGCTGGGTGCTGGGAGCACAGCTCGGCAAAAACAGGCTACCGGCCAATTATAGCCTGCATCATTTATGTGATCTTGACTGTCTCTCAACAAACATTTGCTTCGCACACACATCTATGAGATAAACAAGTGCTGTCGAGCAGCTCCTGCTAGTTGAAGTGAAGTTCTGGTTGGGTCTTCAGTAGTGTCCAGATTCAACTACATAAAACTATTTGTTTTCTAGTTTATTGTTTCAATTGTTATTCTTGCTCTTTCAAAATTGTTACTCGATTTTGGAAGGTGCAACACTGACAGCAAATTATGAAAAGAATGTATTGTTGTATTGAAAAATGAGAAATGCTTAAATTTACCTTGATTAAGCGAACCTCCGTCCAAAAATGTGTAAAATGAGATGTGTGTTGTTCAATGATCATTTTGCGGTGTTTGAACATCTTTCTTGCAATGGCGATGTAACTAATCAAAAGTCCCCCAAGCGGTATGACGTAACAGAAAATGAATATGCAAATGATATAAGTCCTGTCCAGCGGCCTCTGACTTCCCCAATCAACAGTACACGATGTTCGAAACCGCTCGGGGACGTATCTGTGAAAACAGTAAAAAAAAACACAACTAAAACTAAAAATCAATCTCATTATAAACATAAACAATATCAGAGGTAAATTAATGTCCACACAATACACTTCTGGCTATTAAATTGTGTTGTCCAAGCACACGAAGTCTTTAAAGAACAGAGCCACACTTTGGAAGTTTGGAGAGGCAGGGCGAGAAGAAAGTTATCCATCCTATTAGTGTAAAGTTAATATTATATCTTACACTCTATGCTACACTCTAAAAAACAGTGTTACACTATTTTCGCAGCTTCTGAAACGCTATTTTGACAATTGTATTGGTTGAACCTAACTTTACAAAAGTGTTGTCACTGACCGTGACCCAATTCACCTGACGTCATCATCGCAATAATCTTGATGCGCCATTTTGGATGTCAATATCAGTATGTGACGTTATGTTTGATATATGGCAACATCTTAAAGCCCCAATCTACCTTTTAACAATGGGAGACCTTTGGGTAAGGTAGGCTGGCAGCAGACTTACCAGATAAATCCATTATTCTTTGAAGTGTGCGCATGCTCAGAATTAAATTACTCGGTATGTCTGCTGCCACCTAGCGTCCTAAAGTCTCCCACTGCCTGGCAACAGCGATCACGTATGGATCATGAAACGTGCGTCTCCGCAAATAACAAACCTGTTCCAGCCAATCAGCGGAGGAATTGTCCATAGTAACGTATATCCCCATAACGAGGCTATTACCTTTGGCATCAGTTTCGCCAGCAGACGGTCATCTGCACCAAAAAAGGATGGAACAATAATTTGTATAATATAAATTAAAACGGTAATAATTTCTTGTAAAGGTAAATTGATCAGTACACAAAGGGGTGGAGCTTTCTCTTGTTTAATGCTCCTTTGTTTTCAAATGTCAATCCGGTATTTGTAGGACAGTGCTAGTCAATCAGTGATATTGTATTCATCAATTCACGTCACCCAGAATCCCTTTGCTCTATTATCATTATAGATATACATGTACGTGTACATGGGTATATATGTTGATATCACTTCTTTTTACTGATATAAATCTGTGATAAAGATATTGAATATTCCTACCTATGAAGATCCATTTGACAAGGTGGGTGTAGAATAGTATCATTGCTTCGAGGAATTCAATATTTGTTCATGGGGATTGTTATTAAATAACGTCGACGGACAAGATGGAAAAAGAGTGGGAAAATATAACGCTATTGCGTTACCAAGCACCGCGCTGAAAACTGAAATAACGTATAAGGACCTTTTTGTGCACAGCTTATGGGCTCGGAACAGACTGCGTCAGAAGGTTTTTCCCGTCCAAAACAAAAATAAAAATACAAAACTCCGGGAACTAACTCCCCATGTGGAATGGTCCAGTCTATGATATAAATGTATCATAGAAGCGCATAGAGACTTTTGTGGCGTGCGCTACATGTATAATGTAAGAACTGTTTATTTATTGTTATTATCAAGGACTTCAACTCCACGGGTATGCACCAAAGATTATAGAGCGCCGAAGGCGCAAGATGGGGAACTCTGGCTGAAATGTGAAATCCCTCTGGACGCTATTTCAGCAAGTAACTCTATATTGATAACAACAATAGATTATAGTGCAGATCAGTGCAGACAATGACAATTGCTATTAATGGGAAACAAAGCATTCACTTGCCGAAATGGTGCCCATGCTTATTTCACGTTCCAACAAAAGTTAAAGCTCTAGTTCCCCATCTTGTACCTTCGGCGCTCTATAATCTTTGGGAGGCACCTTGGAAAAAACAAACAATGCAATTGATAACTTTCTGCCTTCTATGGCTGGTATACTACCTCGGGGATGCGACTTTTTATTTGAAGTTTTTAACATGTAAGCTTTCCTTCATTTCCCCCCCCCCCCCGATCGGAGTCAGTTAATTTTACCTCTTCTAAAATGATGCTAATTATTTCATACTTACCAAATTGCTTTCTGCAGAGCTTGAGGTAGCGACAGATAGATATCGCCATCTGCGTCATTATTGAATTCAGCGGGAAAAAGAATCCAACAAATCCGTACCAAGAACATCCAACATCTCCAAATAGCCACTGCGTAAAGAAAAATGCATTATGGGTAATGTAATCAACAGGTTTTTTTTGAGTTGGTTCGTTAAGATTTTCTAGTTTTCAAAGAAGGCATCATAATATGGGGCGCCGTTTACAACATTTTGGAGAAAATTTTCCATAGTTTGTAACAATTTTTCTGCCTATTAGATGTAAACCATAAAAAGTGTGTTCAAAATGTGCTTTTGTAGTTTACATACCATGTTTTTGTGCACTTTTATTATTATATGGGGCGCCGTTTACAACATTTTGGAGATAATTTTCCATAGTTTGTAACAATTTTTCTGCCTATTAGATGTAAACCATAAAAAGTGTGTTCAAAATGTGCTTTTGTAGTTTACATACCATGTTTTTGTGCACTTTTATTATTTTTATTTTGTAAACCATGAGTTGATGTAAACAGCCAAGAATAGTATGGCTATAGTATAATTATAAACAATGATTATAACGCGTTGTCTATATTTATGGTTTGCAAACCATGAACCATGATGATCTTAAATCATGGTTTACCATAAAAAAGGGAATCATAAAAAAAACATTGTTATAAACCATGAAAAATTGTGTGTTAAAAAATCATGGCTTACAAACCATAAAAAATGAATCATCATAAAAATACGGTTTATAAAACATGGCTTAGAAAACCATGCAAATTGAAGCAGCTTAAAACTCGGTTTTGTGAACCACATTTTGAAAACAGCTGAAACAAAATTTGTTGCTATAGATTACCAAAAAAAAAAAAAAAAAAGGATAAATGAAAAACTGCAGCTATTGACACATTTCGAAAGTAATATCGTGACCAAAATTATCATTATCAATGGAACGAAAATTCCTGGATGTGATGGTAACTTCCTTAGAAGGAGGCTTTAAGCATTTAGGACACACCATCCTCATCATCATTCGGCTGCAGAGCAGGCGACCACAAGACTTTTACATACGCAGCGATCTTTGGCAAGTGCAGCATCTGATTTTCTAGAAGCATGCCTTCATCATCTCCTAGTGTGCACGCTGTATGTAGGCAAGGTATGATGTACGTGGACGACCAGGGTTCGATTTCACAAAGAGTTAAGATTGATCTTAACTGCGAATTAAATCGTAATTGCTAAGCAAAGTCTGATGTCACAATGCAAATTTCTATGGTAATACTGACAACTCATCTTAAGATGAATCTTATTGCTTTGTGAAATCGACCCCTGGTCTTCTTTTGCCATGTGTTGGTATGTACAGGGCATATCTTCTTGCAGGCTCTTCCGAAGGATGTGTCCTGGGAATCTCAGCTGGCGATTGCGTACACGGTGGATAAGAGGTTCAGTGTTGGTCATGGCGTATATGCTGGTGTTTTGAACATGATCTATGCGTTTGATATTTAACATAATCCTGTAGCACGAGGTAGCAAAAGCATTGATGATGCTTTCAATGTCTTAAGAGATCACCCAGGATTCACAGCCATAGAGCAGAATGGTAACACAGGTAGTATTGAACAGCTTCACCTTTGTTGCGATAGCGATCTGAGGACTCTTCCAAAGACGTTCCAGAATGCACACCATGCTAATGATTTGCGTCTCTTGAGATCTCTTGCACCAGATGACATTTGGGAGCCAAGATATCTAAAATCTGTCACTAGATTTATAGGCTCACCATGGACTTGAAGTGAAGGATGTGGAATACAGTTTACAATAGGACACAACTAACAATAAAATGATCAGACATTTGAAAGTCATGAACTTGACAGTCTTGTACGGCGTTCACATCTATCCTGGATAATATCAAGTCGAGGGTGTGCCCAATGTTATGTGTTGGGCCGGAGACATGTTGCTGGAAGCCAGCTGCAGATAGGCCTCATGGAAGCTAAGAAATGGCTACTTTCACTCCTTTCTGGTTGACGATCGACATGAACTTTGAAATCTCCAAGGACGATAACTTTACCAGGCAAGATTGCTCAGCAAGCCAAAGAGTCGTCCATCTCTTTCAGGAACTTTTTCACAGTGAACTTATTTGTAGGTGAAGGAGGGGGGGGGGGGGCTGTAAACAACAATAATGTTTAAACGGATGCACCTTCACCTCTAGGACCCCGGTTTGAACCCCGCCGGGGGCACTGTATGGTTCAGCGCCGTAGCGTCCGGGGGGCTTGACACACCCCCAATATTTTACTTAAGTCGGCATTTATAGCCGCAGTCGGCAAATTGAGCACCAAACTTAGCCGAGTAAGGGCTCGGGCTGAACACAAATCCATTCGGCAAGCCTACAGATTTGACAACTGGATTTGCCGAGTGAAAATTTAGTTTAATCCTTATCTTGTGAGAAGTCAAACTTTGAATTAGCAAATTAAATATTCTTGGCAACGTGCGGAAATATACGCTCTTAAAACTCTAAAAACCGTAGAGCGTCGCCCCCGGACCCCCACAAGAATTGTTGTCCCTACAAACTCCAAAAGTAGGGGATTTGTCTCGAGTCCAAAGTATTCAACGTTTGAATTTCAAAATGAAACGTCTGTTTTCGGCAACTTGACGGTCCTCCTTAGCCCTGAAAACACTTAAAACCGTAGAGCGACCGGGGGCTTCGCCCCCAGACCCCCGCTAGCATTAATTGTATCTATATACTCTAGCAAGGGGATTTGCAAAAGAAAATATACGGTTTTCAAAGCTTGCATTTCTAATATGAGTCGTCTAATGATCAGCATCTGAGGGCCATTTTAAACCTTCGAATCACTTAAAAACCTCATCAGCGCTCGGGGGCTATGCCCCTGAAACCCCACGTGTTGGAGAGTCCCATGTCATTGTGCTTTTACTTTAATTTTGTAATGTCAGTCGGCAAATTTAGGCTTGTGTGGTTTGGATTTTCGGTCCCTACCTGATTGAGTGGGTTTTCCCTGGAGCAAATCTCTGGGTTTTTCCTCCCACATCTAAAACTGAAACTTCCTTCCTTGTCCTCTCTCCATGAGGTTCTTGGCTAGTATAGTTATTAAGTTCGCTTTCTAAGAACCCTTGGCTTTACAACCAGAATAAATAAATAAACAAAATAAATAAAAGGGAAGGTACTACGAATTTTACTTTAAAAGAGCGTTGTGCTTTAAATTTGTTCCTTGTTTTGTTCTGGCTGGGAAAGGAGTGCTTTATTGAATCAATATAGTATGATTATTATTGATCATGCTTATATTATTCCTACCCTGTTAGCGAAACCAGACATTGTTGGTAATGGATAGCCGATCAAGGACACCGTCAAATCACACACAGCCAGGTTGACCGTCAACAGGTCCATCGGCTTCAGATTCTTGCGCTTGCGTAGTGAGGTGATCAGCACGGCTCCATTCCCAATGCAGGAGACAGTTACTGGAAGGGGTGCAAATAAAATTACAAATTATGCATTAAAGTGCCGTGGCTGAGAGGGGGGAATATGGAATTCCATATCTGCTGTCGAGCGTCGTCCGTCTTCCGTCGTCCGTCACCCGTCGTCCGTCGCCCCTCGTCCATCGCCCGTCGTCCGGCGTGCGTCGCTTGTTTAGATTTCATACTCACGCTTGCTCATATGGAATGGAATTCTATTTCTGCCATTTCGATGTCGCATGTATGTTGGTGATTGTAGTGTCCCCAGCCGCTTGCGCCGTCAACGACGCATTGTCGCGTTGTGACGTCCCAAAGTCGCGTCGTGCCGTCGCATAGTCGCGTCGTGTTGCGCACTGTCGCGTCGTGCCATTGCATTGTCGCGTCGTGCCATCGTGTCGTACCGTGGCCTAGTTTTGTACACGTTGCAAAGTGCCGTCGCATTGTCGCATCGTGCCGTCGCATTGTCGCGTCGTGCCGTCGCATTATCGCATCGTGCCATTGCATAATCGCGTTGTGCCGTCGCATTGTCGCGCTGTGCCGTTACATTGTCGCATTGTCGCCCGGAAGCAGTTTTACTGTATTATTCAGTGCTTGACAAAAGAGGGTGCACTTCAAATGCTGAATAATACAGTAAAACTGCTTCCGGGCGACTGTTCGACAATGCGACGGCACGATGCGACAATGCGACGGCACAGCGCGGCAATGCGACGGCGCAAGCGGCTATAGGGACACTACAATCACCACCATACAGGCGACGTTGAAATGGCAGAGATTATTACAATTTTCTGTGTATCCTCCTAAAATAGTACCTCAATAATGTTTTTTCAAAACATAGACTTGCAAG
Organism: Marthasterias glacialis; assembly: GCA_911728455.2. Taxonomy (NCBI): domain Eukaryota; kingdom Metazoa; phylum Echinodermata; class Asteroidea; order Forcipulatida; family Asteriidae; genus Marthasterias; species Marthasterias glacialis. The sequence continues at coordinate 2,855,952 of OU452225.1, read as the reverse complement.
TTTGTATTGGTGTCTAAAAAGATTACCCTATCATGGCTTGAACTTCACACACATACATGTGTGATTCGCTTTTTCCTTAACAAATAAACCACACGAGCTTGTTTTCTAATGCAAACGTCTGGAGCTGTATTGCACATTCACCTGACAGTCACATGACGATTGAGGGGTTGACGGACGACGGGCGACGGAAAATGGCATATAATTATATGGAACTGGCAAATGGCAGATATGGGATGTAATTTCCTGTTAAAAAGGAGCAAGAGGCGACGCATGACGGGCGACGGCAGATATGGAATTCCACACTAGAGCGTTGAAGTCGTCCCGAGGAAAGATTTGTTCTCGTGTGTTAGTCTTTGACACTAAATAATGCAATGTTGCGTTTGTGGCATCATGCAATTCTTATGGTGTTCCAAAGACGACAGGTCGCGTCACCATCGCCGTCGCCGTCGACGTCTTGTTTAGCCCATTAACTTGTGCATAAAACCCCGGTTCAGGGGCGACGGCGACGAAAATGTTGCCGTCGCCGTCGCCGTCGGACTCTTAAGGGCGCAACAGTACATTAGTTGCTGGATAAATTGCTGTCACGGTTTTGTTCCATCACATGTGCCAGAGTTTGCAAAGAACAGATTCGATCGCCGTTATTGGTGGCTCAAAAAATGAATGAAATATTAGAAAGTCTGGCTCAGCAACACCTTTCTCCTCATTTTGAAGAAAATGGGGAAAGCGACGGCGACGGCGACCTGTCGTCTTTGGAACACCATACATTCTTGCCAAAGAGTATTTCACTTAAGGTTTAGTGGTCTTAAAGCCCTAGCTCAACATTGATAAAGTGTCTGTAAATGATTCCATTCTTTGCACAAATCAAGATGTGTAATAAAACCAACCTGTGAAATTGTCCGCTCATTTTGGTTGTTTCATTTGCGAGAAAACGGTAAAAATGCATTCAGTGTTTCTAAATTATCTTTATGCCATGCAAGGTATGTAAATCTGTGAACATTTATGTTTTTCTCACCAATGTTGAGCTGGGGCTTTATTTATTATTATTCTCTAACTTATAAATAACGGACCCACACGTAACCCACGCCGTCTTTAAAGGACTAATATAAGCCTACCTCATGGGAGAGTGAATTAATTTAGAATCTACTACCACACCGTACCTGAGAACAGTTCCTCTAATATTAGTTGGTCAGGTTTTGGTGAAAGTGACGAAAAAAAGTTCACGATTATGTCATGGATCGATGTAGTGTGAAAGTGACGAAAAACAGTTCACGATTATGTCATGGATCGATGTAGTGCAAGGGCGTCGATTGGTGGGGGACGGGGGGGGGGGGGCACTCTATTAGAGTGGGGGATAGAATATCAAATGCCCCCCCCCCACTTTTTGACCCCCCCCCCCAAAAAAAATGCAACAATATACAGCATTTTGGGGAAAGTAAACGTAAATGGTTTCGGGTTTTTTATACATTTTTCTTCAAAGAACTGATAACGTTCGAATGGTAATGGGTGAAATGATTTTGTGTTGATTAAACATTGCCGTGTCGGCGGCGTATATAAAGGTGGACCACGCGCGGATTGCTTATTTCTGATCTTCCAAGAATTGCACGGGCACGTCCCCCCCCCCCCCCGCCACTCGTCAGCGATCGACGCCCATGATGTAGTGCACGGTGATTTCGGCTCACGTGGCCCTTTTACGCATTATTTGGACTCAATTCACCTGACGTCATCATCACAATGATCTTGGTTGCGTCATTTTGGGAGCAATGTCCCATTATGTGTTATACAACAGTGCATTTTGGGCGATGCGGTGTTTACAAGCTGACCACAATTTATGACCGTTTACGAAATTACGGCTTGGTCTTGGGCTCCGGCTTTGGCTCCGTCCGTCCGTTCGAACCCCTGTAAAGAAAGCACACGTTTTCTGAATAACTGACGAGCCTAAGCCCAAGCCGTGGTTTCCGTACTCTCTTAATGTAAAAGAGTGAAAACATCACTCTCTTGCCCGAGTGGTGGTGTAATTTTCACTCTTTTTAGAGTGCAATTATCTCTAGTTTGCTCTTTTAGAGTGAAATTTGAGTGAAGTTCACTCTGAATCGAGTGAAAAAGAATATGTTTCCACTCTAAAAAGACTTGTCCGCCATGTGGCTCTTTTAAAAGAGTGGTACGGGGGACAACTCTTTTTAGAGTCGAAATATTTTCTTTTTCACTCGATTCAGAGTGAACTTCACTCAAAATTCACACTAAAAGAGCAAACTAGAATGAATTGCATTCTAAAAAGTGTGAAAATTACACCACCACTCGGGCAAGAGAGTGATGGTTTCACTCTTTTACATTAAGAGAGTATGTGTGCAATTTGTCTCCCACAATGGTGGGCGTTTGGCAGACAGTAGCTGCGCACAAGGGGAAAATAGGGCATACTACCCCACAATATTTTCTTTGTTCATGACTTGGATCCCACAGGTCGGGAATTTTTCAGAAAAGGGAACACTAATGCAACAATAGCAAGACCCCCACAAACCTAGTCTTCATATATATATATATATGAGGTTTTTT